>OU342429.1:3202500-3802500 GCA_910589575.2 Carcina quercana
CTTACCATTTGATGTTCCTATTGTCACTCTCCTTCAGGTGATAATATTATATAAATTCAGGTTTCTCCAAGCGCAAAACAATTATACATAAAAACACACAAAAAAAACATATATTGTATTAAACCAATTTCCATACAAATTGATGTCATCATCATCAACAGCCTATATATGTCTCCACTGGAAGGGCTCAGGCCTGCTTTCTTACCGAGAGTGTATCGAACAAATGGATTTATCGTAAGTTAACACGGGATTGGCGTTGCAAGCTACTTCTCAATTCTAAAAAATATCTAAAACTGAACAGTTCTAAGAAATAGTAGAGAGGGGTCCGCGGGTGTGTCTAGAAGATTTATCGAGCTCGCAGATTGCCTCTCGACACTCTCCGGTAATTTCCCTGCGAGAAAATATTCTCTGAGTTTGGAACCTTCAGTTCGAGGGTTCGAATAGCGTACTGAAGAGGTGACTTCAATAGCGAGTCAACGAATGTTACAACTAGGGAGTCTTCAGACGAAAGAATCGTCGCTTAAATTCAAGAGATTGTGGTCAAGGGTGGTTTTTAAAATAAAAAGGTAAATCACTAAAAAATTTGTAAATAAAATTTTTGGGCTGTCACTATCAGCTATTTTTACTATTAAGTTTTTGATCCGACTACGCCAGAAGGAGTGCTATGTTTTTCGAGAGTATGTATGTACGTATAATTGTTTGACATGCTCTGCGGCCTGAACGGCTCGATGGATTTTAGCTTGAGAGGTTTCATTAGATTCGTATTTACTGTGGTGACAGTGGATATATAAAAATCATGAAAAGTTGAAATAATTTATAAACTTTATACGTGGCGTTTTGAATCGGAACTACGGGTTGACCTTTCAAGGTTACTCTAGTACAGAATATCTGTAGTCGCGGATACCCTACGATACGGTTTTGAGACCAGTTATGCAAAAATAAAGGTTTATATAAATTTATAGCTGACTATCTCTAATTCCGAGGTGAAATCTTAATTTTCCTGAACTACATTAAGATAGCAAGGCTATGTCTAGTCAGGCAGACATCGGATCATTTTTCAACCGCTTGGTAAATGAGGCATTTCACGGAGAAATTTTTTTGGTTAACAATTTTTGAGTGGTGGGAAAAGTGGTAAGAAATCAGGAACGCTAAAAGGACAAGTGTCTAAGTAGTGGAAGTCGAGCAGTCAATCACGGGTCTGTAGATAGAGTGGCGAGCGCCTCCCTCCTGTAATAGGCTCCCGTGGGATATAAAATTGGCCATAAATTTCGTTTTGAGCGCCGCCCGGACCGAAGACAACGCGGCCTGCGAAGCGCCGCCTTGCGTAAGACTGTGCCGAACATGAAGTTTGTAAGAGGATATATATTTTACTTATGACTGGACTGTAAATTTGTATGACATTGTCATCATGATCAGGCATGACTCAAAAAAGATTCGTTACAAAACAGATTTTCACTTTTTCTTTTGTTCGCTAGGCAAGGGACTACTACCGCGCTGCTACTTCGGGGGTAGTTTTACTACGAGTATGTTGGACCGGAGGTTAGAAAATTCACACTGAAGGTTATTTTAGAGTATTCATGCTATACCAATAAAACTGCCCCGAAAACCTGAGATCCAGGTATTCTCCTTTTTTGTTACGTAGAGGAATATTGGAAAATACTCGAATCCTTGGAGAGGAGCCAGGCTATGTGGGATTCTTACTCACTCAGCTCTTCCGCTGGAAATCCACAACGCATATTAGAAAGGCCCAGGTCTTCTAACTATCGCTTCCAGTACTCCCCTCGCGCAATTCTTATCTGCGGGGATGATTTGAACGCCCCTTGTATTCTCATGAAGTCATTCTCATACTTCATAGTGAAAAGGAACCTGCTCTTTGCCGCCACTTATTTTGATGACTTTCATTCTTCTAAGCATTGCCAAGACATGAGGCTTCGTCATATAGGACGCCATATATTTATATGGGTAGTTCTATTCTAAAGCCAAGACTACACGGGCTAACGTTTCTGTTTAGTACGTAGATATCTATCGGCGTCCTTGGAAATCCTTGGCTTTCGAGTGAAAAAACAAAATACAAGTCCCCTTTATCAAGCCTCCGTTGAAGCAATCTACCCAACGAGCACAATTACTAACCAATTAAAGCTTTTCCAACTAGGGTTGTCACAGATCTACTTGTTTGGTGTTTATTTTTGTACCCATTTCGAATTAAAAGCCTAAAGTTTGGAAACAGTTACAGGGCGTAAAAACATTTATATGAATTTTTTTGTAACAATTAAAAAAACCTATTTAATTTGGTATTAGTATTATGAGACAATGGGTGTGGAAATGGGCCGGTAATATAACGAGGCTTAGAGACAAGAGATGAAGCTACAGCACCACCATCTGGAGAGGACCTCAAGGAAAAAGAAAGAAAGGAAGGCCCTCTACACGCTGGGAGGACGAAATTATAAAAGCCGCTGGTCCAAAGTGGTGGCAAATAGCACAGGATGGAGAAAAGTGGACATCATTGTAGGAGGACTTTACGCAACCTGGGGACCTGGCTAATAATTAAACATAGTGTTATAGAAAAAAAGTGAATCAAGAAGCAATGTAGAAAGGCTTTTGTTTTAAATTTTATTTTGTATGAGACAAATAAGTATTCTATAAATAGCTGTGGTATTTTAAACAAATGTGTTCCAAGGCATTTGATGGTTTTAGTAGTTTTTGAGTTTCGATTTTGTTAAGCTTTTTATCTCAATCAATTTTTGACGTAAGATATAGGTAGACGGATGAAAGCGTGCTCAGTCAAAATATTTCATGATGCTTTGCATTAAACGATGAAAATAACTCATCACTATCTAAAAACATAGTTAGATATAGTTAAAATAAAACTCAGTTAGTTAGTAGTTTTGTTAGTAATGCACTAAAATGTATTTAGTCAAAACAAACAAAAAGAGTTCAAACTCGTGGGGTATGATTAGAATTACTGAAATATTCCACTTTCTATCTCCTTACTACACCATCAGACCCTGGCCACCAAGTGTTATGTGTTAGACTCATCAAATTATTGTATTGTCATCTGAACTACATACGTCCATACATTCGCAGTTTCAAATTGATATGACAGTTAAGAGTCAGTTAAATAGGGAAGATGCAACCAAATTAGATTGGGTTGAATTGTATTCTATAGCATAATTGATATTAAAAGAAATCCCACCAAAATAAAAATACGTTATATTTTATTTATTTATTTGGATTTCGCAAGGACTAAATGTCTCAAAAATTTAGTTCCTCGAATAGTAAAATGCTTATTAGGTTTAATTTTCTTAATGAATTTTGCACATTTTATTATAGGTATATATAATAAATAAAAACATTATTTTACGAGATAATTCAAAATATCGAACAAGCTCCATACATTTTAACGCTCCAAAACACGTGGGACGTCACCGTTGTCACCTGATCTACATGGAGCGTTTGAGCACCGCGTGACTAGAATTACTTTTTGGCGGGTTGTTCAAAAAAGTATTCGTCGTATCGAATTTTTTTATAGAGGTATTTACCTTTTTACATGGACTATCAATTTTGACAAAAATATTATTTTGAGCTCACACGGTATGTACAATTGTACATAAATAATGATAATTGAGTATGTATTTGTATATACATAGTATAGAAAAAAATAAAAGTAATATACATTACAGCTATATGAGAGTTTGGGGTCCGAGATAGGATTTCTCTGAGTTTCAGATCACCAGTACCTCTCCCATTTGCTCCCTTTACAAATATCTCATTTCATACAATTCAATGTTTCAATTCAAATTCAATTCAAGGTTACATTGTGAGCAAATACATAATAATTAGTTTGTATTGTATATGTAAGTGTGCTTGTGAGAGACAGTGTGTGTGTGTTGGGAAAATTGACTTGCTGGATTTGTTTCAATATACAAAGTTTGTTTGTTAGTTACGTACAAGTGAACCTAATATAACGCGTGTAAAACTCGCTTTGCCGCAGATGATTTTAGTTTTATCTTTAATTGGCAACCCTGTTACCAAGGCCATAGAGCAAGCAACATGACAGAGGCGCCTCTGTCGCATTGCCACTCGCCGTCAAATGCCACTTTTGAATTGCAAATGCCTTCGCCGTATCTGCAGCGACCTCTGACCTTCGCGCACGCGACCCCGCGATATCGCGCCCCTAACCGCAACTTCTCATTTACTATTGAAGTGCTTTTTCTTTTGAGTAGGCACTTTATCGTCGGCCAGTTTTAAATTTGAATGGTCTGCGGTCGCTTCTGGTGATTTTTTATTACTCTGCGGCAAAAGCTATTGTGGCGTCACGTTTTGAAATATACATCGTGTTTAGGTGTAATTTTGGGTACAACAAGAGCTTTTAGTATTTTTTATTTAACAGTATTGGTTTGAAACTTACGTTCCGACCTTTACTTAGTGTAAAGTTGTCTTTTATTCACAGAAATTACGAGTGCTGGCGAGAGACGAACGGTCAAAACCCAAACGTGTCCAAAAATCACTATTTTGAAAGTGTTATTGGGTTAACTGACTGAAAATAAAACAAATAATACCGAGAAAAAGTATAATTTATTATTTAATTTAACTATATAAGTCGACACCACCATTTGAAAATAATTCATTTAATTTATTTTATAGAGTCAGGCAATTTATCTAGTTTATAACATACAAAAATACACGTGCAGTGTAGGGTTCCGTATTTGAACTGGTTTTATAAAAAGCAATTTTTAAGTATATTTTATAATTGGTCGCCTATTACTCGTTAATCTGAAAACCAACTTAGTCGTGATAGTTTTCCTTTAAAGTTCAGCATATACTACTACTCTTAATTTTTTTAGATTTTTAAAAGCAATAGTTTAGCAGATAAAGTGGGGAGAGTTGCTACTGTGAAAAATAATTACTTATGTATGGTGGTACAAAAAGTGGTGTTCCCAGACCCTCAGTGTAATACGAGCAATACCTATTCAACGATACACTACACAATTGGCGAGACGCGAAAATAATATTTCATTCCCAAGTTACGTGTATGGGAGCCAACCTTGAACATTTTTTTTTCGAGATTTTATTCTTCCACTTCGTCAACGTGAACATGAAATTTACTTCATTTACTTCAAGGTCTATCTAAATGTTTTGTTTTCATGGTTCGGAACCCTTGGTGAAAGATTAGGATGCGCATTTGGCCGGGTTTTATTATTGCTGTTCAAAACGGCATCTTGGGACCATTACCAGCGCAATGTTTTAGCAATGATATTCACTTCCCGACATTATAATCCAATGTCTTAGCTTTGAATAATTAATTATCAAAAGTCAGATATTCTATTTAAAAAGATTATGGTAAAAGAAAACCCTAACCGCATCTATTTAGCTGTTAAACGAAACAATTTCCGTCCGCGAACGTTGGATGGTCGCTTTTCCGCTACATTTGCATAATTTAATTTGGTGGTGCCTTCCTTTGACCGTCCCGTAATGCGCGCTGGGATTTTTGTGTCTCTCAGCTGATTCTGGTGGTTTTTACCCGGCTACCTCAGGAGGAGGTTCAATGTTTGATGTTTGTGTATTTATTTATAAGTATTCATTTCCAATCATTTTATTGCTCCATGTTGTATAATTGTACAAGTGACCTTAAAGTTAGACCAGCCCAGACATGAACCCAGGTAGGGCACTTATTTTTGATTTATATCAGATTTAACATCCATGTATGCACTTGTAAATGTTTATGTGGTTTGAGTGACATCTGGTTTTGCTTTTATAATAGGACCATCAATGAGTAGTGGGTCCAGCTGAAAACCAGTGCTGTGGCTCTAGCTGCAGCACATGATTAGCTGGTCACCTTTTCGGTGATATATTTAGCCTTTTTCTTCTTCTAATGTTTGTGTATGTATTGTATACTAGCTTCTGCCCGCGGCTTCGCCCGCGTGTACTTTAGGTTTTATCCCGTGAGAACTACGTCATAACAAACCCTTAAAACCCTTTTTTCGCATTAAAAAGTAACCTATGTCCTTTCTCAGGGTCTAAAGATTGTCTGTGCCAAATTGAGAGGTTTAAGCGGGAAAGCGTAACAGACAGACAGAGTTACTTTCGCATTTATAATATTAGTAGGGATAATCATCAGCCTGGAAACTTCAGCTAAACATAGGCTTCCATGATATGCAACATTGACAGGTTCCCATCCACCTGCATCCAGTAACACCCGCGACTACTCTAGTTTGACTACCCAATGCCATAAATTAAATTTTCAATTATTTCGGATGTCCCCAGTTTGTTACTTACAGCAAGTCATCTCGCATATTATGCTAGCGGTAATAATAATAAAATACAGGGTATTGTTTATATTTACAAGATAAATAAACAACTCATTTAGCGTAAGGTTTGGCGACAACGTAAATATTTGTAAAATTTCGGTACGCAGAAGGGTGTCGGAGAAGACGATAGACAGCATAGGCAGAATTCTACAAACGTTACAATAACATCTTACCATGATCACTAATTCGTGTGATTGTAGCAAAACCTCACATGGTACGTTTGAAATGGTGACGTGAGATGTCCCAGAAAGTTTTATAGAAAACTTTAGACAACAAGTGTTTCGTAAATCTAGTTCTACTTGAGGGAATCAAATTTAAACAATCTTGAAAGTTAAGCAAGTAAGTATTGTTTTGTTTGTTTGAGAAATTATATATCACGGTTTAAACTTGTTACTGTAAAATTTTGTTTCAAATTTCAGTTTAGTTTTAAAAATTATTTCTTCTTATCTCTCGTGAAGCACATTTCAGATTGTTAGGAATACCGTTTGCCCATAATGTACAATGTCTAAGAAAAAACCACATGATTATTTACAACGATTTTCGTGCGGCATCTCGGGCAGGATGGCTAATTGCAATTTTATACTAATAAGAGCGAGACGCTTGCCTAAACAACATCGGTTTTGAAACCAAACTCTTCCCACAAGTCCTATTCTACTCATGCATGAACTGAAAAACACTCAGTCATTTTCGCATATCGCGTGTCGTAGCAAGCTCTACGGCGTAGCGCTACGAGTACAGACGACCGATCGCAATAATTCATACAAAAGTAAATACTGAGCGTAAGTAAATAAACAGTACATATTCGTAGCAGTCTCCACAAACAACGTCGGGCGCTTGTTTTACGTAATATCGAATATCCAGAAGTAGAAGAGCAATAACTGGGAGTGTTTGGCTGGCTTGTGTCAATACAAACAGACGAACGGACGGTTCGTGTTTAATATTTGATCGCTGTACGGAAAAATCACTACTCTATACTGTGTTTGGATTTCAGTTATGTAGTTTTCGGTTCAGAATATTCAGTAGATTTCTATTAAAAATATATAAAAAACTGGCCAAGTGCGAGTCGGATTCGCGCACTGAGGGTTCCGTACGGAATATGAATAGTTAACATACTGAAAATCATAAATAATAGGTATGGTAATATCCACACAACAATGTGGTACTGAAAACGTTATTCTGAATGAAAAACCAACTTTGCAGTTAAATTACATACCCAATGTAAGGCTTTCAACTGCAAAGTTATGTTTGTAAACATTAAAAAGCTATTTCGATTGTGTTATTATTAATACATCCTGGTTTTCAGATTTATTGACCGAGTGAGCGAAGCGAAGGTCTTCCTTTCGACTATTAGGGCAAAAAACTACTTTCTCTGTGTTTGTATGTTTTTCTATACAGGTCGCATTTCTCAAACGATACTAGACGAAGCTTGGTATAAAGGTTAAACGAATTATCAGAATTTTTTAGCCGTCGGGGATTTTCGGAAGGACTTCCTCCAAAAAGTTGTAAAAAGTGGTACAGAATATCTCTGCCATATTATATCCGATTTCGTAGAATTCCGGAATAGAGACAAAGTAAAAAATCGAAAATGTAAAAAAATTACAATAATGTCAAAAAAATCCAATGCACCCAATGATTGGTAGTAGCTAGAAATCGTGAGTAATAATAATGACATAATCTGGGAGTATCAATCGATTTATTCTCATTGCCATAGAGGACCTGGAACCATATTCTCATCTCAAAACTAACTAATTGGGCTAAAACCAATTAATGAGTTCTAGGCGGCGCAACTACATGTTAGCGATAAATCTGTACTAGGTGTAATTTATGCCTCAATTTCGTCGATATTTATAAAATAACTGACTGGATATGTGGGGCAAAGCATGTGCTCGAGAGGTCTACGGCTCAAAGGGCCACTAGTCCCTATGGTTGTGCGTAAGACCTTGCTTCTGGCCAAATTTCAGGGTTCTAGGTCAACGAGAAGTTCCCTATATGTTTTGATTCCCTTGCATTTTGTATGTATATGGTCTAAAAATAGCTATATATTTTTATTGCGTTGACCTATAAGTTTGATGTTTTCACAGATCCAAGGTACGTTAGATTTAATTTCAACTTGATGTCTCCACGCGTCGCTGATAAAAAGGGTCTTGACAGACAGACAGACGGACAACAAAGTGATCCTATAAGGTTTCCTTTTTTCCTGTTGAGGTACGGAACCCTAAAAGAAGACAAGCGAGAAACGTGCTAAGGGACAGGTGATAAATAAGTTGTGCATTTTTATTTTTTTATTGTACCTGATTTCCCTTTTCCCCTGATAAATATACAGCCAACAGGTTACGAAGGGCGTGGAAATTTGTCAGCTTCAAAAGTACTTTGCCCATGAGTTCTCTTCAATATTGACTTCAGAAATCATCCAAAGAGAACTACTAGTTCGTACGAGATAAACAGGAGCCTACATGTTCTTCTGACTAATACAAAGTCATTGTAACTATCCATTACAACGTGCAAGAAAGACAAACTGACTTTCTGACTTTCAAATTATTAGTAAAGATTTCGACTATTGTACTTTGTTAGGATATTAAAATAGGACTCCTAGATATGTACAAATAACTACAGCTATCCGCACTTAGCGGGAAACAATTGATGTCAATATTAGAAACATACACAATAGTATTCGATCTCAATGGTCGTCGGCATCCGACCGTACTAGCGACGTCCGCCTACGTCATAGGACGCGATATTACAAAACATACTGTGTATTAGTTAGTTGACGCTGTAACTTGGTACGATTTCAAGGGCGTTGAGTGTTGCATACGTACAATTTGACTGAGTCACCGACATAGCTCGATGAGTCAGTGAGCTCGAGGAATGGATAAGCGATGTAGAATTAAAGATCAAGAGTATTGACCACGTACCGAAAACCGTAGGCTGTCCTCCTACTAAATGGATCGATGACCTAGCCAAGGTCACTGGGTGAAAACTTGGAATCGGTCAGTATGACATACCATGTAGGAGGTTTATGTCCAGCAGTGGAAGTTTCCCGGCTTATTATGATGATTAATCAATCTCCTATAATCGCACCCAAGAATATACACCTACGTTATGGACTGCCATGACGAATGAGTCTTGTCTTGTTGAGTTTTGCTGCCCACCATCATTCCCCTAGCCGTATTCCACTTCTCAATCGGGGTCGACTACCCGAATCCAAGGTATAGGCATTAATCGTATTGGTTTTTAGGGAAGCTACTGCCATCTGTCTGACCCTCAAACCCAGAAGGGAGACTAGACCCTATTTTTAACTGACTTCAAAAAAGGAGGAAGTTGTCAATTCAACGGGTATGTTTTTTTAAATATATTTTTTACCTCAGAACTTTTCACTGTGTGAACCGATTTGGATGATTCTTTTTTATTTATTTGAAAAGTGGTGCTTCCCATGAGGGTTTAGTCCAGTTCTGACAATGGCATCCATGAGAAAACGATATAAATCTTAAAATTTGCCTTAACAATAGTAGAATTTTAGGGTAATTGAAGTCAGTTTCCAGTTTTTACGCATTTACTTGTTTGGGATTCGACTGTTAGAAATACACCTAGCCGCCCGAAGGCTTCTTACTTAGCTTAACAACTTCTGTCACAGACAACAAACGGGATCCACAGTTTTATATGCCTTACACAGCACGGAATTACATTAATTTTCAGACAGCCATGTGAACTAAAATGATGGAATGTGTTACAGAACGTGGATTCACCTGATGATGTGCCGGTGTGGCTGACGATGTCTGGTTGTGATGGGTCGAAGGTATCTCTCAAGCTTTGACCGTGTATAATAGATTTTATTTAAATATAGGTACGATGTTATAGTTGAAAGTAAAATTGTCTACAAACCGTACTAGCTTTCAGCGTAACTAGATTATGGTTTCTAAATACGCGCCTCCACTACCGGGCTCGGAAGCTCGTAGGCTTTTGTTTTCGAAGCCAATGAATGTGTCGGAAATTGCTGATTGGAATATAGGTTATACATATAACTTTGTAGTCTATAATACTAAACTTTCTTAAGTATAATTATAATTTCTTCCGTTGCATAATGGACATGTATTTATTTTCAACTAGCGTTTTGCCCTCAGGATAAAAATAGCTATTCTGTCCTTTAAACACTCCTCACGCAAAAAATCAAGTCATTCTGACTCTCAGTTACGAAGGGAGAGAAGGAAAAACAAACATACTCTCTCTCGCATTCATTATATTAATTGATTGCTATTGAAAAGATCGTTATCATCCGAATTGTTTGTTTATTGGTCGCCTTTTACGACACCCTTGGGGTGACATCGTAATGGTCTTATTGCATAGTTAAGACTACAGGGCGTTTAAACTAGCTTTTGCTTAGTTTTCAACCTCCTGTGACTTTTTTTTAGGTTGAACGTGTGTATACTATTTTGTAAAGTTTAGTTCGGGTTACACTTTTAAAATATTCTTTAAAAAAATAACGCGTTCAAAAAGAACAAGAAACCGACGTTAACTGCCTTAAAAGTGTACATACAGCAAATGACACGTTCCACGAATGTATGCCGTGCAGGCCTGGTCTTGTACACTTATTATTTTAAAAGACAATTATCAAATAAATGTGATTTAGTTACCATTTTTGTATATTTTGGTTTAGTTTATTTGTACTAAAACATATAAAACGCACGAAACGGGTAAGCCTAAACGTTGAAAACAAAGATGGCGTCAAAGAAATAACATTTGAAGCTGTCACTTTGTACCAAAAGAATTATTTTGTACATTATTAAAATAAATACAAAAATGTAATTCTAGTATTTTTCTATACATGTTTAGATTATTAAATATATTTTAATAATAATAAGAATAATAAATTTGTTTATTTCTCTACACAGAAAGTTCCTAAATAATATACATTTTTCACTTTATACGGTCCTAATACTGTCTGTGAGAGACTGGTGCCTGAAATAGGTGTGACCCTGTGTTACAGGTCGCCAGGCTCTCACCCACGGCGCTTTGGATGCAACAAATTCAAATTCAAAACCTGTCTGTGGAACATGGAAAAAAAGAAATACAAAAAAAAACAAAAATACTTACTTAAATACTTGTAAACTTATTTTAACTACCATCTAATCAACACTAGTACGTACCAAAATACATGTATATTTCTTACTGTGTTTTTTGTATGTGTATTGTGTGTGTTCTTAAATAATAATGTGTCAATAAACTGACATTTGACTCGGTCAGTTAGTACAAAAAGAATGATTGTGTACAATGAACATAAATGCAAAAATGTAATTACAGTATTTTTCTATTCATATTTAGATTATTACTTGATTTTTTAACTAGTGTACAAGTGCAGGCCAAATTTTAAACATCTCTTGTACCATCTCATCTCTAATACCTATATGATTTTCCCATGGATGTCATTGTCAGAACTGGATAAAATTGAAACAAACACGGGTAGTACCAGCTTTCAAAATCGGTTCACCCAGTCGAAAGTTCTGAGGTAACAAACTAAAAAAAAACATACTCGTGGAATTGAGAACCCACTCCTTTTTTAAAAGTCGGTTGATAAGGTTAAATGAAAGACGCATATTCCTTAGCATATAATCATTCCACGTAATAATATCTGGCAAGCAACACGGAATTGGAGCAAGATAGGCCTGCCAAACGACATTGCAGATTTTGGCAAGTGCACACCCATACCCACACATGTCATCTTCATTTGGCTGGTTAATCTTCGAGATAAAATCTCCATCAAGCCACGCTCGGCTGTTTTATATTTCGACGAAATTGCTCAGAGCTTGAGGCCTTGCGCAGTAGTTATTCCAGTCTGCAGTCTTTTGTATTATAAGTTAACTCTTTACTATAAACACAAGAGATGACACAGTTTGTTCTTTTGTCACGGCGGACTATATTTCATTAGAGGGTTTTTTATATGATGAGTAATTCGTAGTAAATTATTGTTTCATTTTAATTGTAATAATTATGAGTTATATTTTTATGCAACAGTTACAATGAGCATCCGGACTTGTTTAGTCATTTCTGACTTCATCATATACTATTATAGGATAGAATCTAAAACATAAGTATAATATTCACATAAATACGTTTACTTGAATTACGAGTATTTGAAATGATATTAGATCCCACTGCTTTTTATATTTCAGCCAAAGCTGCCGACGGAAATATCTTCCTATTGATTTATATTCCTAAAATACCGATTCCAAAATACGCTGAGGCTGTGACACATCCAACCCATGTCACTGGGCTGTCCCTCGGCGACAGGCCCTGTAAACCAGGTGTTTAAAGGTGACATTAAAACTTTGACTCCAAAGAAGTCTGTTTTTGGGAATAATATAAAAAAGCTTTTAAATATTTTCGTGCGAGAGCTCCTCGCAATCTTGGAATAGACAGGATATGACAACGCCAAATTGACTCCTGAACCACAATTTATTTAATGTATGACTGGTTTGCTAGTTCGGACTTTGTTTTCCACAAGGATGTTATTTGGAAAAAATGCATTCAGAAATTTCTCGGGCTCCAATATCTTCATGACCAGTACAAGAGCTATTTACACTGATGTTTGACGGCAGATTAACAATAACATGGTAGTGGTGGTAGTAGTTAGCCAAGAGGACATAGAAAAAAGTCCTAGGACTTAATACCAAAACCGAGCGAGAATTAAAAAATATTTTATCAATGATTTAAGTCACCTGTGGGCTTCTGGGTCACCAATTTCCATTACTATTAAGAGGCTATGCTGTTGTCAAAGCGCCCATACAAACGTAGTCCAGTCATATTTTGAGTATTAAGCTATGAAAATCTATGAAATTTTCAAGACACAATCTAGAAACAAATATCTGTGTCGGTGGTGAGTCAGATTTTCGTTTAAATATATACTTCCAGAGTTACAGGGCGTCAAAGTATTGTATTTTTCGGTAATAAAAAGCCCCAACTTTGAACCTGATTTACAAGAGTATGAATCAATTTAGAACAATTTGGAAAAACCACCGACATCTGAAATTTCATTAGTATACTGTATTAAAAAAATGGTTACATAATATACTGTATCCTTCAAATGATCCCTGGACTACGAAACATCCAAATAACGGGTGCATAACATCGCGTAATGTATGCTGTCTCACCGTACGCGCTCGGGTAGGATAGGGCTCGGAGAGGGACAGCTACAAAACAATGACCTTGAAACCGACCACGTGGTCTTACCAACATAGCCTCTTAAGCTCTGGTTTCCTAGGATAGCGGTGCCGTCACATAACGTACCATGGCCGTTATACAGTCGGCCAGCTTCCACTTGGAGTTGGAACCCATTTTATATAGAAATGGCTTCACCGCTATAAATTTTTGTTTATTTATGTATTTTATGTCAGAATTCATAACATAGAATCAATAAAAACGTTCACGAACTATTCGACACCGTCAAGACGGCCGTCATGCAAATGGCGGCACCGCTTTCTGACGTTACGGTGTTAACTACCGCTCTTTAGGAAACCGTGTGGTTTTGTTTACATAGACAACGTTCTAGTGACGTCATTCACCGCTGTATTACGGCCGCTACATGTCGCCACCACACATCGTACATTTAATAAAAATGTGTGTATTTGTTAGACCATAATGAAATTATTATAAAAATAGAAAGTGCTGTAGAACCTTTAGGTGAATCGGATAGAATATAATCCCGTATATTGTTGAGAAATAATGTGCGTGATGTGACACAAGACTCAGTGGTTTGCTATCAATAAAATTGGTAACAAGGTTAAGATCAAAATCTTGTTTGCCTTTAGCCGTAGCAAAAAAAAATGTCTTTAGCCGTCAGTCATAAAGTAAATGTTCCTCACTCTATTTTCACTTCAATACGTGCATAGCAACCGAGGTTACGGTTTTGAAGAAATATTTTCCTTTCCTCCTTTACTGTCATCCATTGTGCGTCTTATGATGGATTGTCAACTCAGCTTCAAAGCGAAATAAATCGACCCTCACAGAGCAACGATTTGTCATCGGTTGACAAGGGGACAATGTTGTAACAGTAGATACTGCGCTGGCGGACACAATGTTATATAGAGCTGCCGCTGGCTGCTTGGGCCGCGGCCGGTCTTTTGTAGTTTGTCTTTTGGAAATTTAGCTTTAGGGTAGGTAGGATATCTTTCATTTCCTGGTGATACATACTCCCATGCAACACGTCATCCTGTAGGTGATAAAAAAGAATACGAAAACAAGAAGTAGGACCTTATTTTTAGGCGACGATATACTGGTGACCTGTCTCTAGTACACGTACATACATATTTTACATAGTATGAACAATAAATAACGGTGATCTTTGTATAATTGCAGGTGGTGAGTGTGGGAGTGCTAGTGGCGGCATGCGCGTGGTGTTAGCAGCGCTGACGGCGCTGTGCGCGCGCGCACTGGCCGGTCCGCACGAGCACCGGGCCCGCCACCACGCGCCCGAGCACGACCAGCCTTACCGTGGGCATGGTGAGGCCGTCCGATACAACCCAGACACGCTGCAGCTGGACACCATCCTGCCGCTCGCCGCGCGCCTCGACGAACATGAGACTTCGTCCAAGCGTGCCAAGGTCGACGATGAGACGACCTCCAAGCGCGCAAAGTACGACGAGCGTTTCTATTCAAACCATGAACGGCCCGAACAAGTGATGGCCGACGAGCCTCATCTTGGGCCCGACGGTGACGATCCTCTAGTGATCAGAACTAGAAAAGGAAGGGTGAGAGGCATGACCCTCACCGCCGCGACGGGGAAGAAAGTCGATGCGTGGTTCGGCATCCCGTACGCGCAGAAACCGATCGGTGACCTCAGGTTCAGACACCCGAGACCGGTGGAGAGCTGGGGCGAAGACGTGTTGAACACTACGACACTGCCACATTCGTGCGTCCAAATTATAGATACGGTGTTCGGAGATTTCCCTGGCGCAATGATGTGGAATCCCAACACAGATATGCAGGAAGACTGTCTCTATATAAACATAGTTGTCCCAAAACCGCGTCCAAAGAACGCAGCAGTAATGCTATGGGTATTCGGTGGTGGATTCTACTCAGGCACTGCCACTTTAGATATTTACGACCCTAAAATTCTCGTCTCAGAGGAGAAAGTTGTTTACGTCTCTATGCAATACAGAGTTGCTTCTCTTGGATTTTTATACTTTGACACTCCAGATGTTCCCGGTAACGCTGGGCTTTTTGATCAAATAATGGCGTTGCAGTGGGTGAAAGACAACATAGAGTTTTTTGGAGGAAATCCGAACAACGTAACGTTGTATGGAGAATCAGCCGGGGCAGTATCAGTCTCATTACATTTGCTGTCTCCACTGTCGATAAATCTGTTTTCACAAGCCATAATGCAGTCCGGGGCAGCTTCGGCACCTTGGGCGATCATATCTCGAGAAGAAAGTGTTTTGCGCGGAATGCGTTTAGCTGAGGCTGTTCACTGCCCTGTTTCCAAGAAGGATATGGGCCCAATGATTGATTGTTTACGTAAAAAAAGTGCCGATGAACTAGTCAATAATGAGTGGGGTACTTTAGGAATTTGTGAGTTCCCTTTCGTGCCCATCATTGATGGCTCTTTCCTAGACGAAATGCCGAAACGATCATTGGCAAATCAAAACTTTAAGAAGACAAATATATTGATGGGTTCTAACACTGAAGAAGGATATTATTTCATCTTGTACTATCTGACAGAACTGTTTCCAAAAGAAGAGAACGTAGGAATCAGCAGGGAACAATATCTGCAAGCGATAAAAGAGTTGAATCCTTACGTTAATGAAGTTGCACGACAGGCTATCGTCTACGAATACACAGATTGGCTAAGCCCCGACGACCCAGTCAAAAACAGGAATGCTCTAGACAAGATGGTTGGAGATTATCACTTCACATGTGGAGTTAATGAATTTGGTCACAGATATGCTGAGACTGGAAACAACGTTTACATGTATTACTACAAACATCGCAGTAAGAATAACCCCTGGCCTTCGTGGACAGGAGTCATGCACGCTGACGAAATCAATTACGTGTTTGGCGAGCCTTTGAACCCTGGAAAGAACTATTCCCCGGAAGAAGTAGAATTCAGCCGGCGCGTGATGAGATATTGGGCTAATTTCGCTAGAACTGGGTATGTATGACTGATAAATTACAACTACAACTATATTTGGATAATATGTAGCATGTCGTATGATTGCAGCAGTACTATGAAATTGTATTATCTAACGAATTTAAACTAGTCGAGCTTAATTTCCCTTCGAATGGTAGTAACGACAGCCAGTCTATATCTTTTTTCATCATGGTTTCACCGTCGATTTCCTAAGCCTTTGGAAATGTTTTCGAGCCTTAAAAAACGAAACTGAAATTGCTTCCAGGAATCCGTCAATCAACGCGGACGGGACTATGACCAAAGTCCACTGGCCTGTCTACACGCCCTCCAACAGAGAATACCTCTCCTTGGCCGTGAACTCAAGTTCTGTAGGCCACGGGCTCAGAGTTAAACAGTGCGCCTTCTGGCAGAAGTACTTGCCCCAACTGATAGCCGCTACTAGTAAGTACCTTCATATTTACCCGCCTCATTGGCTTACAAATTCCTACATAGCTGGTCTCATCATAGGAATATCGAGGGTGGTACGCGGAATACCTAACACAGTTTGATGTGCTTTTTTCTATACCCACATAGCAACGTATCATTAAAGTCTGTCGCCAAACAGTAGTGTTGTATCTTGGTACAGAAACATAGCATAAATTAAAGAAGAAGAAAAAATAGTATTCATTTCGTTCATTTTTAACTTCTCCTAATCCTACTGTAATTAACCCGTTCAAAAATTCAAAATATAGTATCCATGATGTAGTGTAGGCGATACAGCATACACACCCTGTCTCGTGTGTCTATGGGTTTGTATGCAAACGTAAGAGCCGTGGGCGAGTGCGAACGTTGAGATTACTGAACCCATGGGCATTGCCGAGCCAGTGATAAGTGATAGACAACGTCGTACGGACCAAATCCACATCATGAATACAAAATATTAAAATGTAATCTATGTCAAAACTACCATTCTACACCCAACTTCTACTGCTCACTTACGATTGAAGTTGCCCTATTGACAATGCTGTCGATCTCTCGAATCTAAATTATCTATTATTTGCCCTCATTCTAGCACACGCCTGCAGCCAGCCTTGAGGTTACCAGCCTAATAAATTCGAAGACACAGATCAAAATCAAGTCGAAACTATTTTGGTAGCTTTTAGATTTTTATTTTTATATTTTTATTTGGTTTTAAACAAAGGTTTTAAACGTACTCCTTTCCGTATGGGGAAGATGAGAAATATTTGCTATGTGCACAATGCACGTTCCAGTTCTAAATAAATCATCAAAATACTTTTGGTGTGGAGGGAAACAAAAAACACATTTGACTGGAAGAGATCCCTATATAGGGATAAGTCCGCCAATTCAACTTTTGTTATACTCGTAGTTTTAAAATTTAAATTATTTAAGTTAATATGAATGAATAAAGAGTATTCAAACAAACAAACAAACACATTAGAAGATAATTAAAATTTTCTTTGACGTAAAATGATATATAGCCAAAAGGAGTTACACAGAGGAATTAGCTAGTTATTGCTACTATAAAAAACTAACTCACAAATTTACTATTAGGTATTCTTGGATTTCTATTAATTATAATTTCTTTGTGTGATTTCAGATAAGCCAGATCCCCCACGGAACTGTACTAACAGCGCGGCATCATCACATTCTCGGCTGTCGTTCGAGTTCCTCGGTTTAAGCTTCATCACGACCGTTGGGTTCTGGCACACCACACTGTTCAAATACATCATATGAATCTTAGGTAGATCAGCTTTCGTTCTTCAGCTTAGTTCATGAGTTCTCTGAATGTTTGATATCGTTGAAGAGCTTGTCTGTAGAATTCAATAGGAGTGCGGAACATGATGGCACCACTAGCGTTTGTGATAGCCAATGGGAGCGTGTTTAAACTGACGTCTGGTTCTGATGACCAATCAGAAACACGTTTAGACTTACGCCTGACGTTTGCTACCAATCGGAATCTAAACGCTAGCGACGACTTTGGTTTCTTTCTATGTAACTCCAAGGTAGTAGATGTGACACGAATAGAAATATTCCAGTGGTTTTATGAATGTAACGTTCACTACGCTATGTAACTTATGCTGTGGAATGTGGCGTGAAAGAGCAATGACTGTGTTTTACAAAGTAGGTAAAGTACTTGTCTTGTCTACTGCCTAAATTTTGCGTCGTGTTTAGTAATATGCAATGTGTTATTGAATTAATACAAATCATTGATGGTCTTTATCTAAATTTAAATTTGCAATTACAGACTCCTGTAATGTGAAATAATTAAACTCAGAGGAGTATTAAAAGCGTCAACTCTTACACAGTTCAATTTCAATAACACCTTGTAATATTATTAGTATCTTTAATATTTTCTTATATCGATATTATTTTTATAATTAATGTAAATTTGTAGAGTCTATGCGTAAATCTTTTAGTTCTAAGCCACCTCATGTGTTAAATTGCGCTAAGTCCATAAGTTTGTGTAGTGCTTAAGTTCCAATCTAAATATAAGATGTAATTATTGTTTATTATACTAATGTTATTAATAAACTAATGTATTTCAAAAGGAGTGATGTCTCCACCAACATATCACTTGTTAATAATAAAATATAGGAATAATATGTAGTAATAATTTTGTCTTAGATTAAGTCTCTACATATCTTTGGGAGGTTAGAAATGCGAACATTTGCAACGGGTGAAGATGAACTTTGTAAACTTTCTTCGTTCTAGTTTAAATATTTTTTATATGTAAACAATTGGCATTTGAACTCAGACTATAGAGAAAGCCAGACATATCATTATTGTTCTTGTTTTAGCAAAGACGAAAAAGAATGCTAAGTGTTAAATTTAATTGCATTCAATATGATAGAAAGAGACACTGACTTTTTACACATTCTTACTAGCACAAGTGAGGGTCTTGGAAATATAGGAATGGCTAATGACAACTCAAATGACATCATCTAAAAACTTAGTTTCCATGTTAACCTGAAAATTGCTGCTGCTGAAAATTTGTGTAGATACCTCTATTAAAATCACAAATTAATTTACTTCAAGTTATTAAGTCAAAACAATACAAAAGAAGAACAGTGTCAGTGTCTGAGTTTTCTCGTAATCTGAGCAAAAGGGCTTTCGTCGAACTTTGATTGAAGCTCACGAACAGCTGGAGAATTTCCCGGCTGGCGTTTAGTAAAGTACCGGGTTAAAATGGCGTAGCAGACGGATTGTTTGCTTTAATGCGCCTCTTCGCAATACATATCACGCAAGGCATAGTAACGTTCTAAGTTCATTCTAGAATAATATAAGTGTAATATAAGCTAGTTCATTCCACAACTCTGTAGCGGACCAATATTAGAAAGTTGTACGTGTATAGGGTTCGATAATGTGTTTCAATGCAATGCAGCGACGAGACAAACTTTAGGAAACAACTGGAATGTGACAAATAAAAAGGAGAGCTATTTTAATCTCTGTAGAATAAATACATCAAGAGACATAACAAAATGTTCGTGCGTGTTTAAAGACACGATTATGTATGTTTAATCTAGTGATTTCGAAATGTCTTATTGTTCATGGCATGTCCGTAATATGCTATATGCAAAGAGGTTGAATAAGATAGCGAATGTGGAGGAGAGGAACTCGAAGAGAGTAAACAAACAATGTATAGTGGAGATTGAGATGTACAGTGTGTAGTATACTGAGTGTTAGAACCTACAAATTTAGTACCTTAACGTTAGGGTCGATTACATCTAGTTTAGGGGTCGTAGTGCTCAGCGGTTCAGCTTTCAAATATTGGTGTAAACAAACAATTTAATAGAACTTTACAATTCGATCGATTAAAATAAAATTACTAGTACAATGTAATGGTAAATGAAAATCTTGCGACGCTAAATTTATTATAGATAAATAAACAAATATTTGATCGGTGTAAATACTGTATGGGTGTTAGCTTAAACGTAGGAACTCGTTGTCGTTCGGCCTTTCGTTTCATGTCTGTTTGTCTGATTCGAATGAACACTTCGTCCGATCGTGAGACAAGCAGGCAGTCTTATTAAACCAACGCTTTCGTCCGATGTTATCGAACTTTTCGAATATTCGGTCACTGTAGTGTAGTACGATAACATGACGAAATACGACCGTCTTGTCTTTAAGTTTAATGTAAGGGCAGGTCAAGTGGGTGCCTATGTGGTAATATTTATCAAATTATAACCTGTTGTGGAAGACGATACTTTATGAGATATAGTAATCGCTAAATGTAATTTTTCGTAGTGCTTTCGTTTTTTTTACTTTATTAAGGCAACGTAGAAGAGTTTGTGTATATGTTAGGATATTGTACTTGTAGGTCAATAGCTGTGTCTGAAGCGGGTCTTTGGCACCACTCGTTATCTTTGACCTCTATATTGACGAACGACATACAAACTCTTTGAAAAGCCTGTGTACAATTATTGTTAAGTGCGTAGTAACATTCGTTCGCTGATGTTAGTAAGCGTAATATATGGGGCTACCTCTATTAGTCGCCTGTTTATGGGTTGTTCAGAAACTGATATTCAACTTGAAAATATATTTGTTAATATTATATCGTTCATTAATATTTGGGAATTAATATTGTATTTATGATGTGAATAATTCCCATACTTTGTCGATTTATACAAAACCTAATCAGCAGGTTCAAACTGAACAACCTCGAAAGAGGTTTGCAATCAATTGGGTTAGTTAAATTGACGTTGAATTTATTGAAATACGAGTGAACTTGATATTGAATTAAAACTGAAAGAAAAAACTTTAATTTACTCTTTCAAATTCATATACCCATATTAATCATAGAAACACCACAGCGTGAAAACTATTTTTTAAATAAAATACACTCGTAAGCAATTGAACTGTGTCGAATATCACACATTTCTGGCGCGTGCATGAATATATATATATATATATATATAGAGAGAGAGAGCATACTATGTAATTTGTAAATCTAGTTGCGTTGTATTCTATTGACTCAAAGATGTCACTAACCCAATTGAAGGTAGCCCAGTAGAGTCAGTATTCATGGTTCAAGTTTCACGAACTACGCTTATTTTAACCTGCATATGTAAACCTATAGAGTGCCTCTTGTTCACTTTTATATAATTATATATATTGATATAAACACTATGATATAGGGATACTAGTAGATGTAGCGCGATTGTTTCTTCATGTAACCGCACTGTTTTTGGTTTCTATATTAAGTGATAAAGCTGGCCAACGAATGTCGTATAGTGCCAAACTTTGGACTTATAGTCTATGGTATTGGAATATTGCGTTGGAGGTCCGTATGAATAAGCGTCTGAATATAGACACGCTCATGTTACTTTGTCAGCGTGGTGTGGCGCTACTGTACTGGTGCTTCGATCCTCGCGAAATAAATGATAGCTCCTCTGCACAATGGGCCATTACGATGGTATAATCTTTGGAAAGCGTGGTGTCGGATGAGTTAACTCATAATACATGGTACAGTCTGGTGAGCCAACCAGAATGACGGCTGTCCCGACCACGCCACCATCGTATATACTAGTCGTCTGGACGATCAAATCGGTGGACAGGAGAAGCCTATTGATGGCCAGGTGTGGCAGTACCAGATTGACCTATGATCTCGGTACGCATGTCGGATGTACGAACGGCGTTTCTTAGAAAGTGATTGATTAGGGAAATTCATGCTCTAATTGGATGGAATTACGTTCATAATTATACTGCACAACTATTATTTAACAAAATGGCTCTTACACAAGTGGCAAAACAAAGATATTTACTTAATTGTTTCGTGACGTCCATCTTGAAATACGAATTAACAACTAAGTAGGTGCAATGGAACCATCGCAGAGACAGCTCACCAACCATTAGTTAGGCCATCGATGGGTCATCATGTAGGGGAGCCAGGTATATTTAGTTCCTAGCATCAGCAATGTGAACAATCTAGAATTGTACAATGTACTTGTTGTTTTAATAATAAATGAAATGCTTTATGTAGCCTATATATCAAATGTACATCACCGTATACCTTGACTTCAAAAGAAATGAATAAAAATTATAAACTTTAATAAATGATCTAAATTATGTTGTGAGATGATCAAAAAGAACTTCATCCCGCTATTTTGCTATCAAATGAAAGGGCTCATATAGGTAAATGTAGCATTTAAATTTAGGTAGCTTTGTACGACTAGGGTGGTCACAGAAGTCGAAAATGTAACGCTTGGCGACGACAATGTGACGAATTGTTCAACTAAATCGCCTAAATGTAAATGTCTCATTAAAAGCATAAAATTATCAATGGTACAATAAAATTATATGGTAAAGTAGATTTTGGTAACCAGGTTGTTTATCTGCAATTTTCAACGGAAATAACAAAAATGCAAAACCAGTCAAACGCGCATAAATAAATAAATACACAAATTTAAATAGAAGAAATAAAGTATAGATTCTGATCGAGAACAGAAATTAAAAATGAGAAAGGAAAATGGTTTTGATTTTCTGTACAGTAATACTTTGCTTTGACTCCGCTTGGCTATAAGGATAGCTGTCAGTGTAACACTAAATGGCCTAAAAGTATAGTGAGTTCGCGCACACGATGTTACAAGGCCTAGAAGCTGCCATTTTGTTTTCCATTTATACGTTTTAAATTCTAATAGTATTCCGTGTAAGTTATATAATATTAGTGCTATGATTGCATTAATGAATGTTTGCAACTTTTGTGTTTAATTATATCAAATAAATGCTTGTATATAAAAAATAATAGCCGTCTTTTATTTATAAATACAATTTTATTTATTTATTAAACTTTATTTATTATTTAATTTATCGAATAATTTTGCCAATAACGGAGAATGCTAAAAGCTAAGTTGCTTCTCAAAATGTTTTACACGTTGTATATAGGACGTATTTCAAATTTGGAATTGTGTGTGGCTTCATACAAACATGTGCTACACCAAAATGCCTCTGTAGGGTGTTTTAATATCGTGCGTATTTCAACGTACGCAGGATTGCCGTACTCTGTTTTCACTTCTTTTAACTTTATAATGATTATGAGACAAAGATTTAGTACAAAAATTCTATACACAAATGTTAGCCCTGCTAAGATAAAACTTAATAAATTAGTTTAAGTTACTGAAAGTACCCATAAAATAATTATTGCGCTTCAAATATATCATATTTTATAATAACAGTATGTATCTGTTATCTATAGGATTACATTTATTATCACAAATCAGATCTCTATAGATTTCCATGGTCTTTTAAACCAACTATATACCTGTATGAATAAGTATGTGATTAGAGAATTACGCAAAAAAAATTGAATTGATTAGTTGATAAATGTCAGAGATAGAATTTTTAATCCTTTAATCTGTGTTAACACAAAATTAATTACCATCTTTGATTGAAACTTGTTTTTCAGTATCAAATTTTAATTGTGTGAGGTAAGATTGCTCAATAGCAAGTTTTTGTAGGATTTATTAGTTGTACTCAATATATTGAATAGATTAATGCCGTAATAATTATTGATTAAAAAAGTGTGACAATTATTATTCGGGAAATCTATATTTATTTGGATAATAACTGTAAATATTGGCTAACATAGAATTTTCTACGTCACAGGGACCGTTTATTGACCTATTTTTTAATACTGAATAGTTGATCTCCTGCAAAATTTGATTTTCTCCTTCATTATGGCTTCTTTTTTCCACGTTACATGACAAACTAGCCGTGTGTTCTCGGCTCTAGGATTAGATTAGTCCATAGGCGACTAAGAAACAATTTGGTAGGTCTTAAAGGACAGGATAATGTCAAATCCCCTCACGGATGATCTATGAGGGACGCCCATAGAATCACAGCTGATAAGAAACAGGGCGTATTTCGCAATTATTTTAAATTTCTGCATAGTTCTAAAATCTAGTTCAAAAATAATTAGTAGTCTTGTTGTGTGTTTTATAAATGTTTTATTACAGTTTGTTGAGTTTTGTGAGATCTTCTTGTGTGTGTTACCTGAGATTTTTGTCTCGTTTTTAGGTATAAATAACCAAAATGAAATCCATAGCGTTTGCATTTATTGCGCTCGTTACCGGAGTGTCAGCTCTACCGCCGCAAGTTGATAATGAAATCAGTAAGTTTGATCTTGAATTATTTTACGGACTGTAGTGTGCGCGCCATAGCATGCTCTTACTGACTCGTGTGTCTATGGGTTGGTTTGTTAAACTTCAGTGTCAATGTAGCTATGATGGACAGTGTCACCAGAGCCGTGGGCGACTGTGGAAGTTGTACCGAGTACCGAGCATGTGGACATTGCCGAGCCAGTGAAGTCATACGGACCAACTCCTACACGAAACATGGGCTTCTACTTGGCCTAACATTACTTGACGACCAGACCCAAGGATGGAAAAGTGCTCATTAAAAAGCTGCAATTGAATGATATGCGCAGAAAGTGACCATTACGTATACCGCGCGGACTACTCAAACATGCGCATGTACAAATGTCATCAGTTCGATGTGTGCCGATATCACGCCATTTGTTCGAAGTGTCCGACGTGTGCCTTTACTTAAGTTTTTAAGCACCCGGGAATTAAGCTTTGTGACTACAAGCATGTAGCCATTAGGTCACGGAGGCGGTTAAATTATGTATAATACCGCCACATTACCATAACATTACCTTAGCATTACCATAACATTACCATAACATTACCATAACGTTACCATAACGTTACCATAGCATAACCATAACGTTACCATAACATTACCATAACGTTACCATAACATTACCATGACGTTACCATAACATTACCATAACGTTACCATAGCATAACCATAACGTTACCATAACGTTACCATAACATTACCATAACATTACCATGACGTTACCATAACATTACCTTAACGTTACCATAACATTACCATAACATTACCATAACATTACCATAACGTTACCATAACGTTACCATGACGTTACCATAAAATTACCATAACGTTACCATAACGTTACCATAGCATAACCATAACGTTACCATAACATTACCATAACATTACCATGACGTTACCATAACATTACCATAACGTTACCATAACATTACCATAACATTACCATAACGTTACCATGACGTTACCATAACATTACCATAACGTTACCATAACGTTACCATAGCATAACCATAACGTTACCATAACATTACCATGACGTTACCATAACATTACCATAACGTTACCATAGCATAACCATAACGTTACCATAACGTTACCATGACGTTACCATAACATTACCATAACGTTACCATAACGTTACCATAGCATAACCATAACATTACCATAACATTACCATGACGTTACCATAACATTACCATAACGTTACCATAACATTACCATAACGTTACCATAACGTTACCATAACGTTACCATAACGTTACCATAGCATAACCATAACGTTACCATAACATTACCATAACGTTACCATGACGTTACCATAACATTACCATAACGTTACCATAACGTTCATCATCATCATCATCATCAGCCGGGAAACGTCCACTGCTGGACATAGGCCTCCCTCATGGTACGCCACATCGACCGGTCCCGAGCCACCTGCATCCAGCGACTCCCCGCGACTCTAACCAGGTCGTCGGTCCATCTAGTAAGGGGACGGCCTGGTAGACGTTTCCCGGTACGTGGTCGCCACTCGAGAACCTTTACTCCCCACCGGTTATCGGTTCTTCGAGCGATGTGGCCTGCCCATTGCCACTTCAGCTCACTGACTCGTCGAGCTATGTCGGTGACCTTCGTTCGTCTACGGATTTCCTCATTCCGGACCTTATCACGTAGAGAAATTCCGAGCATAGCTCGTTCCATTGCTCGCTGAGTGACTTTGAGCTTGTTTATTCGGCCCACAGTAAAAGACCACGTTTCGGTTCCGTATGTCATCACTGGCAACACGCACTGATCAAAGACTTTTGTCTTTAGACACTGAGGTATTTTGGACGAGAAGATATGCCGTAATTTCCCGAACGCTGCCCAGCCGAGTTGGATTCTTCGGTTGACCTCTTTGTCGAAGTTGGACCTACCTAGTTGAACGATCTGTCCCAGGTATACATACTCGTCTACAACTTCGATTGTAGTGTTCCCAACCACTACCGGCATAGGTGCAACATGGACATTTGACATGATTTTCGTCTTGTCCATGTTCATTTTTAAACCTACCTGTTGGGAAACTCTGTTGAGGTCATTGAGCATTGCGTTCAGATCCTCCAAGGATTCTGCCGTTATGACTATGTCATCGGCAAATCGAAGGTGAGTGATGTAGTCGCCGTTGATGTTGATGCCCAGTCCTTTCCAGTTCAGAAGCTTGAAAACATCTTCCAGTGCAGTGGTGAAGAGTTTCGGGGATATAACGTCACCCTGTCTTACACCTTTCTGCACTTGGATCGGTTTCGTGCATTCATCCTGTACTCGGACGGACATTGTGGCTTTATTGTATAAACATTTCAACACTTCGATATAGCGATAGTCAATGTGGCACCTTTGGAGAGACTGAAGCACTGCCCAAGTCTCGATTGAATCAAAGGCTTTCTCGTAGTCCACAAACGCCAGGCATAATGGCCGATTATACTCCTCGGTCTTCTGTATAATCTGCCGGAGCGTATGTATGTGGTCTACGGTGCTGAAGCCTTTTCGGAAACCGGCTTGTTCGGGAGGTTGGAAGTCGTCAAACCTGCGTGCTAGTCGGTTCGTAATGACTCTCGAAAACAACTTATAAACGTGGCTCAGAAGGGATATCGGTCGGTAGTTCTTCAGTAAGGCATTATCGCCTTTCTTAAAGAAGAGCACCACCACGCTTCTGCTCCACGCTTCTGGCGTGCAGCCTTCGTGTATGACGGACTGAAAGAGCTTCTGAAGGACTACAAGTATCGGTTTTCCACCCGCTTTCAGAAGCTCTGATGTGATTCCGTCTTCACCTGCCGCCTTGTTATTTTTGAGTTGTTTGAGAGCCATTCGAATCTCATACAGGCTGACGTCCGGGATATCTTCGGATCCGGTCCGGGATATCTACCATAACGTTACCATAACATTACCATAACGTTACCATAACGTTACCATAGCATAACCATAACGTTACCATAACATTACCATAACGTTACCATAACATTACCATGACGTTACCATAACATTACCATGACGTTACCATAACATTACCATAAGGTTACCATAACATTACCATGACGTTACCATAAGGTTACCATAACATTACCATGACGTTACCATAACGTTACCATAGCATAACCATAACGTTGCCATAACGTTACCATAACGTTACCATAACGTTACCATAGCATAACCATAACGTTACCATAGCATAACCATAACGTTACCATAACATTACCATGACGTTACCATAACGTTACCATAACGTTACCATAGCATAACCATAACGTTGCCATAACGTTACCATAACGTTACCATAACGTTACCATAGCATAACCATAACGTTACCATAACATTACCATAACGTTACCATAACATTACCATGACGTTACCATAACATTACCATAACGTTACCATAACGTTACCATAACGTTACCATAGCATAACCATAACGTTACCATAGCATAACCATAACGTTGCCATAACGTTACCATAACGTTACCATAACGTTACCATAACATTACCATAACGTTACCATAACATTACCATGACGTTACCATAACATTACCATAACGTTACCATAACATTACCATAACGTTACCATAACATTATCATAGCATTACCATAGCATTACCATAACGTTACCATAACATTACCATAACATTACCATGACGTTACCATAACATTACCATAACATTACCATAACGTTACCATAACATTACCATGACGTTACCATAACATTACCATAACGTTACCATAACGTTACCATAACGTTACCATAACGTTACCATAACATTACCATAACATTACCATAACATTACCATAACATTATCATAGCATTACCATAGCATTACCATAACGTTACCATAACATTACCGCAGGTATGAAACAGGAGAGGTTTGTGGACATCATCGTAGCAGCCGCCCTCGAGAGCCTCAGCGAGCAGATCCGTGACGCCGGCCTAGATCCCTGGACCTTCGACCAGTTCGCGGCTGAATACGCTCTGCCAGTGCCTGTGTTAGTATTTACTTATATCGTGTTGAAAAAATGCAAAACCAGGTTTTGACTTTTCACTTGACTGAAAAATTTGTAGGGCTTTAATTCGACACACAATTTGAAAAGGTAAAGAGCTCAGCAAAATATTTTTCGCTATGAGTAAGTTTCCTTAGGATACAGTTGTCTACAGATTTTACAGTTCTCTTTACACCAAGTTTTTACAGTTCACGGAAGCCGTGGTCGAGTGCGGATGTTCAGTAGTACGAACACGTAAGCATTTCTGAGCCAGTGAAGTGATCGACTCTTACGCATAGTAAAAAGCTTATTAAATAGATATATTTTTTCGTTATGATACGGTACGAAAGTGTTTTAAGTAACGCATTATTTTATGAGATAGTTCAAATTTCGATAAAAGTTTCATACACCTCACGTGGTACGTCACAAAACCCAACGGATTTTCAAATGATGAAAAGACAGTTTTTGATTGTGCTATTATCTTTTCACTTACCTTCCAACTGTTCAGCGTCAACTAGCCTATATTATAGCTCGTGCATATTGGATTATCTTCCTGACTGTTCAGCGTCAACTAGCCTATTATTATAGCTCGTGCATATTGGATTATCTTCCTGACTGTTCAGCGTCAACTAGCCTATTATTATAGCTCGTGCATATTGGATTATCTTCCTGACTGTCCAGCGTCAATTAGCCTATTATTTGAAGCTCATACTTATTAAATTATCTTGCAGCCTGTTCAGCGGCAGTGGTTTCATCGAAAACGTTCGCGTGACGGGTGTCAGTGACATCGTCATCAACAGCATCAACTACAGCATCCTCCAGTCCAGGCTTACCTTCGACATCTCGCTGCCCAACATCTCCATCAACATTGGTAAGTTGATCTCACGAACCAATCGACTACTGCTACCTGTAAACTGTACTAGTGATCTGACAACAGTACCCCTAAAATACAAAATGTACAAAAAGGACCAAGGTCTCATTCACAACCACGCAATAATGCTTTGTTCTGTAAGTGGCAGATACAGAACAAAGCATCATGGTAGACGAAAAGTACTATAGAAATAGGTTCACCGCCTTTATTTATTAGATAGTTTTGAAAATAATCAAAATAATAATCAAATTGATTGGATGGTAAATGTGCGCACTCAGAAGCCTTAATCTAATGAGGCGCTGGCTCTGCTTTATTTAATAACGCAACACAACTGTGCTATTAACACTGCTGTTTGGCGGCAGACGTTTGGTGGTAGCTAGCCAGGCAGACATCAGTTTAGCCACTAGGCCACGGAGGCGGTTCAATTTCAATTGAAAAAAGGGATATATCAGTTTTCTATAATCATTTGACTTTATAAAAAATGTGAATGTGTGTGAAAGCAGCCTTCTTGTACATTTTGCGTTTTGTACATTCTGAATCGAAGGAACAATACCTAGCCTCGCAATGTTAAAAAGGTGTTACTTACATACTAGATTTCTTCTACCATAATCTGTTAATATAGGATAACTGATTTTGTGCAGTAATCATCTAAAAATAAGACATCGGACTATAATGTCGGGAAATGAGTATCATTAACATACTACAACATCATAGAGAATCATTTAAAAAAATTTTTAAACACATTTTTAATTTTTGCTAAAAAATTCCATCTAGAAACCTTTAGCTGCGTAACAACTTTTGCAGCTTATACCAAAGTGTATGATGATGATATTTATTTGCCAACAAAACAATTCGATGTCATATTTTAAAGTAATTACTTATTAAAGACAGCTATAATATTTTAAAAGATTATGGTATAAGAAATTTCGTATGGAAACATTTTGAAAGAATTCCGGTTTATGATAAGAATTGTTTACATTTATACATGTTTTAACATTAGACATTTTAATCTTTAAATTGCTTTATCTTATAGACTATTATTGCTATCTAAATCATTTGTTAGGATATATTTGTATTTTATGATTTTTTTTATTAGATCGTAATCTTTATTATGTGTAATATAGTTCAACTACAACAAGAAATACTATTGTTTGAGAAGTTAAACGAAATGAACGTGAACAACTAGTAACACTTTCCCCCCTTAAAACCGATCGAGTGAGGTATCAACAGAAAGGGTTTTTAACTGTTTTACAAAAATATATACACAACGTGTATGGTAGTTAATTTACACAGTCGTGTTTAAAAAACCTTTTAAATAATACTTGTTCTACTGTTTCTTCTCATTATTATAGGTGGCGCTGGACTCGACGTAATAATCTTCAGTAACCAAATCACGCTTAACGGCAATGGCAGGTACGTTAGTCGTAGATAATTATATACATGTGGTAGAGTCCTATTGTAACTCAAAGACGCATTTAAACAGATGAAGGACATAAATAATAGTATGATATGCAATTCGTGAATAAAGGACGGATTTAAATCCAGGGCCATTGATGAATCACGAGCAAGTGAAGGATTCTAACTACTGAATCACGACCGTAGGCAGCTACGCTGGTGATTCATGTGTTAGGATCCAGAGCGACGCGAGTGATTCATGGCCCTCGCTGTTAATCCGTTTTATTCAAGAGTTGCATACTATATACCATGACTACGAGAAATAGAAAGCTTTAGGTAGATATACGTTTTATGAAGAAAAAAGTAACGTACAATTAAATAAAATGCACCTTAACATTTATTAAAATTAATTTTCTTAACAACTTTAATTGTGATTGAGAGATTTTTATTCACTATTTTTATAAACCAGGGCGGTTACAGGTCGCTGTCACTGCCATAGTGGCAACACCAATGGTTGTCATGTGGCTGTTGGCTCGTTTGCGACTACCTTTTTTGCCCAAGCCCCCGTGGGATAATTTAGGATGAACGCACTAAGACGCGAGCAAAATATAATCAGCAAAATATATATATTTGCCCTCGTCCTTTGACACAAAATATGATATCGATAGTGATATGAAAATCAAATTGACCTTTACCTAAATATTTTTTCGATCGATGTCCTTGTCAAATGCGTAAAATCTAATGAGGTACTGAGATATCAAAATTAATCAGTTGCGACTTCCTGTTTTACTGGTTATCTTGCCATGGGCAAGACGTAAGCTTGTTTTGTATTTTGTACACATTACCGGGATAAAAAACCATCTCATTTTAAACGATAGAGTATTTGTTCGAATGTTTCCTCTAAAAATAGTGAAAGAACAAAAAGCAGATACCGGGAAACGTGTATCAGGCCGTCCCTATGGGACGCAGTAACTTTATACATTTCTTTATGTCTGGGTTGAAACTTGGCCTTAATCAAACTTGGTGGAAAGTGACGGTAGATCCATTGGATGGTAAGCGTTCTCACCCAGAAGTGTCAGCCTAATCGGCCGCTGGCTATGCTACTTCCATACCGGAATACAAGAGTGCTATCAACGCTGCTGTTTGGCGGCAGACTTAGGCAACATGTTTGTAGCTAGCTTTTTACAAATCATCAATCATTCTGACTGAACGTTACGAGGCAAACAAAGGACAAACAAAGTACATGGTTTATTTTTATATTTGAGAGTGTTAGTTCAGTTTACCTTTTATTTCTCGGGTCAGTCTTTTATGAGGCTTGCATGTGGACACAGGTCCAACACGTAGAGACTTCGAGACTTTAATCTAAAGAGAGATATACCTATTATTCCTATCGGATTTCTCTCTGAACAGCGAGACACGCTCAGAGAGGTGAGTACGAGGACTAATGCTGTATGTAACAAATACTTCTGGGCTATAGAGACGGGTGTTAGGTGGACCAACATTTTTCAATTCAAGTACATTATCCGATTGCTTAACGTTGAAGGAAAACATCATGAGGGAACCTGCATGTCTTGAACAGGCATGTGAAGTCAGCCAATCCGCACTGGGCCCGCGTTGTGGACTACGGCCCAAACACTCTATGTAGGAGAGTAGGCCTGAGCCCCTGCAGTGTGGACGTATGTATAGGCTGTTGATGATGATGGGGAGGGAATGGATGTCTGCCTGGACAAGTCCCTTGAAGTAATTACATATGTTAAGAAGACAGTGGCTTGCCGCTCACTGAATATAGTCCTGGATGACTGAAGGGTGCGGAGCGGTGCAGCACCAATTTATTCTTGTTATTGTATTTTATTGTAATGATGTTGGTATTATTGCAGGCTCTCGATAATCGAGCCACGTGTATCTGGTGTTGTGAATCTTAACATCGGGATCATCAGTGGAATCTTTATCAGGGATCTTGCCTTGGAGTTCGATCTTGGCGGAGTTCAGGTAAGCCAATATTTTCTGCTGCTAATGCTATGGTATACTACCGATTCTCAGTTACTGAAAAATATTTAGTAGAATTATTATCATCTTACCTTTTTTTTCGAGGGTGAAATCTTCTATAAATCGACTCCTTAGGAGAGAAGACGGGTTATGTGAAATTTTTATTCACTAAAACCCCCTCGGTGGGGGTCTCGACGATCTCCTAGGAACACACCAGAGCTCCTCTAGCGCTTCAGCAGCCCTCCCCTCTCATTTACTAAAAAAAAATTCCAAATTCCAAATTGAAACTCATTGGTACGAGCCAGGATCGAGCCCAGAGCTTGATTGTTGAAGTATTGACTCTCTATCTAACTAAGATACCGTGTCTTACTACAATTTTACACATTTTACATATATTCATGTCATATTTTCATTTTCAGTTCAACGGTAATGTAAACTTCTTGGGAGTAGACTACACCAACGCCGTGACGCAGTTTGCTACTGTCACCGTGCCAGAAGTTATCAGGGCCCACAGGGTACGCATTTTGGTCTAGTCTATATATATAAAGCTAATGTTAGTACGTTAACACAGGGTTTTCTCTATCAACACCAACTCCGATCAACTTCTCGTTGGGGTAGTGAATACCCCTTGGTCTCCTGCTGAAAGTAAGGGAGTTTGGTCGCGATGGGTGGAAGTGGGTGCTTGTGACTGGCCAAAATGTGAAAAATGTATATCTGTCCTTGTCTAACTCATGTGAACTTTACATGAGTGAAGAAATTCACATGAGAACTTCTGGAAACTTCTGAAAATTTCTGTAATGATCTAGAAAGATTACATTTTCTCTACGTGTATGTCAAAATTAATGTCTACCCGTGCGAAGCCGGAGCGGGCCGCTAGTCTTATCTAAAATGAGGTAGTATGTATCTTTCGACCTTGGTGAACTCGTTACTAACTAAATACTCGTTTCATTTTATAGTTGGAGATCAACGAGCTGGTGGAAATCATCGCTTGGGACGTTATTGAAAGTATCCTGAACTGATTCATCTCAAAGTATAATTTTGTCAATATGAGTATAATATGATATATTATAAATTAAAAAAAATCATGATTAAAATACCTTTATAGTTTTTGGTCCTGCCTGCTCACTAACTGAGATAAATGTTTCGAATAAATATTATAAATAAATCTAAAGTTTACTACACTACACACAAATACAAAGAAACAGCATCTCAACGATATAAATTTTTCGTCTTAAAAAATAATTACATGATCTGATAATGGAAGTGATTATTATTTTCGTCACATATTTTTAGGGATATACGGTGTCTAACGGAACCAATAAGCCTCTGTCCGCCTGTCCGTCGGTCTGTTACCTTTTGAACCGTGATATGTAGACGCTTGAATAAATTCACAGAGAGTGTATTGCTATGGATGCAGAAACAACAAATAATAATAAAATTTAAAAATTAAAGCGATACATCTATAATATGAGAACCAACCATACAATAAACCGTTTTTCTTAAGGTTTAGTTTGTAAACAATAATAAGTGAAAGCTTTTCTAGTATTCACAATCAGTTAAGTCAGTATAGTTGCAAAACTTTTTCAAAACAGTTTCAACACTTTCCATTTAGCTTAGAAGTCCATCCAACAGACGAACAGCAGGGCTCCACCATTACGTAGTTGACATCCCTACGACTCGCACTAAGCGCTTTGCTTCTAATTTTATCATGCGTACAGCCAGGGAGTGGAACGCGCTGCCGGCGTCTGTATTCCCTGAAAACTATAACTTGTGTGTCTTCAAGACGAGGGTGAATAGGCACCTTCTAGACCAACGCGCACCATCGTAGGCTCATCGCTTACCATCAAGTGAGATCGTGGCCATGCGTTGATTTATATCTGTAAAGGTAATAAATAGGTCTAGATTATTATTTCGGTTTACGTTTTTGCGAGAGGTTTGATACATATATCCATCACAGCAGGTAGAAAAAATGTGTCACTCTTAGCTTTCGTACAAGTCGTGGTATTTTCGACATATTGGTGGTTGTAGAAGACATAATATGTTTATGTTACCGTTACTATGTTATGCATCGTCTCTATTTATTTACAAGTTAATGAATTCCTCAAGCAGTTCAATAGCATGAATATTAGATTATCAAGTGAAATTAACCTTGGACCACCTACAAATCGAGTGATTTCAAAATAATAATTCAATTGGTATCAATAACAGATAAATCTCTATCTATCACGTCAAATGTGTTTATAAAATGATAATTTGAATCAATATCAATTAAGCCCTTGCTCGTTCCAATGATAAAACCAAGTGAGTAATTAATCATTTCATATAGTTTTCATAATCACAGTGTTTTTTGAAAAGGTAAGTGCTGTCAATATTATGAAGTTTTAATTGCATACGAGTAGTAGCGCTTCATTTATTGTGATTTGAATGGAAGTGCTGTGGGGACGTGCTCAGAGGATTTGCCTAAATAACTACTAATTCTGGTACCAATCAACTTAGAACAGTCCGGACCGATTCTTGCTTGCTGAACGAGGCGTTCTTGCCGGGTGCATTTTGTATTGTTTTATTGTCCTCCGGTTTTAATTCTGTACATCAATAATGATGTAAATATAATGTAGAAATATTGATGTTATTATGTTTATATATATATATATATATAAGATTATGGTTAAAAAGGGCCTAAGCAACTTAATATTTCTATTGCCACGTAAATAAAAATATTTTTATATTGTTAATCGGTAGGTATGTGAGGTTGAGGTTCAATAGTGGACAAAGAAGCAATACCAATGACATTGAGTCCGACAGTTTACTGCGATCGTTATCTTGACATACATAGCTACTGTAGCCCATTCCAAATTTGAAAATAAAAGCAGTAATCCTATAATACCTTTATCTAGGTCAGAAAATGCAAGTGGCAATTGTCTTCTTGGCCCTACTAAGCGCCGTAACAGCGGTGCCTATAGATGAAACTGCAGTTCAAAACTCAGGTAAACTATTAACCGTTATTTATGTTCTTACTGGCTATCAACGCATAATTTTGAATGTTATATCATGTCCCATTTTCCTTGACCTTTCCCTCAACACACTGAAGAATGAACAAATAGCTTAGGTACGAAAAAATGTCGATGTCATTTTAAGACAACGATTTCATAAATAGTCTTTTAGCACGGTATAGTTTAAGCTTTTAAAACTATTCCATGAGAATCAGCCCTTTCACATTTAGAATGCTGCCGATTGTAACTGACTGATACTGATTTTTCCGACCCAATGGCGATTAAGGCTTCTTTTGAAAAACATAATGGGTTTTCCAAGGCGTCACACATGGTCCACTATTATTGCTTTCGTATAGTTCGTTTCAATCTAATATGAATAATTGAAACAGACAGAAACATGACATATCTCAGTAATACCAACAATAGCTCGGTAAAAGTTCCTCAGTTGCAGTCTTCAAATTCTGATACACTCAGCAATTTATACTTAGTTTGACATCGTCATGTCTCCAGTGTAATGAAATGAAATGAAATGAAATGAAATGAAATGAAATGAAATATTTATTTGCCAGGATGCATGTTGATACATTGGTGTTACATATAGTTGTAGTCCATATTACATCCTACCTATCTCAGGTGTGCAAATGTTTAACATACATAATAATAATATTAACTAGTTATTTACACGATATAAAATTACTTAAAACTAATTATTTTATATTGTTACCAAAAATGTCAGTATTGATATATACATAATTTTAGTCATTTAAAAATTCATTAACCTTATAATAGCATTTCTGTAGCAGGTAGTCAAACAATTGTTTTTTAAATGTGTAAATGTCATGAGATTTAAATTTGTCAGGAACTTTATTATATATTCGGACTGCCATACAGTAAGAATTATTTCTATGAACTGCAAGTTTTTGTCTCGGTACTTGCAATTTATGAACAACAGTAACACTTTTGTTTCAGTGTTTGTTTGCATTCTATTTCTATTGCACTGAACATAACTTTAATAGCTTTAGTCTGATAATTGAATGGTGTTTTAGATGTACCCACAAGGAATAATGCTCTCGAGCAAATAGCCCTTGACATCATCGAAGATCTAAGGGATATAATGATAAACGGCAATGATGACATCCCACCGTTAGACCCTCTGTTCGTCGAGAATACGGTCAGAATAGACCTATATGACTTATTCAATTTAAGAGAGTAAGTAAATAGTTATACCGTAAGTAGTAAGCAATGAGATAATTTTACAAAATTTACAAGCAATGTAAAAAGCGTCAGTATATCCGGCACAGAACTCTATTGGTCAAACTATTTACGAGTTACCTATTACCTATTTACAGGTGTTGATTCACCCTTGTGAATAAAAAGAAATATTGTACGACGATAATTTAATAGAAGAAGAAAAAATTTAGGTTAAATGACATTGAACAAATGAAAATTCCGTGAAAGGATATTTCAATTTTTGGCAAATGAAAAAAAGTTGTTTTACAATAATCATTGCATAATTATGCCTATATGCAGGCAGGCATATGTTCAGCAGTGGTCGTTTGCCAGTTTAGATGATAACACGCGAAACTAATAGAAATTGTAATAGAAAAGTCTAATAGAAATTTATTATTTTAATTTTTCCAGTTCTTACATAGAAGTGGCAGAAATGCTCGTAGAGAAGATAAGCACCTTTGAAATTGATAATTTAAGCATCACGTTGACTAGCATTCTTCTGCAGCGCTACACCGTTGAGATAGATGGCAAGATTCCTGAACTCCATGTGGGACTGGGTAAGGTTGTGAGCCGAAGAAATTTCAGGTTATGATAGACGCGAGAATGACCCGAGCGTCGCTCCACGCTCTGCCTCCCCATGCGCGAAGTTGCATGGTTTTTTAATAAGTTTGGTTCAGTTCAACATTACACAGATGGCAGACGCAAAATACATAGAAGATGCACACTCTTGTTATATTTCGTAGTGTAAAATTAATGACAGCTCTTTTGTGAGGGGGGCGGAGAACCTCTTCACATCTCACCAACTCTCCATGGGCTCCCCATGGGATAAAATAATTACAGAAATCCTGAATCAAGAGAATCAAGAAATTGGAAGAGTGAAGAGAAGTTAGGCGTGTATACTATAATAATAATTATAAAAGTACTAGACTAATGAATAAATAATAATACAATATATGGGCGACCAAGCTTTACTCGTAGTTCTTTAAAAACAAACAAAAACTTTATTTCTGCCCCTAAACACACAAAAAACAAAAATAAAAGCAATTTTCCAATTGGGATTTGAACGCGGATATCTCGTACGGAATGACACGTGTGAACCACTTGGCTAAAGTGATTATGTTTGACAGCGTTGAAAACTTTTTCTCGGAGTAATCTGATGTGCTTTCGTTTAAAAGTTAAAATATTTTGGGGTAGATAAATTAAATTTATCAACTTGTAATATAATAAATAAATAATATTAAAAATTAATTGTATGCATGTTATCAACTTATCACACATCGTCATCATCATGTAAATCGTTAAACCTGCACTTAAAATTATATAAAACAATGAATACATAGCAAAAAATACACACTGATCTTTGTCAGTATATACAAAAATTTCAAGAATGTAGATGTTAATAAATTCAAGTCATTTTTGATGTAGATAAATGATTTTTTGTTACAGGCCATTACGATTTGAGCGCCACCGCTCTTGGGTTCAGAATATTTGGCAAAGGTGAAGCCACGTAAGTTCTAGGAACATACTCGTACATACATACAACTACGAGGATAAAGCTCTAACAGAAGTATGTCTGTACATTTAAGATATTTACAAAAAAGCGTTACAGTTTTAGTCTCTTTGAATCTCTATCATCAATTTTGGGATTTATTCTGTTTGTTTAAACCAAGTTTAAACTCATTTTCAAAAGTCCAGAAGCTAAAGTTAGTCTTCAAAAGTTGTATATATTTTATCTCGCTACGATGAGGAGAGACGGATATATAGCAAAGCAAGGCAGGGGCAAAAGTTAGTGTTAGATATTAGCTAATGCTATTTGGGAGACGCTTGTTCAAATTCCGCTCTTGTCGAAGTTTTGCACAATTTTTCGTTAGCTGTGCAAAAAACACATGAAATATTATATGAAGTGATTTAGTTATGACATCATTATACATACTCATTACTATTGTAGTATTACAATTGAAATAGCACCTCTTTGTTGTGTGAATTTGATAGCTTAGATGAATGCGTTTCAGGTTGAAGTTCATCGAGCCAAGAATCAAGGCCACCTTCGTTGTTGGGCCCAGAATCTCCATCTCAGGACTCTTCATTAACATGATAAGTTGCAATGTTGCATTTGGACTCCGTGCTTTTGAGGTTCGTTGAAGGAATATTATTATTATAGCCTTTATTTAATACAAATCTTCAATCTTATACAAATATTAATACTACTTAAAGTAAACTATTTAGTAATCAAATCTAAAACATACTAATAATATCTTCTCAAATGTCTCCTAAAATTTTAGACACAGAATAAATCAGTGGAATACGTCAACTGTAAAACTTCTTCATTGAAGGATCATATTGTTAGATAAACTATAGTTTTATTTAACGTTATCCCTCTCCTAATGGTTCCATACTACATTTCTGTTGCCATAAACTTTTAAAGTAGAATAGCTGGCTTTGATATGCAATTACCTAAAAATAGAGGAAGAAATTATAGTGTCGCGAAATAAATATCATTAATTTACAACTTTATAGTTAGCTACAATAGCAGTTACGCAGCTAATAGTTCATAGATGGCGCTTTGAACAATAATCGAAAAAAGTGTTTAAAATGAAAATTGTGATTCACTGTGAAGTTGTATGTTAATGACACTCATTTCGCGACATCACATAGCGATGTCCTATTTTTAGATAGTTACTACACAAATCCAGCTATTCTATTTTAAAAGATTATGGCAACATAACTTTAGTATGAAAATGTGATGGACATGGATCGTCTTAAAAACATAGAGATTGAAAATTTTTGTGTGATGAAATTGAAGTGGAGTTTATCACGAAAAAGTACAACGGTTAGCCATGATCTTACCTGATGGTAAATGTGATTTCACGCCAGCACTCCCTGACTGTACGCCTGATATAGTTAGAAGTGAACCACTTGGTGAGAGCCATAGGTATGTCAACTATGGGCGGAGCCTTGCTGTATGTCTGTTAGATCGGTACTCAAATTGCGATGGCAGGTTATGAAATAATACTCGTAGCTCTGGGCTTACTCCCTAAAAATGTTACCTGTAGCATATAAAAGTAACTTTTTACCTGTGTTTGAGAGGTTTGGCCTCCACGAGCGTATCTTAATCAATGGGCATCTTAGTGCCACGTTATGGCAAGTTGATAGTCATAATTTATAAAAAGTATCATTATTTTTTTACACAAGTTAAGGAACGGTTGCTTTTCAACAAATTTATTTCCTTTTGCTCAAATATCCGAATAATATAAATACTTTACTGTAAATCAGCAATACATAAGTATTGTTAGGACAAACTGGACTATAAATATGTTACAAATAATGAATATGTTACAAGTAATGTATGTATTTTTAGCCTAACTTTAATGGAATGTTCGACAGTGACATTACAAACGACTTCATCAATCTGTTCCTTGCCGAATTATTGCCAGAGCTCGTCGTGTACTTTGAGGTAAAGTCATCAGAAATTCAGTATTTTTAGTGTATAATTTTTTTATATTTGGCCTTTAACTAACCTTATGTATATGTTTATATATATATGTTGTATATATATATATATATGTTGTATATTAAGCGTTCTCAGTCAAAAGCAAAAGGCAGCGGCAATGTAAACTTTCACACACAATAGCGATATTAATACTGCAATTTGGAGCCAGAGCAGCCAGACATAGAAAGTGCCCTATCACGAACCAAACTGAGTACCGATAGGCCTTCACCTCGCTGGAAATCGAACCCGGAAAGGGTTAAGAGTCAAAATGTGTACCTATCTATAACACGGTGGCAGCATACTTAAAATAGAAAGTCATCAATCAAATCAATCAAGTCCTTTCAAATTACTCGGTTATACAGCGTGTATATTTCATACGGCCGTAAAATTTATCCAGATATAGTTTACGACCGTATAAATCATATTTGCAAGCAATTTTGTTAAACAGCTTAATTAATAAAGAGTTAATTATTTTTAAAAGTACGATCGAGCAGCAATGTATTGCGTCTAAATTGTCTTGACAAAGGATAAACTGTTTATTGAACTGTCATGATATGACGTGTAAAAAGATCCGTCAATCAGTCGAAAACTTTAGATGCAATTAATACATTGCGTGCTCAATTATTTTGCATGAAAAAACAACAAAAATTAACGAACGCAATGTATGTAAATGTGTTGTTTAGGACCAACACTAATTGCCATCAAAATATACGCTCGTATGAAATATACACGCTGTATTACGACATGTTAGCTCATGTACATTATTTTCTTTCTTAGGAAGAGATCACTAATACCCTGAGCACCGTTGTCCTCGAAGTTGCCAATGAAATCCTCAGGGACCTTGATCTGATCGGCATCATTGGAGGAAATAATGAAGTCAACGTGCAGCCAATTCTCGCCGCTGTTCACTCGAAGAAACTGCTTGAACGAGAAATTAAGTGAAAAGTTTATGTACTCATTGATTACCAGTGTAAAAGATTGAAGTTAAATTTAGAATATTAAAATGTATGGAGTCGCAAAAAATAAATGTTTCAATGTTTGCAAACACTTCGTATTGTTTTCTTATTTTATGGAAAACCCCTCACCTTATATCATTCCATTTGATTCGAAGGACGGTCCATCAAGTGACAGTGGCGCCCTCATTCGCTCTTTTATACATTTCTCCGCTATACTACAATAATTTCAACAAGTAAATGCGTTCAAAATGTAATCAGTACCAACTCTTGTTTTCTTTTATTTACAGAAATACTTCATACTCGTATATTTGTATTTTATTTTATATTCCGCCATCTTCTAAAACATACAGAAACTTAAAACAACAGTGAAGAAAGTTTTGAAGCTCTTTAATGGCTTATATTTGTTCAAGTGTTTATTACTAGATGGCGTTGTCATTAAGTTCTGTATCCAACCAAATCCTGTTTATATCATTTAATTATTTTCAAATTAAAACTAAAATTGAAAAATGAATTATTTGATCTTTATACTTTTCATCCTTAACCTTATTTTGTCTGCTTTTAAATATTCTTTACGGGAATGAGTAGACCCTTCGCATGGAAAATCCTTTCTGAGCTGTACTGAGCTTCAAAGAGATTCATTGTTCCAAATTTCAGATTTTTAGGTCAAGTGGTTTTAGGTCGGTGCGTTATACATATATGAAAAGTGTTTTGTATTTATACATTGTTAAATTTATTAAATATGGTTTCCGTTTGACCACAAGCTCACCTGATGTTAAGCGTCTTAGTCTAGGCTGGTACACGGTTATCTAGACATAGCCTATTCACTCTGGCCATGCTTGGGGAAACACAAAAGCTGTCAAAGAATTTCACTCTCCGTACGCATTATAAATGGAAAAGCGAAAATGGTGGAATGTTAAATAAAGTAGGGATGGAAACCAGCCGTTTTTCTGGTTGCACAATTGTAAGAAGGGAAGGTGGAATTATATCGTGTCATTCTATCGCACACTCTCCGAAATGAAGACTGTAGAAGACGGAATGGGTGGATACTTTACGCCGGTGTTCCAGGCTTTGCAGTTTACCCAAAGTTCCCTCAACAGTGAGCCAATGCCAGCCAACAACACCAATGAGTCTTGTAGCGCGACGTTCTATTGAGTCCAATGTAGCTGTTAATCAATTGATAGTAGGCAGATCCGTCTCATACAGAATCCAACAGAACATGCAGAATCAGACTTGAGCTGGATTATAAGATTAGAAGCTTACCAGAAGTGAAGTGCCGTCTGACTTTAAAGAGGATTTCCAATAGTTTGGCCGAATGTAGTGCTATGTACTCAATATTCCTAACGGCCGAAATTCAAGTTGAAGGACATTCCGGAATGTAGAACTAAGGTACTAAGACACGCCTGTGTTTTGGTATCGATGATGTTCAGCCTTGTTATCCCATAGGTGACATAAAAGAGATCTTTAGCATCTGATTATGGTAAATAGACGCTCTTTCAATTTATTTTCAACCGGACCGGTTAGTTTGTGTATTACAGACCTGTTCACTAACCCTGAGTTTCCATGGCGTTTACGTAATTTAATCACACAGTAATAAATGCCGCACATTATTCCTAAAACCATTACAATTTGATAAATAATGCGAGAAAATCGTAAAACACGTTTATTGTTCAGCTTACCTCGTAAAGATCAGATTAAGAGCGAAGGCAAGGTAACAGGAGTAAATGTTCATAAAAGCTGTTATATGTACAGGGATACAAGTAATATTTAATGGGCTAGCTGTTAAAAAAGAACAAGTGAGTTAGAGTAGATACACGTTACTTGAAAAACGTATTTGTATTTGTCCTTGTTATTGACATGGTGTACAATTAGAAAAAAGCTGCTTCTTTTAATAGCGCGTTACACCGTTTTTTTCTAATATATTGTTGCCAGATGAATATTTTAATTCAACATCTCTATGCTCAACACCTGGTTGAGCTCGTAATTTTTGACACAACACACAGCACAAATTTCATGAGAAATTTGCATCATACATACCTCGCAAAATAACAAGGCTGAAAATACTGCATTTCCAACGTACAGAGAAATAGTGAAGAGTTTCTACAAAAATGCCAAAACTAAAGCTTTGTTCGACTGAGGCTGTGGTTCGCTGAAAATGTTGGCAGTTAAAATATACTGCCCGCAGTGGCGTACAGACTAGAGCCAATGAGCGTACATAGTTGGCTGCATATACGGTTATTCACTCGATGACAGTTTCATACTAAATTTCTGTTGCCATAACCTTTTCAAATAGGATAGCTGGCTTTGTGCAGTAATTGTCTAAAAATAGAACATCGGATTATAATGTCTCGAATATCCAACTTCCGAGCGAATCAACTTTGAAACGCCATCTATGGACCATTAGCTGCGTATATGCTATTCAAAAAATCAAAAATGTTTAATGCGTTAACAACCTTTACCTAATATATACAGTACGTGGAGGCTCTCCTTTTAAGTATGGAAATACTTGTATTAGGAGGCCCCACTCTTCCCCGCGGAAAATAGCTGCAGCAAAAGGATGATTAATACATTTCCTTTATTACCTTTTAATACAGTTGTACCGTAATGATATTCATTTCGCGATACTATAATAATTCCTTTTCCTATTTTTTATTCCAGTAATTATTTATCAAAGCTAGCTATTCTATTTTAAAAGATTATGGGAACAGAAATTTAGTTTGGAAGCATTCAGAGCGGAATTCCATTTTTGTCCGAAGGCGGCATAACTCAATTGTTGGACATTGGGCTTCCTCATTGATCGCCTCATTGTTACAATGATAAATCATCATCATCAGCCGGGAAGCGTCGACTGCTGCGCTTATTCCTCCCAATGGTACGCCACAATAATTGGTCAAATGGTGCTGCCCATCTCCTATCCACCTTTTAACCATCTTATTTTTCAGACAAACACGCGATTCGACCTGCACACAAACTAATCTAACTAACTGGTCAAAAGTCTCACAAATATTTGACAATAGTCCCTCTAGGAATCGCGTCTAAAAGTGTGCCTTGGTGATCGTAAATGAACAATTGCATAAAACTACATTAATAAATAAATCCCTAGTGAAATAACCTGAATAATTTTGTTGCATGGAACTCACTACAAAAAAGTTTTATGTATTTATTTTTTACGGTTTAAAACATTTATTTTTCATAAAGATTATAAATCACTTACATGAAAAACATAAACTTAAATATACATTAAACGTAGGGTAGTCCAATGGTGACACAGTGTGTACGATTTATAATAAAAAAAGTTGAGGTTAGATATCGCATAGTTGCTGTAGAGAACAATGGCGAGTCCGACGGACATCATATAAGGGTGCATTCACATTGCTGTTTTTTTATATATAAAAAAATTGATTGATTTTTATTTACTATTAGGATAGCCTTTTTGAATGTAGTTCCTTAGTAATTTTTTGAAGACAATGAGTGACTGACTTTCTTTTATATTGTTGGGCAACTACGAGTAGTTGTATAATTTAGCTCCTTCATGCAATATATTTTTCTTTCTTATTTTCTTGTAAGTAAAACAGTTTTATATGACAATTAAAATTAAATGTTTACCAAACACGTAAATAAATAAATGCTGTCTCCCCAGCTTATTCCCTTCAGATATTCTTACTCGTAGAAAAAGTTAGTGAGCTTCATTTTTACGATTTTAGAGCAATAAAAAAATAAACACTGCGAAATCTTATTAAACTTGTACACACAGCTTTCAACCGGTCTGGAATCACCTCGGAAACGGGCAGCTTTACCCACGGTGCGGCAGTGAGAACAAAACCTGTATTAGCACTACTTTGTTCTGTTGCTTGTATTTCAGTGGTTTTATAATTTCTTTTAGGCAAAGCTCCACGGTTTGGTTCATTGCTCTTCAAAGTTCCGCTTGCGGAACTGCTGCATAGGTGTACATTTACAGTGTACAGTTTATACATAGGTAAGTGGTGTTGGTTTCTGGTTAGAATGAAACCATTTGGTTGCGTAGAAGGCAACTATCAGGAATTAATCAGCTGCTACCGCTACCGCTACCGCTACCGCTACCGCTACCGCTACCGCTACCGCTACCGCTACCGCTACCGCTACCGCTACCGCTACCGCTACCGCTACCGCTACCGCTGCCGCTGCCGCTGCCGCTGCCGCTGCCGCTGCCGCTGCCGCTGCCGCTGCCGCTGCCGCTGCCGCTGCCGCTGCCGCTGCCGCTGCCGCTGCCGCTGCCGCTGCCGCTGCCGCTGCCGCTGCCGCTGCCGCTGCCGCTGCCGCTGCCGCTGCCGCTGCCGCTGCCGCTGCCGCTACCGCTACCGCTGCCGCTACCGCTGCCGCTACCGCTGCCGCTACCGCTGCCGCTACCGCTGCCGCTACCGCTGCCGCTACCGCTACCGCTAATGCTACTGCTACCGCTACCGCTACCGCTACCGCTACCGCTACCGCTACCGCTACCGCTACCGCTACCGCTACCGCTACCGCTACCGCTACCGCTAATGCTACTGCTACTGCTACTGCTACTACTTTTCATCCCGATTGAGCATTTAGTTTTTATAAAACGCTAGTATTCGTATATTTACAAGTTAGTTGTCGACTACGACATGTGAATGTGGAATATTGTTATTCACACAATACGTAAACTCGACAGTAATTCAATCCAAGCAGAATGTTAACTCCTACTCATGGCTTAGTCTCGGAACTAATCTTGATGGGCAAGCACATAACATAAATTATTATTTATTTCAATAATGTTTCCTCGTGGCATAAATTCTAAACACAGCGTTGTTGGTAATATAAGAGTTACTTTTTCCACTGATCCGAAACCAGCAGATCTCTAAAAAGTACACGCACCCCGTTTATCCAGGGCCGTGACAAGTATAACAAATAAAAAAGTACATCTATTTGTTTTAAACGCTCGGGTTTATGTCGAACGCAGGAGAGTACGTGGGTCGTAAATGTAAATCAAACGAGAGGCGGGAGGGAGCGGGAGCTACATCGAGTGCAGCAATTATAAAACGTGTGTATCCATTTGTGAGATAGGTGACAGCGCCGAGAAACATGGATGGGGTGGATCTCGCCGTGAGAGTCATATAGTGGTCGTATACGTATGAGGTCAATGAGGGACTTTGGATAAATGGCAGCGTCGTAATAAAATTTTACTGTCAAATGTATATTTTTTCGTATGAATTGAAAGTAAGGAGTTTATATACGTAATTTCTTGATATCTTAAACCTTTATACGAGCGATTCTTGTATATATATGTATATCTTGTATATAATCCGGATCTACAAAACAGCACCAACTATTTCGCTGAAATTTGGTATTTGGGGGCGAAAAATTGATCTAGATTAGTCTCATGTCTTTGAAAATGCGCGTTTTCGAGTTTTCATGCGTTTTATCTTCGCATTATTCGACGCAAAATATGATGGGAAATTTCACACTGTCAAACATAATCACTTTAGCCGAGTGGTTTACACGTGTCATTCCGTCCGAGATATCCGCGTTCAAGTCCCGGTTGAAAAATTGCTTTTTTGTGTGTGTTTTTATTTATTTATTCAAGTTTGTAATTATTATTTTTTAAGTGGCAAATTGTTCCACTCTTTAGGGCAGAAATAAAGTTTTTGTTTGTTTTTAAAGAACTACAAGCAAAGCTCGGTCGCCCAGATATTAAAGCCATTAAAGCATACTGTAGTACACCTACCAAAGATAATATGACTGCAGTGTAAACAAATCTGTCAAAGTCGTTAACAAGACGGGGGGAGGACTGTCATGTTGATTTATGACAGATTAATTTCGAGCTCTTCCGCGCCATCTATTGAGTGCTTTAATTACTCATTTTTCTTCACATTTTTACAATATTTAAAGATTTAAATTTAACTTAAACACAAAAATGATTGTTAAATAGGTGGGAGACTAGAACCTAAACTAGATGGGTATCCAGGGGCCCTCCAAACCTCAGTTAAAAGATGCCAAAGAGAAATGTAATGTGTGTCATGCAAAAATATAATAAGAGAAAACAGTAAAAAGATTTAAAGGATGCATGAGTGTTGGTGAGTATGAGAATGTGAGTTGTGTAATGAATATATGATGTGAGTGGTGTGAGGTTGAGATTGTGTGTGTTAAAAGGGCTGACATTTTTAGATTATTTTTATATTTCTTTTGCTCGTACTGGGTATAGTGTAGTAGTATTAGTAGTTTTAGGACAAAGACTCAACTTTTTAACCAATTTCAAAAAAGGAGGGCGTTCTCAATTTGACGGGTATTTTTTTAAATGTTTTATGTTACCTTAGAACTTTCGACGGGGTGAACAAATATTGAAGATTTATTTTTCTGACTTTTATTTGAAGACTGATGCTTCCCGTGTGGTCCCATTTAAATTTGGTCCAGTTCTGACTATGGCATTCATGAGAAAACCATATAAGTCTTAACATTGCTGTAGATTTTGCGTTAACTTGTAGTCAAATAAATTGCCGTTATATTCGTTGATAGGTACGATATCTTTTCTTTAACCTTTGTTTTTCTAGTCCAATCCGAGCTAAAGCAAAATCAAGGTAAAAGAAACGTCCTTAAATCAACTTTCTTTCCATTACAACGCAGAAATAACAAATCAGCGAACCATTATGCAAATCCGTAACGATGAAAACACAGGAAGCGGAGATCAAACCTCAGAAAATAACCAATTTGGTGCCTCCGACAAAGAAAACAATCCGAAATTGCGTTCGTCATTCACCTTTTTCCTTGTTCAAACAATAGCCGACAAACAATGATTCCGATGAGCGGCCCCTGTCCTACAGGCGCTCGATGAAAAGCTAACATATAAACAAATGTTTACATCGCGTAAAACAAAAACGCGAATATGCTACGCGTTGTTTGAAATAAAACGGGAAACATTCTCGCGAAGTACGCGGCTAAATTAGACGTATTCGAGTGAGGGCCACGGTTTCATTGCAATATCGCCACGGAGATTTACGCCGCGCCGTTTGCGCCACAGCGCCACATTGCCCGTGCGTCAGATTCAGATTCATTCCTGATGGGCGTGGCCTGTGTGACTAACTCTAATATTAAAACCATAAGGCTGGAATGTGCGCGAAAAAAACATATTTAATTCATTTAAAAAATAACCGTGACCATTAGAAATAAACGCTTCTTTACGATTGTGAATATTGTAGTTATCTATTTATTAAGGTGATTTCGACTTGTAGTTTAATAATAATCTGAACATGTATAATTTTTAAGGGGTCATTACGAAATTAAAATCAATCTAGGCAAAATCATCAAATTACTTTTCTGGTTCTTGACGAATTATGATAAAGATGTGAAGATATATATGCCTTACTTTAAGATTATTAGGATCTTTAAGCATTTAAAAGCATTATAATATACAAAATTCAGTTGATTTTAGAAAGTGGCCTAAAAATTGATGGAAAGTGACTTAAGTGTCAATTGATGGGGTTTAGGGATACAAAAAGGAAGAAGAAGAGAGAGAGAGAGAAGGGAGAAGATGAGAAGGTATATATATTGCACTTTCCGTATTAGAAGAATAGCGCGAGAAATATTATTGTAGCGACCACCTAATCTGTGTCGCAATATTAGGTCGTGTTATTATTAGTAACTATTAACGCAATAGTAATCTGTGTTTATTTAAACTGTGAGGTATCGGATCTACAAATCGGAATAAGCGTTCGGGATTCCTAAAATAACGACTTTGAATTTGAGCGGAATTTGCTAGAATAAATACAAAGGCTGGGATAGTGAAGGCGTTTCTTCAAAGGAGGATTCCGGCAGCCGAAATGCTTCAGTGCAATGTTTTTCGAAATGTGGAACCGTAACTCCCAGATGAGAGATTTTTTAACTTTCCTTCTTTTTAATACCTTTTTAGGGTTCCATGTCCAAAGGGTAACCAACGGTACCTATTATTAAAACTTCGCTGTCCGTCTTTCCGTCTGTCCGTCTGTCACCAGACTGTATTACATGAACCGTGATACTTATACAGATGAAATTTTCACAGATGATGTATTCCTCTTGCCTCTATAACAAATACTAAAAAAACACAATAAAATAAATATTTAAGGGGGCTACTCTCCCCCATGGCTAAAGACGAAATCACTCGGTCACTAAGTGTATGTAGTCCGTCGTAAATTTCTATCTGGAGGCAGAAGCTCTCAAATTGAGGAAACCCTTTAAAATCAGAGAGGCCATTGTTTCGTCAAGTTCTGCTGATTCATCAACCCCTTTGCTAATGCGCCTTCATAATGGCTGGTTTTTGTTTTGAGGTTCGCCTAAATCGACCCGTATTTACGTAGGTCAGATTAGTAATGCCTGCCTATACATTGTTTTACAAGCTTCTTGCCCGCGGCTTCGTTTGCGGTGACTTTAAAAAGCATGGAGAAAAATAAAGCTCTCCCCTGAATTAAAAAGTTGTGTCTATCTACGTGTATGACAATTTTCAGCACAATGAGTTCAGCCGTTTAGTTGTGAAAAGGCAACATATTTTCAATTTCTATCTGTTTCTCTCTCTGTCACCGAATGAAACTGAGTGTAATATAATTGAGTGAACTAAACCAACAAAGATCTCCTCTTCGACTACTAAGACAAAAAGCTACTATTGTGTGTTTGTATGTTTTCTCTACAGGTCGCATTTCCCAACCGATCTGGACGAAACTTGGAATATAGGTTAAAGAAATGTTTAGAGTTTTTTAGCCGTCGCGGATTTTTGATCGGAGGAATTGGTACTTCCTCCAAAAAGTGGTAAAAAGTTGGTACTGGATATCTCCGCCATATGATATCCTATTTAGATGCGGTGTCTTATTATTTGAAAGTGTAATTGAATAATGGAGTAGAGACATAGTAAAAGTCAAAAAAGTCAAGGCAAAGTACTCGTATGTGCTCGCGAGATCTACAGCTCAAAGAGCCACTAGTATTTAATTAGGTGCATAAGAAACTGACGAAATGACACTGACTCATAGAGGTGCTCAGTTTCATCTTCTTCGTGAAGTCCATCAATCCGCACTGGCCCCGCCTGATGGACTACGGCCCATACACTCTCTGTATGAGGGTAGTAGGCCTTAGCCCCTACAGTGGGGACGTACATAGGCTGTTGATGATGATTGAAATCAAATTTTCAAGTTTTTTCACGCCATTTTTGGATATATGTTTTACTGAAAATGAGTAGATAATTTTCTACAGTGATTCCTTTCACCCTATTAACTTCCGGTTTATGTGTGAGCAGGATTTCAATCCAATGTCCTAATCGTAAGTAAATTAATCACCTAACTCATAACAGTATTTTGGCAGAAGTCGAGTAAAAAGAACGAAAACAAGTTATTTGAAAAAAGAAGAAGCGAAGGTACTCACAAATTTACTTAGGACCGTAAGCGGGCCCTTATCCCATCGCCTTAAAGGGCATCGGACATGGGGCTGATGGTAGAGGGACTTTAAGTATATGATTTTTCAACTCACCGGCACGAAAAGGTTCGTTTTGGTCATCAAAAACTCACAGCAATAGTCGTTTTTGCTTAGAACCTGATATTTTTCTCGCTGGTGGAGGTGAAAAGTTGTATGTTTAACTCGAGAGCAAATTTTTAAGGCCTCTGGCCTTTAAATCTCTCTCTTCGCTCAGTAGTCTTTATTAGAATCACTCGCTACGCTCGTGATTGAATTCTAGACTACATCCCAAACCGAGATTTAATGTAGGTACTCGCACCAAAAAAAAAAACTTTGCTCAGTTGTTGAACAAATATCTGTCAGTTTCATCTAGACACAATTTTAATGAAACACTTTCCCAACGGGACACAGTTTCAAACTGAAATAATCTCAGATGGACACATTGATATAACCAAGGGCAAAAATATATTGACTGGATTTCGAGGGAGCAAAACTTACCGGATGTTATTTCCATTTTCAAAAGGCTGCCATGACTAAAGCAAAAGAGTTGAATACTAGCGACACTACGACTGGAAAACATTTTGTATACCGTTGTTGTGAATTGACATTGCTTATTTTTTATATTCCTGAAACATATTTAAGTCTTTGACCCTTAGGGTACGGAACGGAAATTTTTTACTTAGGTTATCAATGGATTTTTGAAGAAAGATATAAACAGAAAGGGATTATTGTCATTTAATCTTATACTAGCTGACGTCACTAGGAGTATCGTTATCGGCTTCATTAGGCAATCCAATAACAAAAGATTTCGATTTTCGATTCAATTTATAATCAGTAAATAAATAAATAAAAAAAGCCTTTTATTTCTTACACAAATGCTATTTACAAAGTTGAATTCGTTTTGCTAGTATCAATAAAAAAAGATTGAGTAGTTAGTTAATGTAATTATTTTATAGTATTAATAATTTCATATTGTAATTATTCTGCAAGAACCCAGGTAAAGGCCTCCTCCAAATTGAGCCAGTTTTCTCTGGATTGCGCTACTTGTATCCAGTGTGTTTAACTTCATCCTTTTATTTTTATCATCATTATTAGCCGGGAAATATCCACTGCTGGACATAGGCCTCCATGGCGTGGCACAAGGACCAGTCCCGAGACACTTGCATCTAGTGACTCCCTGCAACATTTACAAGGTCGTTGGTGTATTCGTAATTATAAATTCGTAAGCCGCTGTATTTTCAGGAATGCTTCAATATGCGCTGACCCTTACAACGTTTTATTAAAACAAAGGCTGTACTCGTGGAGGGCTGGAGGTAAGTAAACAGTCAGTTCATTAATGCCCATATTGACAATGCGCCTTATTGGGCCAACATGTAAGGGCCAGGATCGGTTGAGTGGACATGTGCCAGGATGCACAACGTTAGCACAGCGTTACCAGCTTCATATCTACTGTTATATGTTGAGCCCAAAAGCAATAAGTTACGTGTATAATCTGTTATTTGAAGTTGTATAAGCAATTATTGGGCGTCGATCTCAAAAATGTCACAGTCATGGTAAATTTAAACACTTTTTTTGTAATTTTTCGTGTAGAAGTTGTTTTTTTGTTAAACAAGTTTATACTACGGCTGACGTTGCTTTCTGTAATCGGGTTTTAGTTTTTAACTTTCTTTTAGTATTAATAAAAAAACGTCCAAGTGCGAGTCGGGTCCGCGCGAAAATCATATTTAATAAGAATTAGTTGTGCCTGGCGTAAAAAGCGAGCAGTTATTATTAATTTACACATTGAAATACAAACAATGACAGGTGCTGGAAAAGTTTGTAATCGTAAAATTTTAATGAGATATAACATAAAAATTATACTTTTTAGATTTGTTCCTACACTTGTGCTGTAAGACCTTGCTTCTTGCCAAATTTCATGATTCTAGGTAAATGGGAAGTACAGCCGTATCTTTTAAGTTTCATTTTTTACAGTTTCAAGAGACTGCAGATTTGCGTATTTGATATTAATTTCAACTTGATACCTCCACGCGTTCCTGAGAAAACGAGTCTTGACAGACAGACAGACGGACAACAGAGTGATCCCATCAAAGTTCCTTTTTGAAGTACGGAACCCTGAAAACAGTTCATCAAATTGTCGTAAATTAAACATACAAGAAAGAAAGATATCTCTCCCTCTTTTTTAAACTAATAAGTTCCTTGATACCCTTCAGCGCGCCGGATGAATTTTCTTATTTCAATTCATAGTAGCCCGAGATGCGACTATCTATAAATCACCACAAAACCGCTTATCGCAAAAGAAAAAAAAAGGTTATCCAAATCTAATGTGACGAAAACATTTGCCTACGCGCGCAGTTCTCACAGTATTTCAAGCATCGATATCTTATCTAGCTTCACAAACATGAATCGAAAGTGTCTGGAATTGTAAGTATATTGTAGATCAATTTAGTGACATTATCGTGTAGAAAAAACTAGTTGAGGTACGACTCATAAATCCACAAACCTCTAACCTCTAACCGAAAGCCACATATGCAAGACAGTGATAGCACTTCATCCGTTCTTACTGCGGAAGTTTCTAGAAAATGTATAATGCAATGGCTGCCTGGAGTAAAATAACGTACGCGATAAAACACAAATAGTAAAGTGATTAAAAAACGGGTTACTGAGTTTACATACAAATTAATATAAAATGTAAACGTTAATCTATTTACAGTACTCTTACGTTACGAAAAAAGTGTTTAAGAAGATGTTATTTGAAACATTTATGTTATCGAGAAAATTTACACCTATCATGTTTTTATTCAACAGTTTACTCGATAAAGCACTCTAGTATTCATTGCCCAATTTTTTTTTGGGCAATGAATACTAGAGTGCAAAAACACAAACCAAAGATATAGGTACCGGTCGTACCGCCTCTTGAATAAAAATTTAAAATATTTAGAGTTTAAAAACTGGCACTCGCAGTTTATTATTCTCTTGACATACCACAAATTTCTTAGTCAGGCTTTTAAAAGTATTTTTGATCTGTAATGGGTCTTCATCTGAACTTGTGCTAAGTGACGATAAAATAATGAGGTGCTGGCTTTGCTATCTTACATACCGTGGCATAACAATGCTTGTAACACTGTAGTAGACTTCGGTATTATGGTGGCTGCTCACTGTCACAGTCCTAACTGAATACCAACTAAACCGTTCAATCCCCACTGGGAATCGAACCCAAGTCCTCCGGACTGTAAGCTCAACTAGGCAACGGGTGCACTCAAACATTTTACACAGTATTTAGTAGTAGTAGACCTTTTTAAATTCAGTTGACAATATTATGTATCGTATTAGTAAGTACAAACAAATAATTAATTGTGAATCTGCATCTGATAGATCGATGCAGGAATACAAAAAAACGGCGGAATTGGCCGGGAATATTGCGTCCTTTTGCAGTTTCATTCGCGAACAAAAAGAAATTTGGAATTCAATGCGATACCGATGGAATTTACATGGCAAGGGGATCGTAAAGTTCCCTCATACGGCCGTTCTTTTCTTTTGATATTTAAAGAACGAGAATTTCCATGTGATAATCTCTTTGAAGGCAGGCTTTTAGTAGACACCAGGGTGAGGATACGCTTTTCCAATGACGAAAATAAATCTGATTTTCAGACATTTACATGTTATATAATAAACATATTATCACTTAATGTCTATTGCTAAACTTGAGCTTCCTTCTTAGATCGCCACGACAATCTTGATAGTATTAGTAGTTCCTGAGATGATCAGTAGCGATAGTCGGACATACAGACACCGGAGTGAGATTATAAGGGTTCAGTTTTTCATCGGATGTTCAGAACCCTAAAATACAAATACAAAAAATTCAAAAATATTTATTGGATAAAACAATTGAGTAACAATAGTGTAGCCATACAGTCTGTCATAGGGGAAGCCACGTGCCCTGTGCAACAGGTATAGGCTCTCTCTATGGATAATATTTTGCTTTGTTTTATACAATATTTTAAAATTTTTATTTTAATTTTAAATAAAAACCTGTCTTGTTGAGACAATAGCCTATTACGCGACACTCCAAGAAAATCAAATTCCAGGTCGCACCTTAATCAGCTGCATGAGTCCACTGCTGGACATTAGCCTCTCTCACAGATCACAACGCTGGACTTGCCAGTAGGTGATTTGCTATAATCACCACGCTTAGCAGGAGAATTAAGGTGATGTTGTTTCTTAAGTAGATTAGGTAGATAGGTCTTCCCATCTTCTGAATAGTTTTTCCTTAGTCGCCTTTTTCGACTCCCGCGCGGTGACATGGCGCGGTGTTCTTGCAAAGTCGAGACCACACAGCTACAATTTCAGATCTATTTGTTTATTTTTTAAATTTTTTTTATAAATAATTTAATTAATTTTTATTTAAATTTAAATAATTAAATTTAATGAATAAAATAATTTAATTAATTACGTAAGGACTTTTCACGGTAAGACTTTAGTAAAGAACAAATTTACTGAGATTTATCAATGTTTAACTCAAGTTCTCGCTACACTACTTTCAAATTACAGTTTCAAATACTTCTAAGAAAAGAAATCGAGGTACGCGTACACTCAAAACATGATGGAGCAAACTGGAAGAACAAACATGGAACAAATTAGTAGAATGTATTGATGTATTCCAAATAATTCGAAATCGGTTTTATACTTGGTAGTACGTCGGCTAACTTCTACTTCAATCGGCTTCTTTGGTAAACAGAGAAAGTTTGGGTAAAAGGAACCGTTTCTGAGAAGCCACAAAACACATTCGTCGTTCGGAATGGATTTCGATGTGAGGACGTCGATTTCGTAGCGATTCATGGCTCATGTCCAATAGTGGAATAATTCTGCCAATTATAAATTTTGTGACAGCTTGTCATGTATATGATTTGTTCTAATGAAATGATCACACTTCTTTAACGGGTTGGTGATCTCAGGCAGAAGTTAGTGATACTTTTCCATAGTTTTATATTACGGTATCCACCGGATGGCAAAGGATGCTCATATTATGATTCGAGATTATATATGATTTTAGCTTTACCGCATTTTAAATAAGCTAGTGATATTTCAGTTTGGCAAATTCAAAACTATCTGCGTAATATGGAACGGTATGAAATTGAGATCCTTGGAAATATTAATTGGTTAGTTATATTTCGATTTGCCAGAGGAAAACTAATTTGAGCCAGGTAACAGGTAATTTACGTCCAAACCAAAATAGATTAATAGCAATTTAGATTCTTAGTTAGTTAGTTTCTAACAAACTGAGACAGGTTGCCAGTGAATTTATTCTAGTACCACATTTTAAATTAGTTCTATTTTTGCTTCATTTAGAGTTTTCCCACTCACTAAAGCTCGAATTGAAATTCTAATTTAAAATAATGTCTTCAAAAATAACTGTATGGAACCAACTTCATTATTCTCCAAAGTCTTTGCAAAGGATCGAACTGCGATCACCATACTTGGCAGGCGAGGTTATGGCAAATCCCCTCACGAAAAGTGAGACTCATGTCCAACAGTGGACCTATGCAGATAATTACGATGTTTTTTTTTATATTATTATTGAAGATAGACCAACACTTGACCTCAATCTCACCTGATGGTAAGTGACGATGAGGTCGAAGATGTTACGTGTTGGTCTAGAAGGTGCCTATTTACTCTTCTTTTGAAGATTCCCAAGTTGTAATTTTCGGGGAACACGGAAACCGGTAGTGTATTCCATATTTTTGCTGTACGCACGATAAATGTGGAAGCGAAACGCTTGGTGCGAGCTGTAGGAATGTCTACAGTGTACGGATGAAGGTCTGCCGTTCTTCTGTTTGACCGGTACTTGAACGGCGAAGGTGGAATCAACAAAAATAGCTCTTGCGCACACTCTCCAAAATGTATCCTATAAAATACCGAAAGGCAGGCAACCTGACGCCTATGTTCGAGGCTTTGGAACTTTGCCTTATGTAGCGTATCGTTGCCTATCAGTCTCATAGCTCGACGCTCCACCGAGTCCAAAGCAGCTAGTTGATAGCGAGCTGAACCATCCCAAAGATGGCAGAGGTACTCCATGCATGATCTTACTTGAGCGCAATATAGACTCAAGAGCTGTGATGGCTGGAAGTACCGTCTGACCTTCGATAAGATGCCTAGTTTTTTGGCCGCAGTTTTTGCTATGGACTCGATGTAGCTCCCGAAATTGAGATCAGACGCGATTTCCAATCCCAGGAGCTCGAGACGGTTTGTTATCGGTATGGATACATTTTGGAAGGATGGAGCAAGATGAAATGGACTCCGCTTCGCTGTGAACAGACACGCCTGTGTCTTCGACGCATTGAATTTAACTGAATTGGCTTCGCCCCAATCGGACACGGCCTTCAGCGTCAGTTCAACACGTTCTACCATTTCCTCTCTGAGGGATCGGGTGTTCAGACTACTGGCCTGTGCGGTGGACACATAGCTCTCTGTTACTGTGCTGTCATCTGTGTACCCAAAGATACCGGGCATTAAAAGCAGGTCGTTGATGTGCAGCAAAAATAGAGTAGCAGAGAGAACAGATCCCTGAGGGACACCAGCATTTATGCTCAGCAGATCAGACGAGCAGCCGTCAATGACTACTCGAATCGATCTGCCCCTCAGGAAGTCCGATATCCACAGGCACAAGCCAGCAGTTACCCCATAAGCTGGAAGTTTACTGATAAGGCTATCATGCCAGACCCTATCAAAAGCCTTCGAAATGTCGAGTGACACGGCAATAGCCTCGCCGTGTTTCTCGATGGCTTCGCTCCATTTGTGAGTGGCATAAATGAGAAGATCCCCAGTGGACCGGCCACGGCGAAATCCGAACTGGCGGTCGCTAAGGAGATCATTAGCTTCCAGATATGCCAGGAGGCGGTTGTTTAATGCACGCTCCATAATCTTGCAGAGTATGGAGGTGATTGCGATGGGTCGGTAATTGTTAGGGTCAGCACGACTGCCTTTTTTAGGCACAGGTTGCACGTTAGCCAACTTCCAGGACTCGGGGACTTTCCCAGTGCTCAGGGAGAGTTTATACAGGCGTGTCAGGACAGGGCACAACTCGGGTGCACAGTTCCGCAAGACTATTGCTGGGATGCCATCTGGACCACTGGCTTTATTCACGTCTAGATTGCGAAGTATCTTCAGTACCTCCTTTTGTCTCCTCTCCTCTTGTTTCGTCATTCAAATAAAATTGTGTCTCTATTTAAATATTTTTTCAGTTACCCTATAACGGGACAAAAAGTATCGTATGTCTTTTTTAGTAGTGTGTGCGAATTTCCTTAAGATCGGTTCAGCCGTTTATCCTTGAAATCTCAATAGACAGAAGGAAAACAAGACTGTATTTTTGTGTGTATATCAACCCGCATTTTGGACAGTTGTAAACAGATTATAATGGTTTTTCCTCCATGGGCGGAAAATCAGGAATACAACCCTATTTGTTTAATTGCACCGACTCTAATGAGAATTGTAAATACGAGTACTTAGGCAAAAATCAGTCTTAATGAGCTAATGAGGTGTCCTTACTTGTTTAGAAAACATAATTTATAAAATTTAAGTTTACAACATATATCTCATGTTCAGTTGTCGCATATACTTGTATCCATACACACCATACCATACCTTCTCAATACAAGGTGTGTCAACTCCGCGAAAAAAATACATTTAAAAATAATAACAATTCATAAGTACATAGTAGATCCAGATCGCCGAAGTCTTTGTAGATTAAATTGAAAATACCCCGAGCAACGGGCAGTCACTAGAAAAGCTCATCGAATCAACTCGACCCTGAAAAAACGGTTGAAAAAGGAGGAATCGTTCAATCTCTGCAGCATTAGCACAGAAAAAGGTAGCGTAATTTAAATTCAACGAAATTTTCTCATTTACGCCGCGAGTCCGATGGAGGTCCCATCTCCGTTAGACCGGGTCGGATTCAGGGTTGTATACAAGATACAACCCCTCGTTGCATTTTGAAAATTATTTTATCGAATGACTATTTATCTGTAGCCTCAGGTAGCAAGGGACAGTATGGTAGCCGGAGGTTGTTGCTCGCTTATTGCCACCCATGGGACACGAGCAGGGAACTGATAGTCTAAACTAAAATAATATGTTAAAACCGCTTGTAACATTCTTGGGAATGAAAGAGATTTATATGGGCAGTAATATTTTAAAAGTCTTTGTTGTGAATATATATCATAAAGATGCGTTTACACGCGACATTTTCGGTGCAATAATTGCAAGGCAACAGTAATTGTTCAATCTGGAGCGAAAATTATTGCTGCTATTTACTCCAAATATTCCATACTGCAAAGGTGCTGATATCACTTTTTTTAAAATTAAATTCTTATTTTGGTGTAATTTTAAGATATTTTGACAATTTATATTTCATTAGATCTAAATCCTAAACCACTAGGCTACTAGTACGGACAAACGAGTAATAATTAATATGTGACCCTATTATTAAGACCGAAGTTCCTCCCTGGTCAGTCGGCCATTGTAGTAAGGTTGCAAGCAAAATCTACTTAGCTGTTGGTCGTCAGACTCATCAGGGAGATGGGGCAATTGTCCTCTCGGCTGCACTACAGGGTGACACCGAACTTCAAAGAAAAATGTTTGTTTAGAAACATGAACGCTTCGACTGGTTTAAATTTGAAATTTACTTAAATATTTGTGGATCGACTTCAACACGATATTAAGTCTGGAGGGTTAACGACCTTGTGTTGCTTGAAGGGTACTATTGTGGTACTATCGAGGCTTCACTTAGATGATAAGGTTTAAACTAAAAAGGATTTTACCCTACATGTATTTTTTTTAGAATGATTGTATGTTCGGCGATGTCTACAAATCTACAATGTCTGTGTACTACGCCACGTATTTATTGATTTAACAATGAGTATGGTGAATATAGGTCAAATCTTATTACCACGAATATACCTCGCGCCTATACTTACATGCATGTACTTAAGGAGAGTAGCTGTTAACGTAAAATGTATATTGTTAATGAATACTCCATTCTCCCCGGCACTCAATTCAATTAAATTTGTTTGAAGTAGCGTTTTTGAGAGCGTTCCAAAGATGTTCCGTTTGAAAATTTAAAAAAAAGTTTCAATTTTTGGGAAGCCTTAACGGGAATTCTAATAGAAATTTTTTAAACCGTACTATTTTTAAAAAGACAAGTTGGTTTTGATTTGTATTTACCAAAAATATACAAAAATAACTCTCTGTAGGAGAGTAGGCCTGAGCCCCTGCAGTGGTGACGTTGAGGCTGTTGATATTGATACAAAAATACCATTCATCTCATCATCATCATTTACAGGTTACGGCAGTCCTCTGCTCGTCGCAGGCTTCTCCCAAAGTGCGCTCAGCTCCTCTGTTTTCTGCATTACTAAATTCACGTCCAGCTACCCTACGTAAGTCATCTTTCCACCCGGGGAGGTCCTAGGCTCGGTCTCCACTCAAGGACTCGTCTTCTTCAGCGATTGTCAGTCCTTCGACAAACAAGACCCGCCCACACTGCTGTTTCATCTTGCTAAAACGTTGAACGATGTCACTCACATTGGTTCTCCGACGGATCAACGCAGATCAACGCTTGGACATACAATCCTGGGTTCGATTCTCAGTGGGGGTCTCAGTTAATCGGTTCGGTCGGTGGTTGGGCTTTTCTATGTGGCCGTCAAACAGCAGTGTCAATAGCACTGTTGTGTTCCGGTATGAAAGGTAGTAGAGCCAGCGTATCATTGTATTGAGGCTTCTAGTTGCGCAGGCTCAGGTACGATGAAGGCCAAGTGCAAACCTATCATACATAAAATCATACAACAAAACTTCTAACATAGCCCTTTCCATAGACCGCTGAGTAATTTTAAATATGTGGATCAGTCTTGTGTCTTCCTATACCTTTATTCAAACCTGTGTTTGCTTAGTCGCGTGAGTGTCTTCTCGAAGGCGATCTCACACGTACCAAATGAACTTGACAGTCAGGAACCCATCTGTTATCGATATAAAGGGTAGCGCACATTTTACATAACCACATATTTCTTTCATAGCGGGGGTGAATTCAATTTTATTTTACGATGCCTCCAGGTGCGCGCCGACCGTTGCAAATGGAATGAATGGAATGGAATTCGAAACATATCCTTTTGTTTTGCGAGAAATGAACTGCTACCCGAATGAAATCAGCACTTCTGATTGGCCATCTCACAAAGCTGAAATTTTATGAAACAGCGATTGAAATTGATTATAAATTAATTTTATTTCCATGAGTAAAATTCTTGTAGCTTCAAAATGATTTCGATGGATTTCATTCAAATAACATTCATACTCGTAACAAATGAAAAATATGAAGCTCTAACAGGCTTGAATTGAAGTCAACTGTACCTATTATTCAGAACTTAAATAGCATTGAGTATTTTTTTACTATGTATCATAAATAAAAATGTTGTGTTTGATATAGTGCTTCACGTTCGTAAAATTCGATTTCTTTTTCTTTGTGTCTGATGGGTCCACACTTGGCCTTCATCTCACCTGATGGTAAGTATAAGGCCATTGGATGGTAAGCGTGCGCACCCAGAAGCCTCAACCTAAGAATACTGGAATAATCTTTTTGGTTGTGTTTTGTTCGTCAAAAGCTTTTTGCCTCTGCCATCTGATGTCTTCATTAAAAGAACAAAAATAGTTAATGTTCTTTTCCATGATATAGGCGATGTGCGTGCCAAGTTTCTCGCTTAATTAAGAGGATTGTCTGTTTAGAGCACGTGGCCGTGTTCAGGTTTGTATTGTTTTGTAGCTGTCCCTCTCCGAGCCCTATCCTACCCGAGCGCGTACGGTGAGACAGCATACACTACGCGAAGTTATCCACCCGTTATTTGGATGTTTCGTAGTCCAGGGATCATTTGAAGGATACAGTATATTATGTAACCATTTTTTAATACAGTATACTAATGAAATTTCAGATGTCGGTAGTTTTTCCAAATTGTTCTAAATTGATTCATACTCTTGTAAATCAGGTTTAAAGTTGGGGCTTTTTATTACCGAAAAATACAATTCTTTGACGCCCTGTAACTCTGGAAGTGTATATTTAAACGAAAATCTGACTCACCACCGACACTGATATCTGTTTCTAGATTGTGTCTTGAAAATTTCATAGATTTTTATAGCTTAATACTCAAAATATCTTAAGCAAAATATTAGTGTGGATTATACAATAAAATTGCCGTGTGGTTTTGACTTTCAAATAGGACGACCCCACCTCATCTCGTGACATAAAAGGCAACTAGGGAAAAATTAATCAAGATATTGGCAGCACCATCTATCTTTGTAACAAAAACATTACTGCGATCACCTATCTGCCTGCCAAGTGTGGCGATTACAGCAAATCCCCTCTAGAATCATTCATAGTAATTTATGAATGCGGCTCATGTTCAGCAGTGGTCTTATGATGACCTTTGTAAGTATTCGGTGGCTATGTTGGGATGCGACTTCAACAGCCGCCGGACGGAAAAGCACGTATCTGGCAATGATGAACAGCCATAAACAGTAATTGGGGTTGCAGTTAAATCGAACGTTTTTTTAAATGGATCTCGTTTCAATGGGACGCCGCTGGGGTACTGGGCCCAACAAGGGAATGCGAGGGTCGAACCGTTACGAGTTTATGATAATGCTGATGTGGCAATATTGATTTTAAATTGTGTCAAGTGGGCATGAAAAAAAATGGCCAAGTACAAATCGGACTCGCACCGAGGATTCCGTACTATAGCCCGTTCGATTAGAAAGCCACGCCACCTCTATCAAACGATGCCTGCATGAGCTCAAAGCAAGCCGGTTGCGTCGTACTGGTGAATTTGGCATTTTATATCGCGGCATCGCAGTGAGGTTGTGTTTGTTACTTTATGGTGACTTCTGCATGTACAGAAAATAGTTTGTGTCTCATTTTATGCTCCGTCATTTGTACCCAGTTGTGAAGCGAACGGACTGTATGATACGAGTAGTACTAAAATTATTGAAATTATTAAAAATCATAAAACTTAATAAATGCACCGCGCCGGTCTACATCAAGGTTAATTTAGAATTTGAGTTTATATTTGATTATTATTATTGTATTTCGCGTAAATCTTTTGGTAAAAGATGCGCATCTATTTTGAATATATTTTTATTTAATAAAATTTATATGGGACCATCTAAGAAGTATGTTCTACCATACAAAAAACATTGTCAAAATCGGTTCAATATTGGCGGAGTTATTGCGTAACACACATTAAAAAAACTTACAAATCTAATTGAAAACCTCCTTCTTTGAAGTCGATTGAAAATAGGTCAGCAAGATATACACAGTTTGATGTCTAAATTACTGTGAACAAAAAATAGTCCACGAAATATAAAAGTCATTTGTGGGTATTTTTAACACGCTTATATTAGCTTCACCTGTATGTTTGTGAGTTTGTAATTCTCCTTCGCGCGCCTGCTGCCTTCTGTGTTTAACTATTCATCGATAGATGACGCCACCGTGCAGATAAAACGCGATATTAAAATTATTCAACTGCGCACTGTATAGACCTCGAGCATTTCTAATAAATAAGTATACATATAGCAAAGCGTAATAGCATATTAAACTAAAAATGAAAAAGCGTTGGGCGCTCGATATACGAAAAATGTGGCACAAAGCGCCCACGCATTTTTCACAATAATACTAGTATTTATTGTTCGTTCATTATTGTTTTAAGCTTATTATATTTTAAAAATTATTTTAAACTTTTTAGTTCGATATTCTTTAAAAGCGTGTTTTTTAGTTTTTTTAAACTATATTTATTAAATTTGTACACGTGCATAATCTAAACTCTTTCAATGTAAGATAATATTGACTGTTTTATTATGCACAGTACATTTGCACGTCCTTCGTATCACCTGATGGAGGCTGATGATAAAGCCTTTGGATGGACGCGTGCTCAATCATATTCTCAACTTAATGAAGCAGAGACTAGTGGCCTCGGTTGCTGGTAAATTATGTCCATTTTAAGCGTGCTTACCAATGAACTTCAACTTAATGAGGCACCGGGCACTAGATGAATTTACCGAAACTCTGCTGGAAAATATTTTTATGTATTTATTACCATACACCAATTTTTTTTAATAATGGCTTTAACCAGTGGTTCTAGCCAATGACGAGTAAAATTAGGTGAACAAATTTTGAGGTTATAAACTATGCCGAAGCCATTTCTTTAGCTTTCTCCATAAAATGTATAATGTGTACATTTTATCGCTTAATTTGGATTCTTGACGAAAACTTCAAAGGCCAGCCTTGGGTTCAACATTATCCGAAAGAATCCATATGCCGAATGTACTCGACATGATAAACACTTCGGATCGCGTCCAAACCCTCGCCATTTTGCGTAATTGATACTATAACACAGTCCATGACACTTTTTGCACTATACCACACCATTATTACACAAAAAACACACATAACAGTATTATTATTCAATTAACAAAATTGCAATGAACCACCATTTTTCAAGTTCGCGCCAAGAATCCATACACTAATTACTTATAAATAATTAGCGTCGGTGGCGCATTGGATAAGGCGCGGACTCTCAATCTGATTACGGGTTTGAAACGTGTACCTATGAGTTATTTTTCAATTCAAGTACATTATCCGATTGCTTAACGGTGAAGGAAAACATCGTGAGGAAATCTGCATGTCTTGAACAGGCATGTTTGAGGCATGTGAAGTCCGCCGTTCCGCACTGGTCCCGCGTGGTGGACTACGGCCTATACACTTTCTGTAGGAGAGTAGGCATGAGCCCCTGCAGTAGGGACGTATATAGGCTGTTGATGATGAATATGATATTCTCTCCATATATGCAATTAGATTTCTGGTATGCATGTGTGTATAAACTAACTACATTGTCACATGTGGCTAGGTTATATGTAGGGATAATTGTGAACGTTTGCGGTGAGCGGTGCCTGCCGCGGTTGCGATTAATTAAGCTTTGTTGTAATTATAATTGCAATATGTTATGTGTCATTAACATGCCAGCTGCAATGTTCGCTATGACATGGTTTCCAACGGTTACAGTTGCGAAGCGAGGATCACAAGTGTTCATCAAAAATATATGCGTAAGTTCATTGTTGGACATTGGCCTCCCTCGCCACGACTAGATTTCTTTAAAAAATATTGTTTCATTTATCTGATTCCTACAAAACAACTATATAATGACACTAACCCACACTAACATATGAGTACAGTACCTGTGTACTAATACGAAAAATACTAAGCAAAGAACTTTAACTCGAAAATAGTTTTTACAAAAAAATTAAATTCCCAAAAACGTATTTTAAGTAATGCTCATCACTTGCGTCTTAATAAACCAAGAACTCATTATGGCATGAAAAAGATATTGTATGAAGGAGCTAAATTATACAACAAGTTGCCTTTTTTCGAGGGGGAAACCTTTCATAGATACCCGACTTATCGAGGAGCCCTGGGAGCTCCAGTGCTCCTCTCGCACTTCACTACTCCCCTTGGCGTTTCAGCCACGACAACTCGGCAGCTCCGGGCTGCAGCGGGACGGGACCACGCCGTAATACCGCTGCCTTCCAGTTGCCTAATAGTATAAAAGAAAATCAGTCACTCATTGTCTTCAAAAAATCACTCAAGAACTATATTTTAAAAGAATATCCTAATAGTAAATAAATATCAAATCAGTATGATCTGTTTTAAAAAAAGATGCAACGTGAATGCACCCCTATATGATGCCCGTCGGACACGCCATTGTTCTCTACAGTAACTATGCAATATGTACCCGCAACTTTTTGTTGTTGTTGTATAAATCGTATACTGTGTTACCATTGGACTACCCTACGTTTAATGTATATTTTAGTTTATGTATTAATGTTTTTAAACCGTAATATCGTGCTTCGTGATTGTGATTGGTATTTTTACAATGAGGTTTGGACATGTTAAAAGAGTTCCCTAATGATAATCGAACCTGAACCTTAAACCTTAAAGGTGAATGTGACATGGTTCAAAAGTGGATACATATTTTTGTACTCAAGTGTAAAGTGCTTCTATTCTCTTAATGTCGCTCGACAATCTTCGGGTTTCCGAATGCAACCGACTATTTGTAGTCAATAGAATTGTTATCTATAATCATTTTGTATTCAGAAATTCGTACTTTATGAAACACGATGATTACCGAAAGTCATTAAGAAAATAGAAGCACTGTACATGGACACATCTAAGTAGACTATTTACGATAACCTATTTACGGTTTTTTTGTGTTAAAAATCCTACAATTAAACTAGCATCTCGAGAAATACCGACAAACCCTAAAAGTCAGAGTTTCGACAATCTCAAAGCGATCGATCATCCCCACTTAACGGTCTAATCTGTAATTTTCACTTATTCATGTCTGCCAGTGTGGATCGCGACTGACGAGGGCCGCTCTGTACCACTTACATTTAAAACATCCTTTGACAACCCTCTGGTCCCTCGAGGCCGCCCGGCAATTTGTTGCGACACTTCACGGCGCCTGTAGTGCTATTAGTCTGTTTTATTAATTCTACGGCGCCGGTCATCAATACAGGGGCAATCCACAGGCGGTATTGCCTAACTAAACTATAATAATGATTTTTGGTGCAAATAGGCAGTTTTATTCATTCTACTTAATCTACTAAATAAAACACTGGATCGAACTAAAAGAATGTCGCTAAGCGAAAGACACTACTCTATCGCTCTCTAAACGCCTGTCACGCACCTTTCTTAGTCTAAATAGGAAAACCCTAAGAAGGATGGTAGGGGTGCAGACAGGAAACTGTCCACTCAATACACACTCTCCACGTACTTGTGTATACCATAGACAAGAATTCCGTGCGGGGAGACCTGGTTACCAGGTACACAGGCCTCGAGCTTAGTTTGGGAACCAGCTCTCCTACAACTACTATATTACTTGTGTAAAATATAAAAAATTTAACTATATATATGACGTTGCGGAGAGCGGAAATAAAAACCTATTTTATTTTAATTTTAATAAAACATGTTATGAACATCACAAACAGGCATGGCCTCCGAGGAAACTCCCGCCCATGTTTTTACGACTTGATGCCGCATAGACAATCCAGGAGCACGCCAGGACGCGTGCGGGGACATCAAGCGCCTTGCGCACTTTTGGGACATCGAATGGCTACACTGGCTGCTAGCACTCGAGGTAAGGTTTTCTATAAGCAGTCGTATGTAAAAAGTAAACGAAAGCGTTCATTTTCTTCACTAAAATCTACTAGAAGTCACCTCTGACTAACCGCTAGAACGTTCGCGGTGCCTCGGTTATTTGTTGCGATACTTCACGGTCTGTTTTAGTAAATCTATCCATCCATTTCACCAATACATAAGTAATCAGTAGACAGTATTAATCCCATCGTGCTAAGGCACGAATGCGCAGATGCTCGTTTCGAATGTAAATATTATTCACGATTCCTAAATTATTTGTGGCAAATCAAGCAGAATGTATACCTTTAATGAAGCATATTTGAATTTTTTACATTTAGAAAGGCGAAATTCTTTGAAATACAGTTACAAACTTTTACGCATAGTATTTGAATACATTTTGGCGTTGAATCATTTAATTTCAGACTAACGAATATGTCACTGCTCCATTTCAAGTGAAATATTAATGTCAGCAATCGATGGCTTCATTCCATGTTATATATTTGATAATTTATAATGAATTCGTTTTATATGAATCTTTGAATTGTATCCCATGTTAAAAGTATGTTTAAGCTCAAACACGGTGTTGATATCAAAACGTACTGTAATCTGATGATTATCGTTTTTTCCTCGCAAACGTGTTGAAAAACATCCTATGAAACTCGTGAGCTCTGCTCATTACACACTTGGCTGTATTACCTGTCAAAGTCTCGTGTGTAATGAGCAGCTTAGCTCACTTGTATGATAATGTACTATTAACACCTCGTATACACAGTTATTAGCACGAAATCAAACGATAAACCTGTGTTAGAATCCGACCAGCATTGTTCGGCTGCCATTGATTAATTAGAATTGTTTATATTTAGAGATCTCTAACCACAGCAATCTGCCTGCGATTTGTATTTGATTCCAGTAAAGGATAGCTTTGAGCGCATAAATCGTTACTGGTTAAATAGGGGCTGTAAACAGAAGTGGAAATTAGTCTAAATAAGTAAAGCGCTCGTTACGGGACTTAGGTTTTGATACCGAATTGATTTAGACTCATGAAGTCGGGTTGGGAATGATAATTTCAATATACTCGTACCTCTAAAGGTTTAATAGTTTTAAAGAGGAATGGGTCATATTCATAACAGGGGTTAAAGTATGACATTGCCATTTTGTAACAATAGGTCACTTTTCGCTCAGTGCATTAATCTAATATATTACCCATTAGTTATGAATTAAAAAATACAGTTCTGAAATAGTGAGGGTCAAGTGAATTTAAATAAATATACATCCACACAAACGTATGTAATAGAATACAAAATCCATACTAATATTGATACTCACTTTATATTCCGTCAATATCTTGATCTTTACTCATTTTATTTTTATTTTACAATTCTTAGGAAGATTACGCAACAGTTATAGAAAGAAAATAAATAATGTTACTATTAATAAGTCTCCATACATTACAATTTCTTTAATTAATAATATAATAACAAAAATAATATAATAATAAACACTATCTAAAAAAGAAACAAACTTGTATGCCATTTCGTAATCAGTTACATGAGTCCACTGTTGGACATGAGATTCCCTTAGATTGTCACGTTTGACTTTCCATTACGGGATTTGCCATAATCACTACACTTGGCAGGCGGATAGGTGATATCAGTAATGTTGTTGTTACATATGTAGATGCTATATATCTGGTTTACTCCGCGGGATGGCATAGGGTGGTCTTATTCCAAAGTTGAGTCGATAAACTATTTATGCCATTTACTTAATCGAAATTCAGATTTGAACCGACTTCAAAAAAAGGAGAAGGATCACAATTCGACTGTATATTTTTTTGGGTATAAGTTACGCAATAATTCCACCAATCATGAATCGATTTTGAAGGTTCTTTTATTTTTTCTCTACAAAAGAAGATGGTCCTATATAATTTTTTATTGAAATTGATTCAGCGCTTTTTGAGAAAATCAACAAAAACAAAATATACACCTATTCTTCTACCTCTAAGGGTGGTCATTTTAGGGGGTGAACGCTGTAGAATTTTTAAAGTTACAGTTAAAGTCGTTTTTCAGTTCTTTTTGAAGGCGTTAATTATCATCGTTGCCGTCCGTACATACCTACTCATGCTTACTTCGTGTTCGACATTCGGCTGACACAGAAACTTTAAAGTGTTAAATCCGCTGTAATTCTAACTCTGAGTGTAATGTGGCTAGCAAATCCCCCGACAAAGCTCGACAGTGGGGGCTTTGTCGAAAATTGTCTGCGATAAAATGCTGAGCGAAAAGGGATGAGTGGATATCAAGAGACAAACTTTAAAAACACTTAGATAGTTTCATTTACCACGGGGGTGTAGCGCATGATTGCGTTCCTATACTAAGTGCACATTCACTAGGCTAATAACAAAGTATTTTATGCTAGAAGTTGCATGTATAATTCATGTAATTTTTAACCGACTTCAAAAAAGGAGGCTATTTATATAGCGAAGCGGGGTTCCGGGAATTAAAATGAAATAAGAAACCCTCATAGGATCACTTTATTGCGGAGAACAGTGAAGTTCAGAATTTTCACACAACATTACTGCATTGCTTAGCATAAGGAAAGCGGGACGTAATGTGTTATCGTACAAAATTACTACACGGTTTTTAAAAAGCTATTAAAGTGAAGTTTTGTGCTTGCGTTTAAAGTGAACAATGAACAAATTATTTGGTATTGGACGGAAACTATTTTTAACAATTATAATTAACGCACTAAAAAGGAACTAGTAACTGGATTCAACCTCCCCTAAAAGTCTACAACATTCTTCTCCTAAAATGGTCATAAAAGATTCTCCCTTAGAGGTAAAATTAACATATTTGGTTTTTGTTGATTTTCTCAAAAATCAAAGAATCAATTTCGATAAAAATTTATATGAGACAACCCCTGTAGTATGCTTTACCCCAAAAAAACCTTACAGACGAATTGAGAAGTCTTCCTTTTTTGAAGTCGGTTGATAAGGTTATTGCGCTGACTATTATTTTAACAATATGAATATTTTCACTTTAACGAGTTTATGGTATTAGAAAAAAGCAAGCTGCATTCAAAAAGCAATCGTGAAAAGATGTAAAATTGTGAACCTTTTCGCTTCGCTGTTTTAAATTATTTTTGAGAGTCCTTTGTGGAGATATCGAATTTTTTCACGAGGTACTTTTGTGGGGGCGTTGTTTTGCATTATTTATTAGAAGTTAAAAGGTCAAAGCTGGGAGTCAAATATCGGAGCTGTGTTTTAGAATTTGAAACTTTTTAAAAGCAGAGAATTATTAACGAGTTAAGCTTAAGGGCGACAGTAAACATTAAAAAAAGTTTTGATTATCTGTCCCTGTTTCAGGAAGATTTAAATTAACTTCGATATTGAAATATGCACATACAGTTTTCTTATAAAATAAACATGAAAAATTGAGTTACATTTTCTTAATGGAAGCGGCACATTGTTTTCATTCTCGAGGGATGCGAAGTATTGTAGATTACTTAATTTGGGCGCCGTACCCTTGCCCTTTCACTGTTCCCTTAAATTAATGAATCCTGGGCCGACCCTAAATCGATGCAGCCTCAGCTTCGTCTAACCACGACTTCTGCTGAGTTCATTTCCTTTTTCATGCAAGTTTAAAAAGCTCTCTGTGATTTTGGTGCAATAAACAGAGTTTTGAGAAACTGAGAAACAAGACTAGGTAAGTACTCGTAGTACCTACTAGGGTCTGTAAGATAGGGGCACCCAAATTTATTTCCCTGTTCTGCGAATGGCGGTTCAATGAGCTAGATTTCCCATACTTTTAAGAGAAACTCTTATGATTGTAGACATGAAAAAATTGATATGAATTTTGATAAAATTATCTTTGATAAGACATACACTGATACGTACTCCATTCATAATGCTTCACTCGACATAATGAAATCACAAATTCATCTCCAAAACGGTAAGATGTGAACATTATGAAACTAGGTAGCAAAATTAATCATAAGTTTACTATGTATGTCTTCAAAAAGACAGGTTTTTCTTTCAAGCACATAAAATATCAAGTATTTCTTAATCTTAATTAAGATGTATATATTCCAGCATCTTTTAAAATACAAGTAAATGCGTTCAAAAAGAACTGGAAACTCACTTCAATTGCCTTATAAGTCTACTTTTACTAAGGCAAATTTAATACGTATTTCGAATTTTAAAGAAGGTTCCGCTCAAAATATGGATAATTAACATACCGGGAATCATAAATAATGGGTAACGTAACCGAATAATGCTCTATCAAATGCGCCTGACAATATTACACACGCAAAACCATTCTTTCTTATAATTTTTGTAAATGCTTTGTACAAGTATAATAAATAAATATATTTTTTTATTTTTACTATCAGTTGTTATAGCTACAACATAAATACAAACTCTGTGAAAATTTCAACTGTATACCTATTGCGGATCATGAGATACAGTCAGCTGACAGACAGACGGACGGCCGGACAGCGGTGTCATAGTAATAGGTTCCCGTTGCTTATTCTTCAGTTACGGAACCCTAAAGAGTATAAATGTAATGAAGCAGATCCTTTAAACAAAACCGTGGGGGTAAAAATAAAATTAATTTAAGCTCCTTTAAACATACCTTTTATTATTTGTGACAGCAAAGTCTATAAACGAAAAAGTAAATCACACAAAAAGAGAAAAGCGGAAAACGTAAGAAACAATTATTCAAATTAGCTATAGAAGGGATAAAAATCGGCAAAAAAAGTGGAATGAACGTAAATCTTTTTAATTTGCAGACGACCCATCACAGACCATCCCCGGCCCTAATTAGTTTGTTTTTAGAACCCTCTGGCGTATAATAAGACAAGAAAATATAGTTGAAATGTTAAGGGTCACAGATAAAAGTCACTCTTGTTTATGCCACCACATAAAGTATTTTACAGTGACAACACCTGCGCCTGATACACAAAACTGCTGCGAACATAACAAAAAGCACTATTGCCTTTAAAAAAGCTAAGTCGATAAGGCCATTGGAATATAGCGTTCACCCTAGAAGCCTCAAGGTAACGTCGCGCTTGCTCTGCTACCTTTCATACCAGCTCACAGTTTGGCGGCAGACTGATGTATCATAGTGGTAGATAGGGCGGATATTGAAAATGCCCTGCCACCAACCAAACCGAGTCCCGAAAGTTACACCAACTGGGGATCGAACCCGAGACCTAATGGTCATGTGATTGCAGTTTTTACTTGAGTACCACATGTATACCTGACCCCTTAGATTTCGTTGAAAGAGTCAGAGGAAAAAATCTAAATGACCAGCGACGCGTCCATCAATCAATGATTTTATTTGCTTTGATACGTACGATTGATACAAACGATTGCTTAAGAGGCTATGTTGGTAAGACCACGTGGTCGGTTTCAAGGTTGCATTGTTTTGTAGCTGTCCCTCTCCGAGCCCTATCCTACCCGAGCGCGTACGGTGAGACAGCATACATTACGCGATGTTATCAACCCGTTATTTGGATGTTTCGTAGTCCAGGGATCATTTGAAGGATACAGTATATTATGTAACTATTTTTTTAATACAGTACACTAATGAAATTTCAGATGTCGGTGGTTTTTCCAAATTGTTCTAAATTGATTCATACTCTTGTAAATCAGGTTCAAAGTTGGGGCTTTTTATTACCGAAAAATACAATACTTTGACGCCCTGTAACTCTGTAAGTATATATTTAAACGAAAATCTGACTCACCACCGACACAGATATTTGTTTCTAGATTGTGTCTTGAAAATTTCATAGATTTTCATAGCTTAATACTCAAAATGTGACTGGACTACGTTTGTATGGGCGCTTTGACAACAGCATACCCTCATAACGGTGAAGGAAAACATCGTGAGGAAATCTGCATGTCTTGAACAGGCATGTGAAGTCCACCGATCCGCACTGGGCCCGCGTGGTGGACTATGGCCCATACACTCTCTGTACGAGAGTAGCCCTGAGCCCCTGCAGTGGGTATATATATATATATATATGCTGTTGATGATAAAAATAGCATATAATTAAAGTCAATTATAATTAATTTAGTACATTCCTACATAATAATAATTACCAACATATAACAAATATAAACCTTGCATTGACAAACACCATCGTTGTATTAGTACAGTTTCATACTTCTTTACAATTGAAAAAACTCGTTAGCAGAATAAAAACTATGTTTTTGAAGACAATCTTTTCTTGTTTTAAGTTCATTTAATGGCTGTTTTAAAGTGTCTGGTATTTTATTATCTTGATGCATATAGCTGTACCATTTAAATCTTTCTAAGACCATCAATCACCAATTCATTCAGTGATCTGAAGTGGCAATGGGCAGGCCACGTCGCTCGAAGAACGGATTAGTGTTAGTAGCAGTAGAACGGAAGTAGCAAGAGTTCTCGAGTAGTGATCACGTACCGGGAAACGTGCACCGGGCCGTCCCCCTACTAGATGGACTGACGACGTAGGTCGCGCGGAGCGGATGCAAGTGTCTCGGGACCGGTCAATGTGTTGTACCATGGAAGAGGACTATGTCCAGCGGTGGACGTTTCTTGGCTGACGATGATGATGACGGCATGGCAATATACTTTTCCGTACAAAAATATGTATCAACTTTTGAACCATGCCACATTCACTCTTGTGTGTTGAAGGAAATGTTAATTAAAGGTGAACGTGACATGGTTCAAAAGTGGATACATATTTCTGTGCTCGAGTGTACTGGACTGGATTTTACAAATCGCTTTAAAAGAGTCTCGTCTTTATCCTTTAGCGCCATGAAGCAGGATTATAAGATTTTCCTTAACCCGTGATAAGCGCAGCGATACCTTTTAAATTCATTCCTACAGAAAATCATTTTTCATATAATTTCCCCGGAGAAATGTACGTTTCTACGTATAATATTCCACTGCAGAGAATATTCGGGTGCATTTCACAAACTGTGCAACCGCGCTGTCTGGAAGGCTCGTGGCCATGACGTATGGTGAGAAATGACACTGGGAATGCATATGAGTGCATGAGTAAATCCTTATTTGTGGTGTTTGGTAATGTAATGATAAGAGCGTTATAAAATAATACCGTTATGCATATTTTGTAACGTTATTAGTAACAAAACTTTAACCAAGATAACCTTGTTATTTTAATCAAATGTAGCTACTTAGAATAACGTTATCGTTATAAATAACGTTACACTAGGAGTTACCAAACCGTCCACTTGCTTCCTGCATGTCCAATCCACAGATTCCCCAAAATAGATTTTGAGTGTCGTAATCGTTGTTCTGGCAACAGGCATAGCGTAACGCTGTTATAACGATATGTTTTCGTTATTCGACGTTATTCATTCGGAGGATGGAAGTTTTAAAGTTAAAAAAATTCTTGCCAAAAACAGCGTTACAATAATTTTTCTTTCTTTCATAATGTTGTAGCTTTGCTTACAGCAATTACAATTATATGAATGTCATTAATAAATGTCATTCATTAGATTTTTGTACCCCATTACTCGCAGGTGGTTAGCACAGATCACTATCTATAGTGGTTAGTCACATGTGGTAAGCTAAAGCACTGCATGTGACAAAAACTTAAAAAAAACCGATCAGCTTTGACCTGTATCTTCATTCACAACTACAAATTGTTTTCATTAAAAAGGGAACGAAATAATAAGCCGATTGGTTGAAAGTCTTATTGATGCGTGGAAGTGCAGCAAATAATCTAGCCGCCACAATTACCTGCTACTCGTATTTAAATGGTTTCATTCATTATAAACTCATACCTTGTTTTTCCGTCTCGCAAACGTAATATTTACTTACGAAATAAAATTTACCAAGGAGTCATCTAAATAAACACAAGATATTTTTGCGTCCGTAACTTGAAGTGTATTTGCCCTCCAAGACCTAAAACGTTTTGCTGAGCAATAAAGTTACGCGGGGATGTATTCAAATGGAGTTCTTCATTCGTTGTATTCCCCGGAATTTTTGCGGTAAAATTGAAAGTTATAAGATATTATATTGGGTATTTAGTACGTAATTCAAATCCAGTTATTCTGAGTATTAAATAAATAATAATTTAATTATAAACCAGTTCTATGCTCGCCTATTTATTCCCACAAAATGTTTTTTTTTCTCGTAAACGATTTTATTTTAATATTAAGTATATTTTTTACAAATGCCAAATACATGAACAGCTACAGCTTTGTTGCATTATTATAACCAACACAACTTTAGATAAGCTATATAACTGAGAATAGTTGTTATACTAATGTCAAATCAATATCTGGATAAGTTACACAACTATAATTAGTTACATAACTGAGGGTAATTTCAATACTCATACAGAACCAATATTACTGTATGCTACATTAATATGATTAGTTACATAACTGAGGGTAGTTGCAATACTAATGTCAAATCAATATTAATCTGGATAAGTTACACAACTATAATTAGTTACATAACTGAGGGTAATTTCAATACTCATACAGAACCAATATTACTGTATGCTACATTAATATGATTAGTTACATAACTGAGGGTAGTTGCAATACTAATGTCAAATCAATATTAATCTGGATAAGTTACACAACTATAATTAGTTACATAACTGAGGGTAATTTCAATACTCATACAGAACCAATATTACTGTATGCTACATTAATATGATTAGTTACATAACTGAGGGTAGTTGCAATACTAATGTCAAATCAATATTAATCTGGATAAGTTACACAACTATAATTAGTTACATAACTGAGGGTAATTTCAATACTCATACAGAACCAATATTACTGTATGCTACATTAATATGATTAGTTACATAACTGAGGGTAGTTGCAATACTAATGTCAAATCAATATTAATCTGGATAAGTTACACAACTATAATTAGTTACATAACTGAGGGTAATTTCAATACTCATACAGAACCAATATTAATGTATGCTACATTAATATGATTAGTTACATAACTGAGGGTAGTTGCAATACTAATGCGGAATCAACATAACTATGACTAGACTTAATAATAAGTTACACAACTATGACTAGACTTAATAATTGAGGATATATTAAAATAAGTAACTAAAGTCTTTTATATTTTACATAAATTAGGCCAAAAGCATGATATCACAAATTAACTAGTTTTCTAAGAAGCAGTCATTAAACGGAAGAAATTGAAAAAGAAAATAGTGAGTAGAAAAGAAATAAGCTTAAAAAGTATTTTGAATCAACCTTTCAAAACCCCTCTTTTCTCTATCTTACTTGGTGGGTTATTGTCTCAATAAAAGTTTTTCTCGTTGAAATTGTGCCCCGGCACATCAATTCAAGAAAAGTTCAGTCAAGAGCGAGTCCAATGTTAGGTTTTTGGTTTCGTGTTCTTAAGATATTAGCAGCCAAGTGCCAGTTGGATTTGCGCACCAAGGGTTCCGAACTATGGAAAGAAATGTACATTGCTTGAAATAAAGTACATTTTCCAGACTGCATAAATTTTGTTTGTTAATATTTTTGACGATTTCTCAAAAGCTAGTTAGAGTCATCGCTTGATGTATTCTGTAATATTTGCATAAAATTTGTTTTGGAATTTAAAACATATGACAGTTACTTGACTTCACTTGTCCTGGTGAATTCTACTTTGAAATTTCTACTTCCTTTTCGGCCCATTGTTACAATAAAAAAAATTATTCATTATTTCATTTGGGGCACCTTTGGGTCACTATTTACCATAACTGGTCCAAATATCAAGTCGTTATTTATCAGTTGCTGAGATAAATCAGCTGTGACAGACATACAGACAGCTGTTTTTTCATGGAATGTACGATACCTCAAAGATACAATTAAGCTTTAAAATTGAAGTGAATAATATTCTAACAATATAAGTTTTTTTTTCATTATCAAATCCTTAAAACGTCGAAAATTAAAATGGGGTTTCATTACATTATTACTTGAGTGTACTAATAAAAAAGTGTCAAAATAATTTTCTTAAGTCCTTTTAAATAATTACGGGCAAATCTGAAACGTTTTGTCTATTCGATGACTCTCCGTCGATATATTTACTGAAGGTAGGTACAGACTTTTAGGGAACCCTAAGAAACTTGGCTACGTGGGTGCGGTATTTGTCTCTGCCGGCATTGCTATATATTTTCTTTTTTACGTTACCAGATTTGCATATTATCACAGAAATAAGGGATAGCTTACATTTCCCTCTCTAGTCTACCTTATCAGGGATGGAGGTTCAGTAAACATCGCACATAGACAACATTGAGGGGGAAAATAGAATGAACCTCTTTTCTTCTTTGGGAAAATATGAAAGAAAGAAAGAAACAATTTATTCGCCAAGTACATAGTTTTTTGACACGGTGTTTAGATAGTAATTTCAATGTACTTAACCTGTCCACAGATGTGCAAATATTATAAACATTCCTAATAAGGAATTTTATAGTTAAAAAATTAGTTTATATCGCATGTCAATTAGTACAATGTTAATAATTTTGACATTAAATAATTCACAAGTCATCTCATTAATTTATGTCAAATTATACTAATGCTAGATTCACCAGTGATTCTCAATGTATATGAAAACGAAAGATTTTCTTCCCTTTCTACTCTTACTTTTCTAATACGAATGAACAATTGATTATTACATCCTCCTCTTCCCCTTATCTAGCATCTCTTGTTGGCTACTTCAGAAATTATACTTGGTTCTAAAGCATAGATTAAAGACCACGCTCCGCTACGGATGAAATCTAATTTATCATAAACTGCGTCTGTAAACCTATCCTGCTTTACTTAAGCTTGTTTAAAGATTTCTTTCTCTAAAAGAAATTTACATTTCAAACTAGAGAAATCACCATTTATATTAAAGTAGATATCTTACAGCTAGTGTTACAGAGTTGTGCAAACTTATGTCTAGACTGTTAAGAGTTTGATCTGCAATGTATTGTTTTAATTTTCATTTATTTAAAGAGTCCAGATCTGTCATTTCTTTAGGGAGGCTATTTATACATTTGCACCATCAAACAAGATTGTTTTCCTTTCGTATTGTCCGAGGCCCGCGAAGCTGGAGTTGGTTGTTCCTGCGGAAGTTGTGAGCGTTCATTTTTCTGTCCAGGGTAATGTTCGTGTGAAGGTTTTTTAATATTATATTCTTAATTAGTATGCAAGATTCTTTCACATCCTGAATACACCAACTGAAAAAAACAGGACGCAGTCTTTCTGTTAGTATGTCGGTTTCTACCTTGTTACACAATATGTCAAAAATTAACTAATCATCACCAGCCAGGAAACGTCAACTGCTGGACATAATAGGCCTCCTCTATGATACGTCACATTAATCGATGGTTGATGTTGACTAATAATCGAACGTAAATAGAAGATCAGGTCGAATTAATTCCAGGGAGCGAAAAGAAAAAGAAGTTCATGTAAAATGAAATGTAGTTCAATATCACATTGCAAGGTTTTATCTATTGGTTTTTGTATGATCAATGTGCTAAATGCTCCTTTATTCTCCATCATATAAATTATTATTTTTAAATATTGTTTTATCAGAGAACCCCAGGAAAACTTTTTCTACATAATAGAAAATAAAATTATTTGAGTTACCATGTCACTTCGTAAGGTGATACGAGACTCGACTGACACCAGCTTATCCGACTGTGATCCCAGCCTGAAGAGCTTTATTTACATTTAGCATAAACTTCTGACTACCTGGAGCAAAATATACAGGATTATCAATATCTAAACGTACCGACTGCTGCCTGTCAGAGTTGTTTCGGAGCTTCAGCATTGTAAATTAGATCAATTCTGGGACGTACTAAGGTGTGATATTTTATTCATTTATTAAATACCTTTACATGAGCATTTAATTATACTCGTATATTTCGCATCTCAGAAAACGGTTAAGTAGAATTTTTAATGAAACACACGAGTATATGGATCATTTATGAAGTCGCGCTACGGTCGGCACATAAGAATTATTTTAGATTCGCTCGCATCACATCTTATCATCAAATACGACGTAAGTCACATCAATTTCCAAGTCGTAGGAATCAGTTTTTATATATTAATATAAATATAATGAATAATAAAGTAATCAATGTGCCATGGTAGCTCATTTGGGTAGAGCGTCAGTCCTTAAACAATCGATGTCTGGGTTCGATTCTAGCTCGTACCAATGAGTTCCAATTTGTTATTTGGAATGATAATAAATGGAATGGAATGATAAAAATAATAATAATGGTAAAAATCACTACCACTGTGAAAGAAAACATCGTGAGGAAACCTGCACACTCCTGAGAAGAAATTCAAAGGTAGGTGTGAAGTCTGGTCCGCACTGGTTCCGCGTGATGGATAATGGTCCCATAGACTCTCTGTAGGAGAGTGTCCCATAGCCCCTCCAGTGGGGACATATATAGGCTGTTGATGATAAATAAAGTAATCTTATGAAATAGTGGAAAAAATCTTGTACGATCAATTGCTCTTCGAAATTAATATTGATTTTCTTTTTTTCATTTCTCTACTTTACCATAAAAATATATTATATATATATACATAAAGAGATCAGTCTCTAAGTTTACAGATACTGTTTTCCATAACTACGTACGAGTATAATCCAACTGAGATATTAAAATTAAAAAATTGAAAATTGTTTATTTCATTTCATTTTACCCTGCAACTAGTAACAAAGTTGAGACCTGTTAGGTATGAAAATACCTGTGATAGAAGGCCTCGGTCTTCCATAGATAGCTTAATGTTATTTAATTATTTTGTTAAAACAAGATTACTCTAAAATTATATGACACTAACAAATTAAAAACAAAAACTATTATTACTAATAGGGTAACCAAAAATTAAATTTAAATTTAACCTAAATGTAATTAATACAAATATAAAACTAATTTACATTACTATTTTTGATACTATGAGGGTGAGAGTGTGTGTGTATGTGTGTGTGTATGAACTTATGTAATGCATTGCAACAGCTCTTCCGTCTCGTCATAGTTAAGTCCTTCAACCCATGCACAAAGCGTTTACTTAGCTTCTCATTGATTTTGTTGTACAGATGGTGTGATTGTCTGTTATATTGTCGTCCAGCAAAGGTAGTTTTATAGGTACAAACGGGGGCAACGTTGTGATTTCTTCTTCTGTTACATTCTTATCTTACTACATCTTATGATACATACCGTAATAGGCTAACATTCGCTAGGGATGTTAAATGTACTTGGAAAGGCCGAACTATCCCTGATGTGGCCCTGTCTTTTTTGAATATTAACAGCTATCACAGACGATAGTGGTAATGCATGCAAAGCGAACGTGATGTTTTCGTTTGGATTAAATTGTTGTTTTAATAATTCGCTTGTAATTTCAGGTGCGCGTACTGACAACAAGTAGTTTAGGCGTAGTTTGGTGATTTCGGATAGCTGTTTTCATAATAATAGTGTTTGGGTTGTTTGTTATCATACAACACGGAATACGTTCGATTTACATTGCCAAAGCTCATGGTCTATCAAGTAATCATATCTGTAGGCGTTGTAACAGCAATACTTCATTATAGAATACGTCTCACCTTCTAATAGACTATAAATAAAATAGTTTATTTGCAATCATGTAAAACTCATTTGAGTTTACATAAATTTTAAAGATAAAAATGCAATAAATGTTAAATTTTTTAAAAATGATCATTGTATACTTTATTCGGGGATTTAATATATTGATCAAAATACCTATGGAAACACGTGAATACGAATAAAAGATTTGATTTGTATTGTATTACACGGTGCGTTAAAAGATTTTTTAATTATCTGTTATTAATTATTTTATTATTGGGCTTCAGAACCACTTGCTCGATCGGAATAAATAAAACTGCCAAGTGCGAGCTGCACTCGCGTACCGAGGGCTCCGTATAGAATATGGATACTTAAAATACAGAAAACGTTAAATGATAATTATGCACCGAATAATCCTCTAACGAATGCGAAAACGAGTTAGTTTTGCTACTCGTCGTTAGATGGTGCTACTAATAGGTTAAACAGCACGTCTCCAAAAAATCACGTTTGTTGTTAGGGAATCCCTTTAAATATTTATTTTATTCGGTTTTTAGTACTTGTTGCGGCAACAGAGATACATCATCTGTGAAAATTTCAACTGTCTTACTATCACGGTTCATGAGATACAGACGGACGGGCGGACAGCGGAGTCTTAGTAGTAGGGTCCCGTTGGTTACCCTTTGGGTACGGCACCCTAAAAAACCACTAGATGAAGCTAGAAAAAAGCTATACATTTGTAAATTAGCACGTCGAACAATAGTTGTATGTTGACCTCGCATTGAAGGGACTCCCGCACGCTGGTTCAGCTTATACTGGAAATGTACAGCTTGATCTGTAGCCGGAGACGGAGACTCCTTCTTACAGAGTAGTTGGGTAAAGTGACGTATACTAGGGGCAATGAACTGATTATACGATATCTCTCTGTTTTGATGTTTACTGAAAATACTTTTCAACCTAGAGAGAAAAACAATGAAACTATTTGTAATATATTAACGACCAACCTTAAGTTATGGGGCCCTTGTCACAAACAATAATGTGGAATCGAACTGTTTTGTTTTGCCCCTTCTGAATGTTAAATGGACTGTATCAAGGCTTTTTACGCTACATCGATTGTATACTAAAATCAGAGAGGTTTTAAACTACGATATGCGAAATATTTCCAAATCGCTTATTTAAGGCAAAACCTATTTTTGTGTTTTTATACTTATGTGTAACAAATGCTAATTGTATGGGCTTGGATATTTTTATCAATATATCAGTTCAAAGTTGGATACTACATGACATGAAAACACATTTTGTTGAATATTGTTTATAAATATTACCTAAATGTAAATCGTTTATTGTCAATTGTGGTAGTACATTGTTTTAAATAATATTCTCACAGTGATCTGTGTCAGACATACAATATAAATCTTATGTATTTTTTTTAACAAAATTACTATTTAAAAAATTCTACATTGGAAGAAACTTTTATCTGTGATATCCTATATACATTTTCCAATTTCTTATTATTTTCCAGTTTAATCACAAGTTTTGAGAGTAGCTCTATTGATCCCTATACCTCTAATATCATAACTCACTAATGTTAGCAAGAAATCGATCTACGAAACTTGAAGCAAAATGTGTCCCAAAAACACGATGTCCCACAAAAACACATCGAACTACTTCCACGTTCGTAACATATTAGATAGAGATTACCCCAAATGTCGAATTCTGAGGAACCTTCAGATATCCACTTTTTTACTCCCAACCGTAGAACTTTAGGGCGGACGGGGAACACAAATTTTTACGCCGCTTATTTCCGCTTTAGTTCGCTTGGATTGAGGAAACTGACCCTTGAAGATCTTATTGCCAAAGATATATAAAGGTTTTAGATAGCACATTATTACAGCCGAAACCATCCTGATACTTCAAAAAGTTGGTGCCTGGCAAACACTACTCTCATGGCGCAACATTTTGGACTAGATTTAGTGCACATTGAATTCGACAAGCTATTGATAAAGTATTTTATGACTCAAATTTAATGAATATTGTTTTATTTATTTATTGTTTACGGATATTATAAATCAGTACCTAATTTGCTTTTACTAGATTTTTTATCTATATACGATTTCAAACTCATTAAATATATTACTGAGTATATAATATCTATTACTGTACACGAAATTAAATAAAATAGCAATTATTATCCTTCAAAAATCAATTTACCATTAGCCTGGTAATTATAAAAAATAGCATCCACTATGCATGTGAATGGAAACGATACTGCTACAACCACATTAAGTAAAATGGCTCTTGGTGACGTGGTGTTGGCTTTCTATTGTCAAAATCAAGATAAATTTTATTTACTTGTATGTAAGCTAAGACTACTGTGATATATCTATCTATTGAGACAGTGGCGTGTATGGTTTTATAAGTCATTGCCGCAGAAGCCCGCCCTTCTGGCTCGTAAAAAGCGTTTTCCTATTCAAGTGGCTACGCACGAAGTACAAAGACATGGCTCTTCTTGTAAAGGGATAAGCTGTAAAATCTTTAATATCTTGTATCATTTCATTCTTGTTTTTATTACACGTGTAACGCTCATGACCATGGAGTTAGAGGTTTTTAAAACAACCCCTAAGAGAATGAAGCAGATGAGCACAATTCAATTAATAATGTTTTGTTGCGGGTGGCAAAAATGTATGAGAATCAATCGTTCACTTGCCCGTTGTTTAAAATTGTTTGATAAGCCAGTAAACGACAAAAACAAAAAGATTTTATTCCATTCAAACGAAAACATATTAACCGTAATAAAGAATATATCCCATGTGACAAATTTATATCGCATCTTATAAGCCGTCTATGCGTGAATAAGTCGCTAGACAACTAATATTTGACGTATAATTACTGTAACTTATAAATATAATCAAGTAGAATATATATGTATGTTTCAATAAGCACGTCATTATCATGAAACACGTTATGTAACAAATAAATTGGGTACATATCTACACGCCACACGAGGATCTGTTGTTTACCGTATCCTCTCAGGTCCGGATCTAGAACTTCATTGACCCCCAAAATTGAAATTATAAGTCAAATTTGAGAAGGCTAAGACAGCGTTCATGCGTGTACTGGCTATCACCACCAACCCGTCTGGTTATGAGAGGCGATTTAAAACATTTAAGTAAGTAAATCAGATAAACCTTTCAATAGGATTAAGTACACCTTAAGCTAATATTTGTATTTTTTTTGGTTTATTAATAAATAATAAAGACATAAGTGAATTTAAAGATGCGATCCAAGTCGTTCGTAGAAAAAAAAATAGAGTCAATTTTTAATCTAACTGTATTTTGTAGACGCGTGTGAGTTGACGAGAAATATAATAAGTATATATATAATAGAGAATAATTAACCGATCGAGCGAGTCATTTTCGAGCTGCATGGCGAATAACTCAGGGAGTCCTGGGCACCTACTACAAGGTTCGACCGATAGAATTCCCATTTTAAATTAGAATTTCGTATTCATACAATTTGCACCCAGTCCGAAACACAAACAAAGCGAAACAAATCTCCTGGCAGGGGCCCCTGATCTGGTTTCAAGCCACAACCCCCTCGTCTAGATTCGTCCCTGCATCGTATTGCCGTAATTCCGAAACAATCCCCGTGACAGTGACGCCCAGTGACATGTCGAAGCAGACGTATCAATTAATACGTTCCGATCGATATATGTGTTCAACGTACCCGCATCCTGTAGACTGTTCACTATTACTAGTCCCCTGGATACATACAACCTGATATAACACGAAGGCTCACTTAATATTATGAACTATAAGGTGGTAAATATCGGTGTTTAACGTACATTACTATTACTACTAATTACTATAAATTCTTAAGGTAGTTGTGTTTAACATCTAGTAGCTGCGACACAAACATGGCAGACAAGAAATACAGGAATAGCAAAGTTCACATGATTAAGATTTATGTATTTCAGAAGAGGTAAATCCAAAGCCAGCATTCAAGAAAATATTAGAGTGTGACTTGTCAGGCACCTATTAATTCTAAAAATCGTTTAAAACACAATATAGCATGCGTCATATCATCATTGCATCAATGTTCTGAGATCTTAGCGTTTCGTTCGACGTTCATTCTTTGCGCGAATTATCTATTTTATAAATTAACGTTAAAAAATTAAAATATAGTTGAATTAAATTTATGGTTTTACTATTTATTTTTTCGTTGCGATAATTACTGGTTTTATTTTAAAAATTTAAAATTAAACATTTAAAGTTATATTGGCAACACCGGAGGCGGATGACAAAAAATACTTAAGTTGTAGGTGACGATGTTATGTCACACGAGCGAATAAAAAATGGGAAATGCGCGCATACTCACAAACTATATAGAGATCCTAACGGATCGCATACTACATCAGTTAGTATATTTGGACTGTGTGCAAGATTATCGTAAAGTTGAAATTAATTCAGTGTTTTGTCAGTAGGCGTATATAAAATAAGCAGGTACTGTGGAGATGCCGCATCAAACAAAAGCCTGTCAAAGCAAGATAATATAGTGGCGTTATAAGCCGATGTCTGCCGAAGATAGGCTCTGCTATTGATAGTCACTCGTGACGAGTTATTTGTTTGGAGTGGCAGTGGGAAGGCGTGACGTCAACATACTCTCGAACAATGTTTCAGGCGAATACCTTCAACACAACATAAAGTGTAGATATGTTTTAATATAAAGGTTTTGGAGTGCAATTAGAAGAAAAAATGATTGAGGCACAGAAATGCATTATTATTAATAATAAATTTTTATACATATTTTGATAATTGACATAATAATTTAATTTAGAAATTTGACATCCTAATAATTTTGTAATAGTAATTTGAAAAAAATATGGATAAATAATTTTCATTTCATAAATTTAACCATTTTTGCGGCGCAATGTCTCTACGCTTGGGCAGAAAATCCTGAGGTCCCGGATTCTATTCCCATTGTAGGTATCTGTCGGTATTCGTTTTGGTTGGTGGTAGGTCCTTTTCTGTGCCCTAGCTACCAGAATGTTGTCTGCCGCTAAACATCAGTTTTAATATCAGTTTATTCTGGTATAAAAGTTATTAGAGCCAGTGAGTATACAGGCTTCCCATCCAACGGCCCTATCGTCACTTTTCATGAAGTGAAATTAAGACCAAGTACAAACTACTATATCCAGTAGTTATCACTTTAATAGATTTGGGACTTATCCGACACGTAATAAGAGTAGTATCAACAAATATATTGCTTTTGCCATAGTTAAACATTTATTAGGTTTACATAGTGTAGAGATAAAGTACGTTGAACTTAATTTAAAGACTAAAACCGTTCTGCATTTGTCTGATATGACTGGTCGACGCCCGACGACAAAACGTCGTAACCAAATGAGTGCTTATCAACCGTTTGTGAAATATAAACAGGAAAGAAGAACATTCAAATATGATTGCTTAAATTTAAAAAAAAGTAAAGTGCGAGTACCATTAGAATCAGAAGAAGAAATCACTTGGTTGTCCGTCTGTCTGTATGTGTAATTTTTTTCAATTTTATTCAGCTCTTTTTGGCCGGTTTTATTCTTTTGTATATTACTGGACTGATCGGGACTATGTTACTAATTCGTAAGAATTAGTCCATGTTCAATGTCATTCAAAATGTTGCCTGAATGAGTTGGTCTCAGAGATAGGGCGGGATCTTTTTATTAACTGTTACCTCTTTTGTATATTACTTAGAGTACTTTTTACTCCATTTCTTTTATTTAAACCTTTTTCCCTAAAAAGTAGCAGATTGAAGACCAACAAAGAGTTTTGTAACAAATTTTCTTTGATTTACGATAGTTTGGATTTGATTAAATTTGTTGCATCTATTTCTGCACAGTTCCTGATTAATGTAAATTTTAAAATAATAACATAAGAACAGGAACATAATATTCGAATGATTAAAGAAGAGATACGGTGGAATAGAATATAAAAACACGTGTTTGTGTATCTACATGTTATACTCGTAGTTAGACGTATGAGACCAAATAGACAGACAGCGTGGGTGTCCCCGCCCACCTAATGCCTCCGTTAGACCCACCAAGGGAGCCCGTGCTTGAACGGTAGACTAATTTACATGACAAATTACACACAAATGACGGAGTGAATTGTTACACTCAGACAAGGCGCGACTAGGTGCTACGCGTGCCAGACTTCAATGACACCTGTTCACTGGGCTTTGAACGTAATGTATGGAGGAGTTTCAGACAGTTTCGATTGGTTAATTGTCAAATAGATTCAGTGTCTGTGCCATTTTACGTCCGGTCGTTAATCGTGTGAAAACTTTGGTCTGTGGTAGAGATTTTCTACGTCTGCCATGATCGCCATATTTTTGATATTTGTTTTTGAAATCGTCTCTGTGATCTAGCGGTATTCGGTCCCAGAGGGTCCTCGGCGTAGCTATAGCTAATCGGTTTTGTTGGTGGTAGGTAATTGTCTATGTCTACTTGACTATAGTTACCAGCATGTTACTTTAGTCTGCCGCAAAACAGTCGTGTTAGTACCACTGTTGTATTCCATAAAGGTAGTAGTAGAGCCGAAACGTCAAGAAATTGAGGCTTCAGGGTGCGCCCACTTACCATCAGGTGAGATAAAGCATAGTGCAAATCCATTATGCAGAAGAAATGAAAGATGTCGTTTCAAAAGCTGATTCACTGTTTGATTACTGATTCTCTGAAAAGTAAGATGATTCCGTGCTTCGTCAAGCACGTTAAGCCGTTGGTCCTGGTTACTATCTACGACAGGTAGCTACTTGAGCCATGTCAGAGACCTAGAGACCTATGTCAGCTCAACATCTCTGATACTAGGGTTTGTGAGGGCGGTAATCGAACTTACAACCTACGCGATAGAATATCATACACTGGTAGTTTTATTACTAATTCCTACTAAGTACTTGCGTACACTCTCTGTATGAAGGTAGGCCTGAGCCCCTGCAATGGGGACGTATATAGGCTGTTGATGATGATTGATGAAACACTCGTTCTGTATATTTACTTAAAAGTTAAACTCAAGTAAATGTACAATGTATTTCTGAACATAAAAACTAATTCTCAAGAATGTTTGCCGTGAACTTTTTAGGTTTGCTGCTGGTAAATAAATCCGCTACGCAAGTACCTGTTTAATTATTTTCGACTTCCTAACAGAATCAAGTTGCGAAAACAGATAAATATTTGCTGTTAACCTACTTTAGATGTTTTCCCTCGCTCCAAAACTCCCAATGGATTTTAGGAGAATACTGCATTAAGCTGAATTCGTTAGTATAGTGCTTGGGCCTGTACAGTACGGGTACTACATTTGTTTACCTCTCGTCAACTGTTTGCCTAAAACTCGATAGCTTACGTGTTAGCATGTTTACATTACAGCTCAAGTAAGATCAAAGCAATGGAGACATATTTCTCTGAAATCTGCTAAGTTGAACCTAATATTCGAAGTAATTCTTTCGAAGTCCTTTTACAATCCTTCAATTATCCCTATCAAGTCGTTCTGACTATCCGTTATGACGTAAAGGGACAAACAAACAAACTCCCTTTCGCATTTATAATAATCGTATGGATGTGCTACAAGGTTATCTATTTAAACAGCTCGTCTATTAATTCATAGCTGACGCGTTTAACTTCCTTGTTATCGAGTAAACAAAACTTTCATCCCACCCGTGTTACGGAAGTAAACTCAGCCTATTTTAGTTTCCATTAAAATAACTCGTAGCTCTAAATCCACCAATTTCCAAAATGGATCCACTGACACACGGTTTGATTACCCATCCGATCATCAAGTATGATAATCGGTCTGCATAGTGGCAGAGGATTTTTCTTTATCTCCCTGGTTAGCTACCATAGCATACCATACCATGGCCTTCATCTCACCTGATGGTAAGTGACAATAAGGCCGTTGAATGGTACCGTCCTTACGCAGAAATCGCATTTTAAACTAACAAAATAACAATATTTATAACAAGTCTAAATAATTGTTTGATGTCATTGAAAACGAAACACGCAACTGATTTTATCAATAAAGGATTTTCAATGGATAAAAAGATATTAATTTGGCTCACGTAACAATAAATAGTTTAGATAATCATCCGTTTTTTACAGTTAAACATTGGTAAAATACTAAAGCCTCAATGAAAGCAATATACATATGTTATTCACAAAACTAAGAAAAATATCCGTTCAACACCCTTTTCTTTGGTTTTCTCTACTACGTAAATTATTTCAAGATAACTTTTGTTTAAATCCCTGTGTTAAAGATATAAGCTTTTATGTCTATCATTATTATTACATGATAACTATGATGTATAGTTATTAAGTTGTGGCTGTAGAATAAGTTAAATAAAAAATATGATTTTTTGTGTCAGGATGATATACATTCACTTATGTGCCAATTTAATAAAGATCTTTGTTGAGTATGAAATCAGATATATCTTCAGCAAATACATTCGTGAGCCGTGAGGTTGTATGGATGCCATGCATGTAAAACGATGCGTTACCAATCTTACACATATTTACGATTTCTACCGCCTAAAAGACACTGTCGCTGTCACTGCTTTTGTACCACTACTGTAAAAGCTTGGATAAACCCTGAATTTCCCAGAGAATAAACGCCTCCTGATTTGATTTCGTTCGTTAGGCCCGTCGTGACGTAGGGTTCTCATTTTCTACGTTAAAATCTGTCCGTAATTAAGTTTGACTCCGAAAAGTTAATAAGTACATAGCTTATGTGTTAAGCGGGCATGAAACGAAATACAAAATCTAAACGAACCGCGAAAGTAGAACGGTATTATGTTACGTCCTTTGTTTTAAGGTAAGATTTTCTCCCGGTTTTACTTGTTAATTAAGAGGAGTTGCACTTCTTAATTCCACTAAATCGAGTTTTTAAAATATTCGTTACTTTTAACAAACGATCTTGGCTTTCACTAGTATCTATAATATAAAAATGAATCGCTGAATGTGTTGCTAAGCGCAAATCTCGAGAACAGCTGAACCGATTTCGCTAATTCTTTTTTTAAAATATTTCTTGAAGTACGTCGATTCTTCCGCAGAGAAAAATTAAAAAATATATTTTTTAAGAATTGACTGTTAGGCGGTACAAAGCAAAGTCAGCTAGTTTTAAATAAAAGATAAATGTACTAATAATCACACAGATGGAACTGCGGGAATAGGGCAGTATTCACTAAATAGTCTCTCAGCTTACTAACGACCTCTGATCTCTGGCACTAATGTTTCAATTGAAAACGTTAAAGTAATTAGATTCAGATGCCTTCAATGAAAAAGCTTTCTTAAAGGAGCCTTGGATTTGTTTCACGGAGATCTTCAAATGAAATACGGCTTCTTTGAATTAATTGTCAGTTTTAGTTACATTTTTTCGACTAAGAAACTATGAATAGAACGCTAGTGCTTTTGTTTTACTAATTAAATCTTGCCATGATCACCAACCTACCTTCAAAGAAGTTGGAAGTTCGGTATCTCCGCTATATGGTATATACGATTTCGATGCGGCTTCGTATTGTTTTAAAATTTAGTTTAATTATGAAGTAGAGTCAAAGTAAAAGCAGTCGTAAAAGTCGAAGAAGACCACAAAAACGACTGTCAGTTATTGGTCTCCAAAATGGTCTGATGAGAAGAATAGCTTCTCTTGACTTACTTGACTTATCAGCCCGTGTCTCTCCACAGCTGAAGATAGGCCTCTCCCAACGTGCGCCACTCCTTCCGGTCCTCCGTTATCCTCATCCACTCGCTTCCTTCTCTTCTTCTTCTTCTTAAGGTCGTCAGACCAGTGGGCACACGTCTTCTGGCCCGAGGTATTAGTTATATAGGTAATAGCTCCACAAATTGCAGTAAACTCACTTTTAGTTGTCTACCAGCGAGATCAGCCCTTTAATCTATTAGATAGGGATTTGTAGAGCACCTGGAACCATCTTCTCATCACAAAAATAACTAATAAGGCTCAAACCAATTAATAAGTTCTAGGCGGCGCAACTACATGTTATATCTATCATAAATCTGTGCTTGGTTGTTATTTATGCCACCATTTAGGAGATATTTTAAGAACTGACTGGCTCTGTGGGGCAAAGTATGTGCTCGAGAGGTCTAAAGCTCACAGAGCCACTAGTAAAAATTGATCGACCTTTACGAACGGTGAAATGTCAGTCAAGTATATAAAGCAATAGCATAGAACACTACGCTGGGACTAGACATGTAATTGTTTTGGTCTTTACTTATAATTAAGATGGCTAATGAAAGTCACTTATTTACAATTACAAACTTTAAAAAAATACAATAATAATAAAAAACAAAAAACGTATATTTACAAAGTGAACACTTCGTCTAGGGCTAGTTCGTGCGGCATCGTGCCCAGTACAAAAATATTTAAATCTTTTTGAGGTCAATGAATCTTGCGCAGAGAAGAAACTTGTACATCATTGCTTAAATGTAGCAGAACCATTAACGATTTTCTATTCCGGAACCAAGTACGAAACAATAGAGCACTCTGTCTCTAGGTGGAATTGGATGCGCTAATCCCCTTCACAATACAAGCACATGTGGTAGATTTGTTTAATTAGTGCTTGCCTCAAGCTTGATACACTGAGCGTCATGTGTTGGTGGCCATTGGATATCTAACCCGATGACATCCCATTGCATTCAATTTGGATGTCACAGCTTATTGGGTAGTTGATTGGGTTTAAGTTGTATTTTATACTATAAAGGACATTAACTCCTCAAAATAAAGAAGTCTGAAAAATTCGCAAAATTTAGTTACAAGAAAAGTAAAAAAATATATATATATAATTTTGAATATTACGAGTAGCTAATAAGTAACAGATATTAAATAGCAGATTGGCAAGGGAGCAAAACAGTATTTTTACGAATTTGAATCCTGAGCGCAAAGAGGGATTCAAAGGACGGCGCACGAGGTAATCATGCGACCCAATTTTATCACCCTTTATGAGAAAATAATTAAGTTGAATCCTGAGCGCAGAGAGGGATTCAAAGGATGGCGCACGAGGTAATCATGCGACCCCATTTTATCACCCTTTATGAGAAAATAATTAAGTTGAATCCTGAGCGCAGAGAGGGATTCAAAGGATGGCGCACGAGGTAATCATGCGACCCTATTTTATCACCCTTTATGAGAAAATAATTAAGTTGAATCCTGAGCGCAGAGAGGGATTCAAAGGATGGCGCACGAGGTAATCATGCGACCCCATTTTATCACCCTTTATGAGAAAATAATTAAGTTGAATCCTGAGCGCAGAGAGGGATTCAAAGGATGGCGCACGAGGTAATCATGCGACCCCATTTTATCACCCTTTATGAGAAAATAATTAAGTTAAATCCTGAGCGCAGAGAGGGATTCAAAGGATGGCGCACGAGGTAATCATGCGACCCCATTTTATCACCCTTTATGAGAAAATAATTAAGTTGAATCCTGAGCGCAGAGAGGGATTCAAAGGATGGCGCACGAGGTAATCATGCGACCCCATTTTATCACCCTTTATGAGAAAATAATTAAGTTAAATCCTGAGCGCAGGAGGGATTCAAAGGATGGCGCACGAGGTAATCATGCGACCCTATTTTATCACCCTTTATGAGAAAATAATTAAGTTGAATCCTGAGCGCAGAGAGGGATTCAAAGGATGGCGCACGAGGTAATCATGCGACCCCATTTTATCACCCTTTATGAGAAAATAATTAAGTTGAATCCTGAGCGCAGAGAGGGATTCAAAGGATGGCACACGAGGTAATCATGCGACCCCATTTTATCACCCTTTATGAGAAAATAATTAAGTTAAATCCTGAGCGCAGAGAGGGATTCAAAGGATGGCGCACGAGGTAATCATGCGACCCCATTTTATCACCCTTTATGAGAAAATAATTAAGTTGAATCCTGAGCGCAGAGAGGGATTCAAAGGATGGCGCACGAGGTAATCATGCGACCCCATTTTATCACCCTTTATGAGAAAATAATTAAGTTAAATCCTGAGCGCAGGAGGGATTCAAAGGATGGCGCACGAGGTAATCATGCGACCCCATTTTATCACCCTTTATGAGAAAATAATTAAGTTGAATCCTGAGCGCAGAGAGGGATTCAAAGGATGGCGCACGAGGTAATCATGCGACCCCATTTTATCACCCTTTATGAGAAAATAATTAAGTTGAATCCTGAGCGCAGAGAGGGATTCAAAGGATGGCACACGAGGTAATCATGCGACCCCATTTTATCACCCTTTATGAGAAAATAATTAAGTTAAATCCTGAGCGCAGAGAGGGATTCAAAGGATGGCGCACGAGGTAATCATGCGACCCCATTTTATCACCCTTTATGAGAAAATAATTAAGTTGAATCCTGAGCGCAGAGAGGGATTCAAAGGATGGCGCACGAGGTAATCATGCGACCCCATTTTATCACCCTTTATGAGAAAATAATTAAGTTGAATCCTGAGCGCAGAGAGGGATTCAAAGGATGGCACACGAGGTAATCATGCGACCCCATTTTATCACCCTTTATGAGAAAATAATTAAGTTAAATCCTGAGCGCAGAGAGGGATTCAAAGGATGGCGCACGAGGTAATCATGCGACCCCATTTTATCACCCTTTATGAGAAAATAATTAAGTTGAATCCTGAGCGCAGAGAGGGATTCAAAGGATGGCGCACGAGGTAATCATGCGACCCCATTTTATCACCCTTTATGAGAAAAGTGCAACATATGAATAAGAATAGTACGTTTATATAACACAATAAGACACTTGAACTTGAGACTAATGTTACTGTTTGAACCATCCGTCACGTCACAGTAGTAGATTTGTTTACCGCTTGAGAAGTCGAAATAATATCATTTCTATTTTCAAAATTTGGTGAGTTTTTGGTCAAAATAGGTATATAGAAAATACAAATCGAGTACCGAATACTGAAATGGGAATTAATTCCGGAATCTCTGTATTGTAAGTCCACGCGTGTAGCCATTACGCTACGGAAAGCGGTTTTCACATGTTCTGTTGAATAAGATCACACTCGTATTTTTCATTCAAACACCTAACTTAAAAGCTGTATATACTCGTAGTACCGCGGCACTGATTTTGAACGAAATTAGTGAAACTGTTGAAACCATTAGCAAAAACTATTAGGCATTTTTAAGGGGCTACAGAGCGACAGTGGCGCCCTCATTTCTCCACAATAATTTCAAAAACCAAGCCTAAATTTTGCTTACGGTTTATCGATACATCATGTATTTTTATATCAATTGTGTTCAGTTGCAATCAATAAAACAGTGTAAAGTGACCACTTCAGGCGGTTCAATTTATAGTAACGACATGGAATCTAAACATGAATCCGTAATGTATTGATAAACCGTAAACCAGCAAGGACTACAAAAGTCCGGCTTGGTTTTTGAAATTTTGGAGAGTAATTATATAATAATAATAATAAACGTAGAAAAGAGTAAATTAGGGCGCCACAGTCGCTGTATGCCCGCTTAATATTTTCAGTGTACTATTTGTTAAAAATATTTTTTGTATTTGAATATTCAAAGCAGGATCAATATTTTGTATATCGCATTACAGTGAAAACTTCCGCCAATTTTAGGATGCTCAAAACGAACGAAAACAAAAGAAGTCTATCAAAAACCACTCACAATAAAAGCAAAAATATGAAAACTGAAAACTGCGCACCTAGGGTCCATAAACTGTCGTTTTATTAACACTTAACCTTTGCAAAGCTGCCCTAAAGCCATTTTCTCTCTCTCGAAGATGAATTTTTTCACGTTCCGTCACTACAATGGCGCCGAAAAAACATTATTTGACGTTGTAATCCTATTTTAACAGCGTTCTTCATTGCCACCCGCGTTTTAGCGGCACAAACACTTTATCTACTGTTTAATGACATAATTATATCTTGAAGTTTGTTTCTGTATAAACCAAACAAATGCAATCAATGTATTGCGTATAAAATTGCAGTAGTTTAACATAACCTTATAACTTATATGCGCAAGCTATAAGACATTCTCTGTTTAAATAATTTTAAAAACTGTATTGCTAAATTGGTTGAATCTCTGTAATGTCGATGTATTTGTATGTATTACATTAAACAAGTAGATGAATTAAAGTAATTTATTTGTAGAACAAGAAGAAAGTTAAAACTACAAGAAACTTATCATCCATAATACAGGTAACAAACTTAAGTAAAGGTCCTCTTGCATGTAGTAGTGTACGCAGACGTCTTTGTTTTTGTTAGCAGTATGGGGAAAGATAAATTTCAAATATCGAACGTCTAATACATGCAAGGAGACCTTTACTTATGTTATCGACCGACTCCAAAAAGGAGGAGATTCACAATTTGACGTGTATGTTTGTTTTCTGATTTTTTAAATGTTTGTTACCTCAGAACTTTTGACTGGGTGAACCGATTTGGATGATTCTTTCTTTATTTGAATGCTGGTGCTTTCCGTGTGGTTCCATTTTGGTCCAGTTCTGATACTGCAAGCTATGAGAAAACCATATAAGTTTTAAATTTGCACGGCAGTTGAAGTCGGTTTCTATTTCTTTTTACCGCGTTAACTTGTTGACTACATCAAATTTGAAATTAATTTTTGTTGGTTTCTTTACACTATGTACTTATTATATGTAACCGTATTTTCAGGATTATTTTCATTAATATCTCATTTGATATCAAACACGATATTTTAATATTTAATTGTTTGGGTAGTACTTTATTTGTCCTTTACAGGCTGCCGTTTTGGATTCTATGTGACGTCATATAGCCTATAAGACAGACGACACAAAATACGACGTAGTAATAAATATGAGGGAACAGACGAAACATACATACAAAAGTTGATAAAATCATAATCCTCCTTTTGGCGTTGCCGTACTCGGGTAGTGAAAGTGGCAACTCAGTGAGGCAACGCAAAGGCACACCGAGATTTCGTGTATTCAGGAGCAACTTCTCATTATTACACATCACAAAAGCTTGAAATTGATAATTTTATCAGACCCGAAAAGCTAAGTTAATCCTTTAAACCTTAGCCCAAAGTCATTTTTTTCCTTTGCTTGTCCTAATCCCTACATATTTCAATTCCAAACCCTCTCCCTCCACTAATAGATATAAAACAATGTCCAAATATCGTTGAAAGTAGAGTCACGTAGTGTGACAAATAACCAGACCCTATCGGCGCCATTGGGGCACCCCGATACCGTCGACATCTACTCTTCATATATTGGGCGAGAGCAAAAATTTATATCAACAAGCTTATTTAAAAAAAGTTCAAATAATACTTGATGAATTGTGGGGGTATCGCTACTCGGTTTAATTTGTGATCTTACATATCCGCCTGGCTATCTACTGTCTAATAGTACTGTTGTATACCGGCATGAATGGCAGGCTTCTGGGTGCGCACGCTTACCATCCAACGGCCGTATCTTCACTTACAATCAAGTGAGATGAAGGCCAAAGTCATACCCATTATACGCCTACACAAAAAAAAAACTTGAGAGGTATCAAGGGACACCCGGATGGAACGAAGTTCCTTTCGATTAATTAGTGAAGGAATTGTAATAAAATTTTACAAATTTTCAATAAGGTTTGAAAGGATTTTTAACATTATATTTTAAATATGGTTTTGTAGGTTTTTTCATTAGATTTTTTATGTACGTGATACGTTTTGTTTTTAGCGACATAAGTCATTGAGTAGCGGCAACTAATCAGAGCCATCTGTCGTCACATAGCTGTACTGTTGGTATCGTCTTACTACTACGTACGTCGTACTAACAGATGACGCTAACTTACTATAGCAAAAAGTGTCGGTGACAACTTTTCGTAAGAATTTTTTCCGTCTAGCCCCCTTTCACAACGCGCGATATAGTCAACATTATTGTTCATTAAACAAAGATATACACGGTTAATTGACAAGCAATGTATATTTAATAGGTAGGAGTAACTAATGATATCAAAATCTGTTGTGCATTTATGCATGATTGAGCCACAAAGATTCAATCTTTCACTTATATGACTTACTAGTAAGATGTCCAATTAAGTTTTTAAGCTTGTGGAATCATATGTCCAAAATAAACGACCTTTAAATGTGCTACGCTTCACTTCTACGCTCGTAGCATTAGCTACGAAATATCGCACAGTATTAATTTAGCCGCACAAGCCCATTCACCAGATATTTTTTAGTTACACTGATCACGTTTGCGAAGACAGATGTGTTGGTGATATATAGCGGATTATTTCGCAAATAAACTAGAAAGTGTGACGATAAATCAGTTTCACGAAAATTCTTCTTTCATTTGACAAGTACGTGGGAGTACTGTTGGGAAAATAAACTACCGTTGTGATGAAAAAGTATAGCTCAACAAGAAACAAGTTTTTTAAAACTAGTCACGAGGAAAAGTTTTCAATGTACTGTTCTAGCCCCAAAGTAACTTAAGTCATTATTTATGTTTTCAGCTTGACAGATTTAAAGCAACTCAGCTTGCGATGTTATATTTTCGTTTTACTTAGTGCGTAGCTTGACTAGCTAGACTAATTTTGTTGGCGTTTGAGATAAATTGTTGTGTGGGTGTGAATTTTTATTTTGGTTAAGGTTACTGCTATTTTGGCTTAAATTTCGTGCCATGTTATATGTTCGATTAATTAGAGTGGTGTTCGTCTACATAAAGAATACTACTGCATATGATTACAAAAATATGTACTACTTACTAAATAAATTTTGTTCCTAGTATGACTTGGACAATTGAAAAACAATAATTTACATTTATCTGGTGGATTTTATAAGCTTTCTAAAAATAGAGACGGTGCCTACAATTTTATAAAGTTTTCTTTTTGTATTTAACAAGGTCATCTACAGGATATACATTAACATAAGTATTAATACACAATTTAACAGTATACCCAAATGCTATCCCACTTACAGGCAACAACGACATGCTAATAAGAACGTTATTAAATTAAAAGAACGATGACGAAATGATAATAAAACTAGAATGATAATAAAAACAGAGTATTTACAGTTTAAAAAAATTAAGTTTTTGAATTTAAATTTACTATTATGGAAAATATCAATATCCATAGTTTTGGTTAATTGGTTATACTGACGCACAAGTTTGTTTAGTGGTGAGTGTTAAATTCTAAATCACTTAGACTACTTGAATGTTTACAATCAGAAAACAATTACTTACATTTCTGGTCAATACTCGTAGTTAACCAAAATGTATACTAATATTATAAATGTGCGTGTCTGTTTGTCCTTTACGCCGTAACGGAGAATTGTAAAGAGATAGAGATAGAATTGTAAAATTGTTTGTTTGTCCATACTTCATGTAGTTAAGACTCTGAATGACTAGATTTTATGTACAGAGATAGTTGAAGTCTATCTCCACCTAACATATAGTTAATTCCCACTGAATATACCGTAAGTCCACGCAGGTGAAGTAGCGGGCAGAGATACTATTTGTTCTCACTCATATGCACTCACAAATACAAATTCCTGAAGCGAAACAAATCCATTGTCTATACAAGAATACAGCCGAATCGCGTGCGGGGTAGAAATAAACTTAGTTTGAAAGAATAACGGGGTCGGAGGAGTGCTGAAAAATATACTGCCGAAGTTGCCTACCGCAGACAAAGTTTGTTTTTCTATCAGACGCTATTTAAAGATCACGGGTATTGTTTTTCCTCTTTAAAGGGGTGAATGAAGGAATTTGATCTAGATAGTGGAAGAGTATTCTCTTTGTTGTTTGCTTCTAATGACTCAAATTTTGTAATATCAACCCAATAAATGTTACGAGATAGGATCTCTATTTCGTGATATTTTAACGAAAGTGAAAATTGTACGGGAAGTTGTTAATATGTTTTATTAAACTTAATGCTAACGTTACAAACATCATTGTCCAGTAAACGAAGGGGGTCGGTCTGTTTCATTTTTTCCGGTATGTGATTGACATCCTGATCTACCTGACTACCCTCGATCAACATTTATCCCAGCATATGGACAGTCTATTCCCACATTATGTACAGACGAGCATGATCACAAATATCGATGACTTTAGTTCGTATATGGATTGCTTTATTCCTAATCAATACATCGAATTGATTGCTAATGAATTCGATTCTAGGTCATATTGTCAAATATTGCTTTGTGAGACTTTTTCCAGTTTCAATATGACAACGAATCACCTGAGTTATTTTCTTTGACAGATGTCGTTAAGTCTTACTTTAAAGGCTTGATATTTGATGAACTTCTAACAGCCCAGTCCCAAAAATATGGTCTAGTTTCCCCTCTAAGATTGAGAAACGGGATAAAACTACAGTGATGATGTTGTGAATACATCATCATACATCATACATGGGCTTGAACTTGAACCTTCATCTGATCTTATGTTTGTTTTTCTTTAACTTCTATCTTTAATCTTATAACGTTATCTTTCATTACTTAATAACATCAGTGTTATAAAAACAGGTGTTTGTCGGCTGTTTCAATCGACATGTTATCATCATTATCAACAGCCAATATGTATATGTCCTCACTGGAGGGGATCAGGCCTACTCTCCTACAGATAGTGTATGGGCCATAAGTACACCCCACGGGCCCAGTGCGGATTGGCGGACTTCACATGCCTGTTCAAGACATGCAGGTTTCCTCACGATGTTTTCCTTCACTGTTAAGCAATCGGATAATGTACTTGAATTGAAAAACAACTCATAGGTACACGGCTGGATTCGAACCCGGTACCCTTAGATTGAGAGTCCGCGCCTTATCCACTGCGCCACCGCCGCTTCTTCGACATGTTATAGTTGCTCTTATTTGTGTTGGAGATTGTTTTCTCCACAATTAACCTTCAAACATTGCCGGCAGGTAACAAAAGGGATTAATCTGGAAGTTCCTCGCCATGCCACGGAACAGCGCGGCGGAAGCGTTATAGCGAAGACTTGATAGTGACTTATGTGCGCTTGCGATTTTGCGTTTTGCGATTTATTTCTTCCTTCGTTGTCAATTGTAAAATGCTACTCCTGAATATGATCCACCATTATGTTTTACAAGTCAATTTTTAAACAATCATTACGTTTAACAGGAAAGGCAGCTGCACTAATGGGTCAACTGACACATTAGTAGATGTCGCCAGAAATCCGCTGACTTAGTTAACTTTTATAGTCGTATGTTTCCTCACGATGTTCTCCTTCACCGTTAAGCATTCGGATAATATATTTGAATTGAAAAACAACTCATAGGTAGGCTGGATTTAAACCCGAAACCCTCAGATTGAGAGTCAACGCCTTATCCACTGCACCACCGACTTTTCTTGTTTAATGTGTATTTTGTACATACGCAATGTATTAATTACATCTAAGATATCGACTGACTGACAGTTATTTTTACGCGTCATATCATGACAGTTCAATAAACTATTTATCCTTTGTCAGGTCAAGTCAATTTGCACGCAATACACTGCTGCTCGGTCGTGCTTTAAAAAGATTAACTCTTTATTAATTAAGCTATTTAACAAAATTGCTAACACATACGCCACCGACGCTATTATTTTCCGCACTGGGCCTGCGTGGTGGATGTACTATGGCCTCTCTCTCTGTACACATAACTTCACGTGTATACAACATTTAAATATGTACCTTAAAAATAATAATTAAATAATGAAATTTTGAAAGAGATTTTAAGAGAATTATTTAACTACTATAAATCTAATTTGAAAAGCAAAACAAAGCTATACTGTTTTAAAAAAATATTTTATTTATATTTTATGGATGGATGTATATCTGAAATAAAGAATTAATTATTATAATTATTATAAAACTACAGTGAGTTTGAACAATTTTCTTTTAAATCTATTTAGCAAGCATGATGAATATCAATGTCTTCTAGAGACAGTTTGTTATACAGTTCTTTATATAATTTACGTAGGTAGATGCTGATTTCATCTCCTAAATAGTTTTCTCTTAGTCGCTTTTTACGACACCCACGGTATTACAGGGGGCTGTATCATTCTAGAGCCGAGACCACGTGGCTAAGCCCCAAAATACAATCACTGGTCAGTGATTGACAGGAAATTTGTAATACAACCGACAAACGCACGCGTTCCGACGCAAGTGTGTACAGCCCCTTATCCTTCATTACCCGCGTCGTTTTGTTGGCACAGCGATGAGCAATTGCATTGTTCGAGCACAAAAGGCATAAGAGGTGAATGGTGGCTCCCTCAGCATTGTGTTCTATTCATTCCAGTAACATGTTACTTTGTTCGTAGCACGCAGTCCTACTGGGCGTTAACATAAACAGTTCCTATCTTATAAGTATCCCAAAGGATAGGATAGTCAAACGCTGTTAGAAATACACTACAACGATTGAAATTGTTGAAGAATTGGTACAGCTTGAATAAACGATGCGTGCGTGGGAAAATATTTGGAAAGAATGGAGTGTAGAAAATATCATACCTAATGGTGTTGTCGCCTAAATAGAATAAGGACAGGCCACGGTCGATACAACGAATTGCGGTACATATGCAGATGGACGCATTCACCCCTCTGTGACTGCATCGAGGAGGAGCAAACCGTGGAGTACATCGTGGAGCGCTGTTCGAGACGACGGTACCCAGGACATATTACAGATTTCTTTAACCTGACGCCAGATGCTTTGAAGTGGTGCCAAAGGATGGATATTGACTTATAAAGCCTAGCCTAAGGCAACAGAAAAGATCGCTATACGAAAAATACTAATAAAATAGCTTGGACAAATTGTTTAACTACGAGTATACTAAACGCAAAGACTCGTGGCAGGTGGAGTCATAAATCATTTTTGTAATAGAGATGCGCACGTGCAAATTTCCTGTAATGTCGATAAAATGAAGTGCGAGTCATCGTCGATGAGAGTGAGTCTTCGCTGCGCAAATGTGTAAAAACAGCTCATTAAAGTGTTGATCTAATCTTATGATTATTACACTGTCATATAATTACATTTACGTATTGTAATATAAGAATAGGAGAAAGATATAAGAACAGGAGAAAGAAGAAGAACAGGAAAAACAATTATATTTTCTTTCATATATAATTATCATTACATAACAGTTTCTGGGGCACTCTTTTTAAGTTAAAATAAACTTGTATTAATTTATTTCGGATGTATTAACAATAATTTTGTAGACAGTAGGTTAACCTCTAGTTGAGCGTAAATGTTTTGCATAAAACACCAAGTAGCTGATACGTGACAAGCATTTCCACTGATAATTTCTTTCGAGGTAGTCGTTTACCACGTGAATAATCAACAACAAGGTCATGTCATAATAATAAAAAATTAAATTATCTAACGGAGTTAAAAGAAGATCCAAATTAAAACAACTCGACTTCAACAAGCCTCGTGATCTACCCATTGTTATCGATAAATATACGCAACCAAACAACACGCATCTCTACATCCTTGTGACGTCACCCATAAACCATGTAAGTGCGAGAGAGAACATGATATGCGCTATCTCATTTGCACGTTTTATTGCTCCGTCTGCCAAGAGTCTGCGTTTAGTATAGGTAGGGCCAACATTGACAAAGAGGTCAGCCGATTAAGAGGCTATGTTGGTAAGACCACGTGGACACGTTCAAGGTTGCATTGTTTTGTAGCTGTCCCTCTCCGAGCCCTATCTTACCCGAGCGCGTACGGTGAGACAGCATACATTACGCGAAGTTATCCACCCGTTATTTGGATGTTTCGTAGTCCAGGGATCATTTGAAGGATACAGTATATTATGTAACCATTTTTTTAATACAGTATACTAATGAAATTTCAGATGTCGGTGGTTTTTCCAAATTGTTCTAAATTGATTCATACTCTTGTAAATCAGGTTCAAAGTTGGGGCTTTTTATTACCGAAAAATACAATACTTTGACGCCCTGTAACTCTGTAAGTATATATTTAAACGAAAATCTGACTCACCACCGACACAGATATTTGTTTCTAGATTGTGTCTTGAAAATTTCATAGATTTTCATAGCTTAATACTCAAAATATGACTGGACTACGTTTGTATGGGCACTTTGACAACAGCATACCCACTTAAATTCAACTCTACTGGGCAGTGTTTGTGAAGTTACGGCACATCTCGTTGTACAAAATTATTAATTTCTAAACACAAAAGTATTTAAGTAAGTAAACAAATGCTTGTTGGTTTTGAGGAAATCCGTATACGTCAAGAGTCGGTGAGCTGAAGTGGCAATGGACAGGTCACATTGTTTGAAGAACGTATAGCACACGGGGAGTTAGAGTTCTCTAATGGCGACCCCATATCGGAAAAGTGTTAACGAGCAGTTCCCTTATTAGATGGACATAGGATCTGGTAAAGTCGAGGCGCTGAATGCATGCAGCTTAGGACCGGTCATAGTGAGGCAATGTGTGGGAGGCCTGTTTTCATCAGCAGGAAATTTAAATAAAATAAAATCAGTGTAAAACAATACATAAATATGTATATTTCAATATTGATTAAATTATACAGAACATTCATTCATCCCCGTTTTGAATGCTATAGCATTAAGAAAGAAATACTAAAAACATCAAATTAAAGTCAGAATAAGTGTTTCTCATAATACTCATTACGTAAGCGATCATACCATTCTTCCATACGCTAAGTACTCCAATTAAGTCCACCTAATTACTTTCACAACGACGTAATAAAGACAATCTATTTTGTGTAATTTCCCTAGAAAGCTAAAAGGAAAATTTCCTTTGTTGCTCTTGGGACTAAGGAGCAAAAAACAGCCTTTGTCCATTGTCATCACATTATAATAATTTGTTGAGTGGCTGGTCTTTGTACAAACAATGTTAGGTCGGGAGATTAAGCCGCTAAAACCCAAGACAATGTGTGAAAAATCAGGTCGTAAGAAGTAGGACGATCTGTGATTTCAGACGAGTTTTTTAAATATAAATGTTGGGCTTAAATTTGGTTGACTCATCTGATGGTTAATGACAATAAGATTTTTGTAATATATTTTGTACACTAGATATGTCAACGCGTAACCACAATCTTACCGTGGTCAATTTGGTCATTTTAGTCTGGAATGTGTCGAATTTCGTTTGAATGCTCGCAAGTTGCAAGTTTCTAGGAACACGGAAACTAACCGGGTATTCCATATTCCAGCTGTACACATGATAGAAGTGGAGGCTAAACGCTTGGTAGGTGGATATCAATGGAATCAAATAGCTCTCGCTCACACTCTCCAAAACTGATCCGGATGGAAAACATACTCACAATACTACTTGTTCATCATCTTAACAAAGTAAATAAGAAAAAGTGTTTCATGCTACTACTCTACTATACGAAGGAATTAATAAATCATGCACCAATATTGAATAAACAGGTACGTTATGACTCGTTATATATACGATACAAACGTTACCTCTATAGAGTATCTAGTTGAGAGACAGACAATCTCTCAAAGAGTTCCTGTCCTAGTCCTAGCTGCACAAAGCTAGAAAATACACTTTTATTTCCTTACTTTCCTTCCTATGCTCACTCAACCTGATCAGCGCTGCATTGTCCTTTATAGAGATATTCAATAGCGACAGCAATAAAGACAGGTTGTACGAGCGTGCAGAAGCTTCATACAACCGTTCTGAATATGCATAAACGCAGAGTCTGCTGCTAAAGATGCTCTTAATTGCTCTTTTGTGTTTCGGTATAAAAGATAGCATGTAACCGCAGCTTGAGGCTGCTTGGTGAGCATGATTACCATACACTTATCATCTAACAGTCTTAACGTCACCATGAGATGACCCCAAAAAGAATTTAGAATATCTACAACAATATACTAAATTAAAAATCATTTTGAAGTACGAAACAATTTCGGAAATCTAAGAGGAACAGCTTACGAAACATTTATTTATTTATCCAGAAATTCCATAACGAAAATAACATAAACACCCCCCCCCCCCCCCCCCCCCCACTCCGGCCGGCACAGCGGTGCGGCGTTGACAGCCGTGCGTCGTCTAACGTCGTTGCAGTTCGGCAGACTTCGGCACGATGTTTTTGTGCGTGCGACTAGACGTATGCGTGTAGACTAGCTGCTAACTGCTCATAACTGATTCTATCTCTTTTAGACACAATGCTAGATGAGATGCTAGTTGAACCTTAACGTGTATGTATATGGCACGACTGTACGAAGCTCGTACGGATCGAGACGAGCTGCTCCGAAATCGGACGAATACGTAAGCAGTTGTTTGTGAGAAAGTATATAGGTATCTATAATATATATATATATAACAGAATTCCTGAATAACCTACATGTATTGTAAGATAATAAAATATTTTAAACAATATTAACTTAACCATTTATTCAATAAAAGAAAAAAAAATGTTTTCTTGTCGGTCACCACGCTCAAAATGTGTTACTGGAATTAATATCAAAGAAAAAAATAATACTGTATAAATAAAATAAAGAAATAATTATAATTGCATAAGTTCATAAAAAATTCTATGCAATAGCTTTACCGCGGCAGTCCCCGAGTGCCACACGTATTTTTTTTTATTTTTACGTTTAAACATTTTGTACTTGTAGTTAGACTTACTGATGAGAGTAACAAACATTACCAAACCAAAAAGGGTAATTCACAAAGTGTAAGTATTCAAATACGTCATGACATCACACAAGTAACTATAAAAGCAGAAACGATTTATAAATGGGCGAAGGCCGTTCATATTTCTATAACATAAAAAAGAAACTGTGAGCACAATATTTCCGTACTCACTGCTATTACTGAGCATTGTCAAGGCGGAAATATCGGCTTTTCGCAATGTATTGGATTTTCTTTATGCATGAAATAGAAGGACCGAAGGTTTCCGTAAACAACGGCAGCGTAATTTGCATTCTTCTTTTGTAGTTGCTTTAGATACGAGTACGATGAAAGGCAACTAGATCACTTTTTTTAAAGTTTTCTTTTTGTCACATCACAGACAAAAATAATATATATAAATTTAAAAAAATTCTACGCTCTCTGAAGCAGAGCTCAATTAACAAAGGTTGTTTGTAATTGCAGTTTTAAAAATGTTTATAATGGCACTTGGCCTTCACATCACCTGATGGCAAGTTACGATATAGCCGTTGGATGGAATGCGTGCTCTGCCATAAGAGTCGAGCTAATGTTTAGCTTAGGAAGTATATCTTGTAATTACATTTGTCAAGTCCACATCTGTGAAATTTGATCGAGTAAGGAAAACACGTCTAAAATCACTGTCCCAGTTAGAGAAATGTTTTTCTTTACCTGTAAGTCATATTTTTTACACTTTAACTTTATGAAAATTTTGACCCTCTACACCAGCCTTCTTTGAAATAAAAACTACGTTGTTTTCAATTATTTCATCGGAAATAAAGAAGGCAAGCTTCAGTCATAACTATTAAAAATTTCAGCGCGATAGCGTTCACAGTTGTTAAGATAAACATTTGCGATAAGGTTTTACCGTTTTGTTTCGAAACCCATAAAATGTGTCATGCTGGGTTTAGTATCAAACTTGGGCCTGTGCATTGTGCTTATAGGTAAAAAAAAACTTCAGCTGGGAAATATCTTTTTGTTTTGTTTCCGAGAACGCACGTGCGACACGAGACGTAAAAGTATTGGACCGTACCTCATTAGTACGACGGCTTGTCGTATCAATTAAGCAAACATCTTTTATTTAGGTAATGAATCGATGGCGTGTCATCGATGTTCCAGTACGCACAGCACTTTGCCTATATTAAATTATTGTCAGTAAATTAATAGAAAATTAATAGTAAGTGCTTATCTTATTATTATTGACATGAATGACCGTCAGGTGTCTGTTTGTGCTTGGTTTATTCGTAATGTCTGCCTACGTGCCGTGGCAGTGAACTTAGACTTTCCATAGTTTTTTCACAACACCCAGTACGTATTTTTTAACATGTTATTATAATCAGGCCAAACTTTTACACTACATAAAAAGTCAAGGAATTATCTAAAGATATACAGAAAAATTCTAGAATAACAATTTGGGTGTAAGTATTTTGTTTGTTTAAAAATATTTTTTCTAGGTACCTCAAAAGGAAATAAGGAATGGTTCTCTGAAAAAGTGTGTTCCACAAAACAAAAGAATTTATTTTCAAAACTGTAGTAAAATATTACATTCAGCCAGCTACGTGCCGTTGACCAAAGAGCTGGCACGCCACTAACTGAAATGACATTTGATCATCTAAGTGACGCCATCTTAGTTTATTAAGCGAAATCGTGCCTGTTTTGAGCGATTTGATGTGTTTGTACAAATAAACTAGACCAAAAATTTAATTTTTTTAAAATTAAATTACTTTTGTTTGGTAAAGACGTTTTAAAATTAGAAGTGTACAAGTCCAGGGCGGGGCTTCATATATTCGCGAATCGTGGCATTTATGAACTGACTTTGAATAAGCTTTACAAAGAGGTGTGGAATGCAAAATATTTCAATCATTTGTCACAAAATTGTGGGCAAAATTACAAATTGTGATTGAACATTTAATACTAAAGGAAAATTCAGCTAATAAAGGTAGAGAGCCGTATACACTTCGGCCAGTCAGTCTGTCGGGCGATCAATTTATTAGTTCATTCCGGATATCCGGACTACGTGTAATTTTCCGGATAAATACTCTTGCCTCGTGCCGGCTGTGATAGCGGTCGCAGTGACGTCATCGTGAGATTGTCGTGATTGGAGGGCTATATTTTTAATAAGTCTTATGCGTGATTACGGTGTTTAGAATATAACGACTTTTCACAGAAAAACTTTGAACCCGAAAGACGGTTCGTACGGAATGGTGCGTTATATGTCTATTATGGGTGAGTGACGTGATTTGACACTAGACTGAGTTGTGACCAATTGGTTAAAAGTTTAGGATCAAAACTTTGTTGAATTTGTCCGATCGGCTTCTAGGAATAATGTTATGTGCCTTTGCCAGTCCCCCAAGCGTTTGACATAGGGAGAACACATACACACACACATACACACAATTCTCGTACCCGTCCACAGTTTTTTTTAATTTGAACTTCATCTTTATCTTTATCCAAAATACAAAAAAGAAAACTGTATCTCAATAAATCAATAAAATACTTTTATCATCTGCTACATGTATTTCAGCAAAACAGTCTTGACACATGGACACACTATGTTCGTTACACAACAAGTTTGCATACATAAGAGTATAATATTGCGCTCTCAAAAAATGATAGTTCGCGTGGTCCGATCGGGCAGTCGGACCACGTGGAAAAGACTGAGTAGTCGGACCACGCGGTCTCAGGGTTTTTTATGACGTTATATTTTTCTTGGATGGAAATGTACTGTATGAGCAATGCGCATATACCTTGCTGGTAATTTATTCTCCTCGTTATATTGGTGATTACGTCAAACCCCCTCTGTTTTATTATTTTCCAATAAAATAAATTTTCAATTATTTGCTTTTTATGACATTTAACTAAGGTTGCGGGGAGTCGCTGGATGCAAGTGGCTCGGGACACTTCCTGGCTGACGATGATGATAACACCTGCGGAATGGCATGCGCTGTTACTATTCTAAAGCTGAGACTACACATCAAAGAACTTAAAAGTGGAATGAAGAAAATTAGTACAGTCAGCATTATGCACCGCCCTGACTTCTGACTTCCTTCAGAAATAAATCACAAATCTCAATTCGCCCGCTTTTCCATGGAATCACATTTATTACGTTGATTATTTCCAATTCGGCAATGATATTGAAAATGAGACATTGACTCGGGAAGGTGAAGGATCTTCACGGCGGGCGTTGCGTCAGCATCTCTATTGATATCTTATAGGACGATATAAAATCACAAGTTATTTTATGTACTAATATATGTATGTATAAAAAGCTTGCCTGTCTGCTTGGGCTAGACACTTGAAATTTAGAACATTGATCTCTTTATGAAACAGAGCACCACTAAGTTTTTTTTGTAATTCCACCCCTGAGGGGTGGAAAAAGGGATCAAGAGATCGATATTTATCGATAATTGTGAGACAAATTTCATAACGATTGATTGTCGATCGTCGAGATGTTTAGTTGTAGGTAGGAAATAAACTTATTTTATTTGAATGATTTTGTTTTATATTAGTTTATTTTGTATGGTATTTATATATCGTTAATTTGAATCTTGTTTATCTTGGTTTTTATTATTACAAGAAGGAGACTGAAAAGCAGCAGAAATGCTGAGCCTTTTAATTTTTTTACATACTTTTAGACGGTAATATCAATATGTTTCTGTAAAAAATTAGCTTATATCAGCTAATTTCCATTATTACATAATGATACATATTTAGTGACAAATGCTCCATATGGAAGGGACATTTCTTGCGCTGAATCGTGCTTCTATATATGTTGTAACAATGTCATCAACTCAAGTGAGAAATTGAAGTTCACAGAATTAGAGTCTGATTGGTACTGACGAGGAGACATTACATAATAATATTTTATAAGATTTTCTTTTTATTAAAGTCGTTACTGCTTCGGACAGAATAGGTTTCTTTGATGTGATTTCTAAAAGCTGAAGCTGTGCGTGCCGTTGATTTTGTTGGATTTGTTGGTTTTGTTATATTGTTGTTACAATTACAACAATATAACAAATAATATATATCATCATCTACAGTCTATATACGTCCCCGCTGCAGGGGCTCAGACCTACTCTCCTACAGAGAGTGTATGGGCCATAGTCCACCATGCGGGCCCAGTGCGGAACGGCGGACTTTACATGCCTGTTTTAGACATGCAGGTTTCCTCACGATGTTTTTCTTCACCGTTAATCAATCTGATAATGTACTTGAATTGAAAAACAACTTGTAGGTACACGGCTGGATTTGAACCCGGAACCATCAGATAGAGAGTGCGCGTTATGCACTGAGCCACCGAACGCTTACTAATATATACTTGATATGAATTAACATGCTTTATTAGAAAGAAAAAAAGAAATTAAAAACTGTATTTAGGCAGATCCAATGGCATATATGTACATGCAAATCCTTATATGCAAACTAAAACTAGCTAATCTAGATAAATATTTTTGTACTACGTCCTCAGCTTATTGTAGACGCAAAATGTAAATTGTAATTTTTTATATAAACCCATAATACCCATAATAATATAAACCATAATTTTTACATTATATGACACAAATGTACATTTACGGTTAAGAATTGATCGTTATGTAGACGGATGTATGGGATATCATTTTTTCAATTGCAAAATAAATAAAGTTTGGTCAATCAATCTTAATCCCAATCAGACTTATATATTACTTATGATTTACAGCACATTTGTTATTAATACACTGTACGGTACTCTCGGTGGCCGAGTTCGACTCGTACTTGGCTGCTTTGTATTAATTAACTCACGTTCAAAGTAATGAGGTTAATATTGAAACTTCCTCCAATTTACATCCAAAATTCACAGCAGATCTCGTTAAATAGATATTGTTGGCAACAGACAGTGAGTGCAGTTGTATGGAGCTACGCAAACTTTTCAAAATATCCGGAACGTGGAACAGTTACGGCCCGCATTATACCACGCTGAAGTGTGTTTATTTTGTTTTGAAACTGAAAATATCGCCTCAGGCCATGCCTGGATTCACAGAAGTCTTCATGAAATAACGAACGAACCTGTTGTAGTTATCTTATTTTTGACATTTATTTACGAACTGGCTGTACCGCGACTTCGGCTTTGTGGATTCCAGAAGTTATCCCACGGAAACTAAACGTTCGAGATAAAATAATAAAATATACCCTATGTCCTTTTACGGCTCTTTAACTATGCCTATGCAAAAAACTAGTCATTCTAATTTCCCGTTACGAGGTAAGGGGGGGGGGGGGGGGGGGGGGGATTCACTTACTATATATTAGATAATATGAAGTAATGGTATAAAGTGATGATTGTATAATGAATATTTTAATAATTTGATAATAGCTTATTCAATCAGTGAGCAATGGAACGAGTTATGCTCGGAATTTACCGCCGTGATAAAATCCGGAATGAGGAAATCCGTAGACGAACTAAGGTCACCGACGTAGCTGAAGTGGTGGAAGATGATGAATAGCTTTTTATATTTGTTTGAATACATAATATGAGGTCATACAAAATTTACGGTGAGTATTTTATACTGAATATTTTGTTACTCGATAATAGCTTGCATGTTTGGTTAGATATATAGGTGTAATATGAAGTCTTGTGAATTTATTATTGTTAGCTTATAATTTTAATTTATTTATTTTATGATAGCTTATACATACATAGCAGTGACAGACGGACAGACAGGTAGACACCAGAGTGATTTTATAAGGGTATTTGTTTGGAACTTTAAAAACAACGTTTTTGCGGATTTTAGTTTATTTAACTTACTTTCGTGTAATAAATATAATTCTATCGTAATTTAGCAGACTTCTATGGTCAGATCCATCCGTTGCTCATGCACTATTCATAAGGGACTTCAGGAACACTATTTTAGGGGGAACTTGTGCAAAAATGGGAGATAACGTCGAGACCTAATCGATTTATGACAGTTCCAGGCCGAGAGTGCTCTAGTTAGTTTGTGTAGCTGCGGGGAGACGGAGACTAGGATGAATTTCAAGTTATAGTGTATGTAAAATATGATTGTACTCGAAAATACACTAGCTAGAGCATCAGAAAGAGACAACATGACGTCACCTGGCGGGTCTCAAAAAGGAGGCAGGAGGGGTTTCCTTTTATTCCTGTGTAATGTCAACTAATCTTTTGTGTGGCAAACTACTTCACGTATAGGTCGGTCACATATTAGTCGGTGCTACTTCACATTCAATACTATTTAATTTATCATTTTACGTTCTATAATGTTTGTTATTAGAGAAAAATGCCAATCGAATAAGCTAGAAAAAGAAAAGCTTTAAATAAATATTTTGTCCTGCCGTTAAAACATGGTTTGGTTTTCTACAACACTTGTTGATATATGATTATTGCCGCTAGCACTCAAGTAACGCTTTTAGGTTGTAGAAAATCTTATATACTGCTAAACTACGTTCTCGGAGCTTTTTACCAAAACATATACGAATGTTCAATTCAAAAATTAGAGGAAAAAATAAGTGAAGAACATTGCCGAGATTTATTAGGACATTATAAATAAAACAGAGCTTGAATTTGCACGAGCCGGCCACTAGCGTGCACCATTTGCAAAAATTGATTCTCTTCCATTTTGTCTATAGGTACATCCAAGTACAAAACAAAATTATTCTCCCACCTTTGTTTCACGTGAAATTCAACTTTATTTGATATTTGCCCTTGTTGCGAAATAAAAATTGCTGAATGCGATTTGATAGCCGATCCACTCAAGCTTATTCATTTTTAGGGTTCAGAACATCTGATGAAAAAACGGAACTCTTTTAAAATAACTATAATGTCTGTCTGTCTGTCCGTCCATCCTTCTGTCACAGCTGATTATCTTAGCACTTGCTAATGCTATCCACTTGAAATTTGAATCAATTATAGATGATGATTGATGATTTTTTATTAAATGAAAATTTTTGTAGGACATTACAGGCTGGATCAACTGATTGTCTGAAAATTCAGAATATTCAGAGCATTGGAAGCCGCTTAAAACTGACTATGCCGGTTTTTGTCTTCAACTTCCACCTTAGAGACAAGTAAGAGGCCTTCAGTTGGCCGAATGAACTCCTAACAGCTGAATCCCAAAAAAATAGGGCCTATATTCCCCTCTGGGTAGGAGAGGTAGAAGGCAGACGCTTCCTACAACGAACTATAGGCAGTACTATTATCTACGATATACCTACACGAATAAGTACCTTTAACAGTTATTTCTTTAAAAAAACTTTATTAATTCCCTGCAGACATCCCTCGGGAACTTTTAATTGAACAGGAAGATACTTCGCGACTGCCAGGCACCAGTTTAGTGCGTAACAGTGCCAGCCAGCTTTGGGAGTGACGCAGCTTGACTGGCGTTTTGTTTCGCTTTAATTAGTTCGAGACGATACTCCGATACACGAATATATAAAACTAGATTTTGTCCGCGACCTCGTACATGTAGACTTCATACATAATCACACGGTAAACACTTACTCGATCGCGATTAAAACTATCTTATATACTGTTTTGGTTCTTCAACTATATTTATACAATAAAAAACCGGTCAAGTGCAAGTCGGACTCGCGCACCGAGGGTTCCGAACATAATATGAATAATTAACATACTTAAAATCATGCTCTACCGAAAATATAAGTCCGATTGAAGACCCAACTATACTTAGCGGTTACATTAAATACCCGATGTATGGCTACAAAGTTAAGTTTGTAAACATAAAAAAGCTATTTTTACTGCGTTGTAATTAAAAATCCCGATTTTATAAATTTATATGGTCCTGTAAGACCTTGCCTCTTGCCGAATTTTAGGATTCTGGGTCAGAGGGAAGTACCCTATAGGTTTTGGTTCCTTTGCATTTTGTATGGAAATGGTCTCAAATACCTTCTTATTGCGTTGACCCAAAAAAACACAGGTCTAAGGGACGGAAGACTTGAGTACTCGAAATTAATTTCAACTTGATACCAGCTTTACGCATTACCGATAAAAAGAGTATTGACAGACAGACGGACAACAAAGAGATCCTATAAGGTTTTCTTTTTTTCCTTTTGAGGTACGGAACCCTAAAAATAAATTAAGATGACCTTTTAAACGTGTACAATGTTCAGGCCGGGGCTACATACATTTGTGGAGCCTCTCTTTCATTAGTAGTGGCACCACTTCGGCATTACTACCACAATTTAATATCGCAGCAGCCGCCCGCACCAGCCCGCAATGCCTCGTCTGAGGTAAAGTTTATTCTCCTTCGCTAAGCACTGTACAGTAGTGCATGGTTATTATTATGAAAACAGTGCAATTATAGACAAAGATGTAAAAATGCATATCAGTAAATGCTTACGGCTACAATCAATGGCGAGATTTATACTTTTTCAGCTTTGTGTTCCCTGTAAATTACTTCCGAGAGTGTTCAATAATAACCAGACATGTTTTTCACTAAGTGAAAAAATGCACGATTTGATACAAAGAAAGTACTACAGAAATGCAATTTTAGGTATTCTTGTAGCAATCTATAGAGTTTACCTATATCAATCAAATAGTGTACAAAGTGTAGACCGGATTAAACGTTATCCCTCTCCTAATGCTTCCATTCTAAATTTATGTTGCCATAATCTTTTAAAATAAGCTGGCTTTGATAAGTAATTACCTAAAAATAGGAGATAAAATTTTAGTGTCGCGAGTCAGTGAGCTAAAGTGGCAATGGGCAGGCCACATCGCTCGAAGAACCGATAACCGGTGGGGAGTAAAGGATGGACAAGAAAGGACAGGATGACAATATGCAAAAGTGATTGTAGAGTTAGAAGGTTCCTGCGGTAGTAGAGCAGTACGGGAGAGGTGTGGTATCGTTACATCAAACGAGAGACCTTATGACCTGTATAGCATAGAGTATAAACACACACACAAGTACACCAAACATCAGACACTCTGCCGTCGTCAATATGCAGCGCACGTCACTATCAGTTACTCGTGTGCGTGTGTGTGTGTCTCTCTAAAGTCACACATTATTACACGAGACTAGGTGTTCTATTATATATTACCTTATATGTCATCTCTTTTACTGCCCATATTTCAGTTATGTCTTCAATTTGACTGTCCTGTTAAAAAGAGCTGGAATTAAAAAGAGAAACAACGAGATACAGGCATATAGCCACACAATATCAAGTATTTTTCGTAGGGAGTTTAAAATAAAACGTAAAACTCCGCAACATAGAAAGAAACACATCTAGCCTAGAAGCACAAACCATACGCAACGCTATATCGACATCCTGCTCCGTCGGCAGGAAATGAGAATTGAAATTGCGATAGAAATTGCAACGTATTGCCGAGTCTTTTCACTCAGCATCTTAGATAACACACGACAGTCTCAGTTAGTATCACATCCAATCAAAAAGGCTACTATATACTACTTTCTATTACGGCAAAGTGCTCCCCTGATTATCTCAAATGGTTAAACGAATAAGCATAGCAAGGCACTTCTAATAGTTACATTTTATCGAAATGATTCTGAATTTAACGCAGTTGAAGTCGCGAGGAAAAGCTAGTAACAAAAATTGTACCTCAGATAACAACTTGCATGCATATCTTGACTTCATAATTTCTCCACTTCCACAAATGAGAAATGAAAATGCGGTTGCGGCTGGGAAAGGTACTGCTCGTTTCAGCTCATAATTTAATTTTTCACGCCGCACCACTAAACAGCAATCTTGGTTGCAGTTACTTTGAATTACCTATCTACAGTAGGGTGACCTCACATTTGGGACAACTAGGACATACTCGTATGACTGGAACGTATCATGGTTCATTTTCCATCGTTCTGCTAATACTCGGTTGTCATACGTAAAAGTACCCATGGCAATAATCAACCAATACCATCTGTGGCACCACAGTGAAGAAGAACCAAACACTCGACTAAATACTTTTATCTTCTATGTAATAATAGACCTGAATAATTATTAATTGGTTATAACACTGGTTACCATTATGCGATAAATCTATGGCACCAGAGGAGTGCTAAAGGCGTCCCCTTGAAGGCCCCATAGCGATAGAATAGATGATAAACTCCGTAGCTCTCCGGTGTGCGTTGCAGAATGCCATCGCATGGGTTTAGTGGATAAGAATTCCACATAGCCCGGTTCTTTCTCTAGGGAGTTGGGTATCTTTGGTAGCTTCCTCTTGGCTACAAAAAAGGTTCAACACGCAATATTACGATGTTACGAGTTTCCGTGTAGCTCAATGACTAAACGCAGAGAGGTAGAAGAAAAAATTAAAGTTACCGACTGGGCCCTTGGGCGAGGTTGCCGTTTATTACTCACTTCGCTATCACGAGTTCCTGGTGTGGATGTAACTTCTTTGTTTTATGGCGGCCACGATTGTCTGAAACTTGGTCCCACGGCCGCATGTCAAGCGTCTTATAAAAATTTCTTTACGATCCATATCAATATTATGCTTTACGTGAAGATGAAGGTTCAGAATGATTTGATTTGAATGTTGGAAAAGGAGTTGCCTATGCAACTATCTATCCCGATTGAAAAAGTAATTCCTGCGGGATAATTTCTAAAATCCACGATGACGCAGTCGCAAAAGTTAGCATATATGTATCTCTAAAATTATTTTCAGGCATAGTAACTTATTTACCAACACGCGTAAGTACGAGATAAGTCCGTCCTCGAATCAGCCAAGTGTTAAAGCGTTTGTCCGGAACTGACCCAAACCGGCTAATTTGGTCGTTATAGACAACGGGACCCACTAGCTTCATAGTTAAATATAGTTTACATGAGACACCACCGTTCCGTTTTACGCAAGTTTGAAGCTGTAAATAAAGCTATGACACCACATTGGCTCGGTTTGGAACAAGCCTTGTTTGTGCTGTGGTTAGCCGGAAAATCAGCAGCTGAATATGAATGAACTTAACATAGAAACTATATTTCCCTGAAGGTATTTGATACACCATTTTCAGTTATATTATAAGTCCAAAGTGGTACCCTTGTTGTGGATTTTCTTGTCCACCAAGCTTGAATGAAATAGTGTGTGATCGGGAGTTTTTTTTGGAAGCCACATTTTTATTCTAATTGAACGAAAGTTACTATCTGATACTTTTTGAAATCCACGTATGGCGGGAAAAATACGAGTTTTTTATATTAAAAACGGCCAAGTGCGAGTCGGACTCGCGCGAAGGGTTCCGTACCATTATCTATCAAGACGGCAAAAAAATCATGTCTGTTGTATGGGAGCCCCCCTTTTAAATATTTGTTTTTTAAATTTAATTATGTATTCTAAAAGTAAATATATAGCTTAATATTCTTTGAATATTTCAAGCGTCTAGCTGTTGCCGTTGTCAATACCGAGCAAAAACTAGCAAAAAATCTCGTTCGTTGTATGGGAGCCCCCTATTTTATACTGTTTTTTAGTATTTGTTGTTGTAGTGGCAATACAAATACGTGAAAATTTATGTGAAAGTAAAAAAAGAGAAATATATGTGTAAATTTCAACTGTGTAACTATCACGGTTCATGAGACAGACAGTCCTGGTATTGCTAATACAAGTCTTGCCAAACTTAAAAGAAGCGCAGAAACCGTGTAATAATTAAGTCAAGATATTCGTAAAGCAATAAATATTTTTTATCTCATTTTTAGCTCACATGTAGTGCATGAAGCATAACTACTCAGTTAATCATAGGTATAATATAACAGTTATGTGAGAGTGTGTGTTATTTCCTCGAGTTTCAGATCACCAAGCTCTCTCATATTGGATCGGGTTACGAATATATCAATTAGGATCCATTCCATCCGTTACATTGTCAGAAAATAATAATAATGAATTAAATGTGTTGGTATGTGTGAGAGTGTGTGAGGTGCGTGTGTAGTGTGAGTGTTGTGGCTGTGAGAGCATTGTGTTGTGTGTGTTTTTAATAAAATTTTGACTGTCTATTGAGAAAAAAAAAGATTTCCTTTTTTTCTCGAAAAGAATTACAACGTAAAAAATAGACACGTTTTCATCATGTAGCCTTCATCACTTACAATCCGCCCAATTATAGGCACACATAGGACACTTTTTTTTTAATTTTGGCTTTTTCCGCCGAATTCATACTTGATTTTTTACAACCCAGCACTTATAATTCCTACCTCACATCAGCATCACAAATCCACGTGTTTGACATGCATAAGAGACCTTCATCTAACAGTCCAAAAGTCCCTTTCTGGGTCAAGAACGACAACCGAATCGTTAGTCAACGTTTAAAGAGGTAAGTCAAGGGATGGTACCACAGAAGTCTAACTATATAGGTACTAGAAGCGCATTCCTGCAATGAATGTGTCTTCGCACATGTGACGATTACGCCACAAACGTGCAGCTTTGCTCAGAAAATCGGCAATGAAACAGTATCTGGTATTGTGTTTTGCAGCCATGCTACGAAAGGGGTTTACTGCTAAGATGATTCGCGCTTTATAAATTATATACGAAATTTCTTTTACTGGCCGTTGCATATGTACGTCATACCATATAGGAGGCCTATATTCAGCAGTCGACGTTTCCCGGATGATGATAATAATTTAAATAGGACAACTGGCTTTGTGTAGTAATTATCTAAAAATAGGGCCTACAATTCATATGCTACACGTGTAAATTAATATCACATTTTATTTTAATTATTGTTTTAAACTACGTATATCTAGAAGTCATTCGCTGCGGTACGGCTATTTTAGATTACACTAAAGTTGTAAGGTAGATACATATAATGTCCGATGAACTTCGGATGAACTTATGCTACGATAGACTTTTCTACTTGAAAATATTGTGTAATAAGAAGTTTTGTATGGGAGCATTCTGCTAGGCGCTGTCTCTATGGACGAGATTATCGCAACAAGTCCGTCCAATTTACCTTATATATCGTCAAGTAATCTCTACGGTACAACGATAATTCCGTCAACGACACGCCGCTTGTCCGCAACGTCTCATTGCGTCGCTCAACTGTATTAGAACGTATACGTATCTTACGTTTGCTTATTGACGGAATCGCAGCAAGCTCGCCGGATGCATCGCTGCGATTTTATCGCCACGCGGTTCGATAGAGTTTGTATCGAACTTCATAGATATTCTCGTCCCTGTAAATAGCGCTTTCTTATTCTGGTTACGCGATGATTGGTGACACTCGCTCCTGAAGAAATCTGCGTCGATTTCTTGTACATACAGTATCTATTTATTTCGATTTCTGTGGATGGGACAGTCGCAGGCGAAACTCAAAGGGACCCTGGATAAAAAAGAACTATAAATCAGTGTCGACATCACTTATGCATCGACTGAATTATGAGGGTGGGACCACTTCTTTTTGTCACGGTACCTTGGAGATGAATTTGAGTCGTTAGTTCAAATGAAAAGGATTCAGCTTGTAGGAGCACACGGTGCCTGTTTGTACTGAAGTAATATATATGGTGGTTGACAGAAAATTTGATTCCTTTAGTCCACTTTCACAACCATATTTAGCATTCCGTAGTCAATGAAGGAACCCTTATAGCTTCGCTCTGTCCGTCTGTCCGTCCAAGGCTTAGCTCAGAGACCCTTACTACCAGAAAGCTGTAAGATGATACTTGTATACATATTAATCACGTGTTAATTAATTTCGTGTCTACCACATTGTGTGGCGTATCGCTGAATAGGTTTAAAAAAATAAAATAAAAAGCTTTATTGGCACTTAAACTTATCTCTATGTCTTAACCTAGGTAATAATTTGGCTATTATTTTTACATAACTATGTATACTAGCATTAAAACTAGGCCGAGCCTGTGTCTGAGGTATGGAAAACCACTGTCTGATTGAGGGATCTGTTTGCGAAATGTAAAGCTTTAAAGTGATAATCCAATTACAGGTAATAGGCGACTAAATTATGAAATATACTTGTAGTGGTCAAAATGAAAATTTCGTACAAATTTCACTCAAAATTACTTTTTATAAAACCAGTTCACTACGGAACCCTACACTGCGCGTGGTCTGACACGCACTTGACCGGTTTTTTCACAACTAGTTAAGAAAAAATGCTATTTATTCCTTGTTCCATAAATGCTATTTATTCCTTGTTCCATAAATGCTATTTATTCCTTGTTCCATATATGCTATTTATTCCTTGTTCCATAAATGCGATTTTTTCTTTGTTCCATAAATGGTTATTAAAATAGGATAATGTCTTAACTGACTTTCGAAATTAGTTAAGAAAGGAGAAATACGATTCTGCTAGTACTCCTAGTACATACTTTAATTCACAAGGTCTATACTTGAATTATACTCGTATCCACTGGATTTAAGTTTTTAAATAGTAATAGTCTGTTCACATAAATGATTGCTTTTCTAAAATGATTTATTAGCTAGTTAAATGTAACATGAATGTTCCAGTTTATGTAAATGCGTACTTTTCTTCATTATGTGTATAAATTATTTTTGTTTACAAATATATAAATACGTAAAATATGGAACAGACAATGAAATGAAATGAAAATCATTTAATACAGGCCATCAGTCAATATTTTTTAAATTAAAATTTATATTATGAATGATGACAAATTTCTAAGTTAAAATAGTATGTCAAATTAAATTAGTATGTCAAATATTAAAACAATCGAATAATAAATATACAAAGTCAAATGAAAAAAGGAAAAAAAAGGAAATATGACTATGTACTCAACAAAACAATCTCTATTCCTTTGTGCATGAGTGAAAGACAAACCTACAAACTCAAACAATCCAACCTCTCTCTACCAATACCTCTACAATGTATCATTCAATTAGTTTATAAATATCTATTGAAACGTAGTTAAATCTCAGATTGGATTCCAATTCAATTTGCAGTACAAAGCATTACAAATCTGTGTCTGTACCATCTCACTGCAGTTAGTTGCCTTGTATCCTCAGACAAAGCAAACCTATTCCTTAATGCTTTAACAATTTATCCATCGAAATCCGAGCTTTCTTTTGAAATACTAGGTCTCTTTTAAATCAAAGGCAAACTATAAATAGATATTTAACATTATTTTTCTTTAACTGAACGATTTTCTTTGCTTCTTGGAGCGTTCTAATAGTGTCTACAATTATATGGAAAGGTAAAGAAGAAGGTAAGAAATTACAGAGCTCACTAACTTTGGCTGAGTAACGCTCTAAAGAATACCGATCCCATAAACTATTCACATTGGTCAAGGTTTGTCACTAGTTTACAAAATACAAAAATATTTATTGGATAAAACAATTGAGTAGGGGAAGCCCTGTGCGTCAGGTGTAGGCTCTCTCTATGGATGCCATTTTGCTTTGTTTTGTACAATATTTAATTTAAAAAAAAAACATGCGATGCTAAGAAGGGTGAGGGTGAGTGTGTGTGTGTGTATAATTATGATTTTGTTGTAAGATACACACATTTGGGCCTGCCTCAAGATGATTTTACCTTTGAAGTACTTTTGTAATCAGTTTCTCTAGTTACGCAATAACTGTCCAACCCATATCAAATTTCGTAGCAACACGCTCAAAGGTCAACCTTGTTACCTACGGCGTTATAGTTACCGCCTGATGTTACTTGAATACCTAAACTTTAATTGTTAGTAGCGCTCTGTCAGATCTGTATATTTATGGTTCTGTTCCCATAAAAACTGCTGCAGATCAGATTAGAAAGTAGCCTTAAGAAGGTTTAAGGTTTAAGGAAGGCCGTAAGAAGGAAAATTTCCTAAATCAAAGTCACTACTGTTATGCGTTGCATTAGTTAAATAGATTGAAAGACTCATTTAGGCTAGCTCGATCATTGGACAAGGTTACGCTTTTGTTGAAATTAGATAAAAAGACATAAATAATTAATAAACAATACATGTCGAAATAAGAGCGTGCCCTTGTTCAAGGATCGGGGTAACCTAAATAAGTAATTTGAATGTATTTAACTAATTCAGCGCACAGTAGTATACTTAAATTTTAAAAAAAAATCGTGCATTACCTTTATATAACTATATAAAATATAACTTCATAGATTTTCTATTTAGGGCAATTTTCATATTGCTGTCTTGTATAATGGGTTGCAGTTGGTCTTGATTTTACCTGCGTCTACCATGAGTTTACGTAGTCGATAACGTATATCGAATACTATCGGATATGCTGCTCAGTCGAGATGCGCGTGACAAGGACAGAGCGATATTTAACGATACCCGTTACTGACTGCGTAAACTCATGGTAGATACACTGTCTCTGTTACCATGTAGAGCTAGGCAACACTGCCGTTTGGCGTCGGTCTTAGGTAACATGGCAGTAACTAACCAGGAGTAGATAAAAATGCACTACGTTGCCTTATACGATTCATAAGGGGACATTTTGTATATATTTTTAAACATTAGGTAGACTTTCGTTTGACCACAATCAAACCTAATGTTAAGCGATGATGTGGTATAGGATGCGATACGATTACCTAGAAATAGTCTATTCACTCTTGCCCTGAAGACATCCAGCTTGTAGTGCTAGGGAAACACAAAACCCTAGCCTGGCCCAGCCCTTGCGAGATGGTCGCATGTTTACCATGTTGGGGTGGAACTAATCCGTTATTCTAGTTGAACAGGTGTAAAAAGGGGACGGTGGAATTTGGTCGTGTAATTCGATCGCACACTCTCCAAAATGAAGCCTGTTGAAGATCTAAAGCCTGTCTATTTTCGTTGGAGCTCCAGGCTACTTAAGTCTGCCAAACAATAATGTTAATGGCACTGTTGTGTTTCGCTATGACAGGCAGCCACAGGTCCTTATTAGCTTCTGGCTTCTGGGTCCACACGCTTCCGATCTGACAGACTTATCCTATGTGAGAGCGAGACGTACTTCTTTTGCATTAATAACAATAATGTTCTTAGAATTTTTTATAAATATTTTTTGGCGTCAATGTACTGCCACATTCCATAAATAAGAATCAGAAAAGAGGGCAAAATAGCTTCGACGCTGTCGCATGTATTAAAAAAACTTCTAAAAGAGAAAGGAACGGTAGTTACGGCTTTCGCAAGCTCATCGTTTTCAAATCCAATGCTTATTTATCCGGTTCTTTATCTAAATTGATTCTCGGAATCGAAGTCACATCGACTGACTCGAAATGGAGTGGTTGGGGAAGCCATTCGTTACGAACAAACTATTTTGTTCCGCCAAACAAAAGATAATATAACCAGTACGCCATTACCCTCAAGCTTCTGTGGATAAGCTGTCACAACGTCCTGATTTCATTTTGCTTTACAGCAACATTTAGCACCAAAACTAGTCAACATTTAAAATGGCACTAGGCCTGCCCAAATATAAACTAATCTATGCTTTTATAGCTAGCCATTTAGCAAAATACTATCCGTTAGGTATACGCAATAGCTTTTTCGTAACATTTTGTTGTTTGTAATAAAATGTGCTAAAATGTGTTATCCAATTGGTCTCGGATTTAAAATGGGGCTTCCTACCACAGGCATTAAGTTCAAGAGCGATTTGTAATTTTTTAATTTTTACCCCTGACGCAAAAAGACGGTTGTTATAAGTTTGACACCAATGTCTGTATGCGTGCGTGCGCGTGTGTGTGTCTGTCAGTAAGTCTGTGGTATCGTTTTTGGCAAAGATTAGCCATAGTAAGCTTAACCTTATAGTTCTTAGCTATATTATGTAATCTTATGATTATTCGGTAGTTTTTTAAAATTTAACATTTAATTTTGTTTGAAGGTGTTAAACTGTTCAATGGTCTTCCAAGGGAACTACAAGAACGGAAACTATCTGAATTCAAGATAAAACTGTTAAAATACATTTAAGAATAAATATTAGTTGTTATTTTTTAAAATATAAATACTTAGTCTATAAAATCTATAAATCTAAATTTCTGCATGCCTTTTTAGTGTTGGTTTTTACACATTAATTATTAGTCTTAATTTCTCTATACGCGAAATGTCAATTTCTTTTGAGAAAATAAATTATTCTTTGAACCGAATTTACTTTCGATTGACAACCTCCACAGTTTTTGAAGTCGGTTCAAATTAGAGACAACGGTATCCTTACTCTATTGCATGTATGAAGAGCAGAACCTATTTACTCCGTGACCCGCGACCCTCCGTAATTACATACGCTTTATACCGTTAGCAATTTAATTAGCCTTTTCCGGAATTTCACTGATCTTTAATTATGTGTCAGCTCTTATGAATTCGTAGCTCCGTGGCCGATGACCCTTCTGGAATGTTCAGAGTTCTTTGCTCACGATTACTATAATGATGAGATGGGGAATCACGATCTACTAAAGAGGACGTCGGGTCTCCTTACATAACTCTCTTTTCAACTAAATGCCTTGGGCTAACGAGATCGGGTTTAGGGTGATGATATTATTGCTTTAAAAAGACGCTTTATTCAACCGGTTTTTTGTATGAAGTTGAAATTGTTTCTTGTTTTTCAAAGATTTTAATCTATTCGCTATATTAAGTATGAAGCTTTTGTCGACTAAACCGTCTTAAAGTTTACGGTTCTTGGTAACCGATTTAAATTATTTTTTTCTTCAATAATTAACTTATTGAACATAAAGTATTAAATAATTTTTGAAATTTACAATCTGATATTTTTTAGGTCGTTGCCTTTTTCCCCGTCTAGATTTTATTCCTCATTAACAGCCTATATATTTACCCACTGCAGGGGCTCAGGTCTACTAATGTATGGGCCATAGTCTACCACGCGGGCCCAGTGCAGGTTGGTAGACGTCACACACACCTTTGAATTTTTTCGCAAGTGTTTTCATTCACCGAAAAGACAACGGTAATGTTTTTTATCATTCGTACATAAATTCTCTGGTACGAGCCAGGATCGAAACCACTCCTCAATTTTTCTAGGACTGACGCTCTACCCAACTAAGCTACATTGCCTTCTTCTTCTAGATACTGCAAAATACGCGATGAGAAAAATGTTCTTGATAGACTAAGATACGGTCGACAAAATGATCCTTCCTGATGAATGATGATAAAGGGTTCCTTCTAGCCTTTTGAGGCATGTAACCCTAAAAAAGGGTTCGTATATGCCGACAAGTACAATATGGCTATATAGATCATTATCATCATCAGCCAGGAAAAGTCCACTGTCCACAGTCTACAGTCCTTCCCCATGGTACGCCATAATGATCGGTCATGCCCGATCCGCCTGCATTCAGAGACTCCCGCGCTCTTTATTAAGTCGTCAGTCCATTTAGTGGGGGGACGGCCCGGTACACGTTTTCCCGTATAATCAGAAATTTTCCTTTTCCTTTTGAGTCACGGAACCCTAAAAAACCTGACAACCATTTCATTCCGAGATTGTACGTCGTAAAAGCTGGTTATTCGACACGTTTTGATGCTAGTCTTTCAGATAACATGTCTGTGACAGAAATGAAAGGAAAATGTTATTGCATTGTTTTATGAACGGCAAAAACAACGGATCAAACCTAAAACTTTGTATCATAGCGTAGGTGTGGCAGAGGCTTAGAAAGTTTATTACAAAACATTATTCCCAACGTAGAACTATTATATTAAATTCGAATGTAGCTGTCTCTGTCTCTTCGTTGCTTGTTCGCGAATAAACAGCGAATCTATTTTCGTTAGATGTGGCATCGTCGTAGCCCACGACATGGATAAGGACATATGTCTATGTCTATGTCTTACATGGACATTGCCCACCTCTTTGAGTGTTTTTTTTCCGTAGTCGCCTTTAACGAAAACAGCTAGATGACATCGGTTATGGAAACATACCAAGATTTTACAATATCGGTTCTAGCACAAGATCATCTAGCACGGATAACGAACTAAAAACTTTTTCTATGAAACGAAATTGAGAGAAAAATCGGTTCTAAGAGAACATTTTGGGGATTTTTAGGTTTTACATTGCACCGAATATCCCAACATCCAAGATCATGTTCCTCTAAATTGATTAAATGACACCAACATATTTACCGATGACGTTTTATGACGATGTTTACCGCGACCCTCATTGCAAGGGTCACTACTCTTTATGAATAATTGAAATAGATAAAACTTGACCCTCTGGGGTTTGTGGCTGTTCTGACTTTAACGAGGATCAGTTTAGGGAAAACTACATCCACTGTTGTGTTTTAATTTAGCCTACTTACTAGGAGAAAGGAGGTTAGGTGTGTGTATGTTGGTTGTAGCTTTCGTTTCTTCGCAATTCCCAAAAAGATGTCTGAAAAGGTGTTCTTCGATTCGTAGGTTAAATTCAAAATAATTAATTTTATTTTTTATCATCATAACCGGCTGAATATGTCCACTGTTGGACATGATTCTACCACATAGTAATTGGACTATCTATGACATTTGTTACCTAAGTCTGCCGCCAAAAATCAGTATTAATAGCCCTGTATGAAAGAAGGATATGAGAATTCTGAGTGATCACGCTTGCTAAACAACAGTTTATATTAATGCCAAGTGCCAAAACACCAAAAATTATGAGACCGTAAAGGTAAATGTTATTTACACATAATTTTTAGTTGGAATTTTTTGTAACACGAATTTTACATGCGTTTGCAGTTTTAACTTAGATATCGACTAGAATTATCTCTGAACGAATACAACTATAACTCTTACAACTTAACACCGACGTTGGCAGTTCGCCGTTGCCCCAAAAAACCTCGTGAGAAATATCCGTCCCCTTTTCCTGAAACAAGATTTTCACATTATCGAAAGGAAAAATATGACTTCCCGTCAACTTCCGACACAGGAAATATTGGCCATTATCGCTAAATATCCCCTTCCTTCAGATTATTAGTGGCCTTAGAACATAATTAATTATCGTTGATACCGAACGAAAGTAGGCAATGATCTAAATAAGGTGAACGCGAAAGGGACATTAGCGCTGCGTTTGACACTACGTTTTGTCACCATCCATTTTTGTTTCGACGAAAAACCTAGTAGGGTTGACACTTCAGGGTACTTCATTATTTTTATTTTATTCTACCTTTTGGTCTCGTTCGATTTGACGTCGCGGCTTTATAGGATCATGACTGTTAATGGTCGTGCTTATAATTATCAGGCAGTCAGGGATCATCATGATCCGATGGGTATTGTTAAAGAGGGACTAGAGGAAAACCAGGAGAAGGGCAGAAGTGACTAACTATTTATCAATTATATTTTTGGACGTGATTTGTGTGTGGTTGCTTTACAGTTCTGTTCTATTTCAATCAGACATTAATAATTATGTTTCAAAGAACTGGAAATGAAAGCATCATCTTGGTAGTGTGTAAACTTCAGGACTTCAGAATAATCAGGTTACTGCCGTAGTAAAGAAATGCTAGCGTCCGTAAGTAATTATGTAAGCACAGACAAAAAACGGTCAAGTGCGAGTCGGACTCGCGCACTGAGGGCTCCGTACAGAATATGAATAATTCACATACTGAAAATCATAAATACTAGGTACGGTAATATGCGTAAAACTGAGCTCTACCGAAAATGTAATTCTAATCGAAAAACGAATTTAACTTTGCAGTTAAATTACATACCCGGTGTATGGTGTTCAACTACAAAGTTAAGTTTGTAAACATAAAAATCTATTTTTACAGTGTTTTAAGAAATCCTGGTTTTCAGATTTAATCATACTCGTATAGTTGTGCTGTAAGACCTTGCTTCTTGCCAATTTTAAGGATTCTAGGTCAACGGGAAGTACCCTGTAGGTTTTGTTTCCTGGAAATGGTCTAAAATACAGCTATTTCTTTTTATTGGGTTGACCTATAAGCTTGATTTTTTCACAGATCCAAGGAACCACAAATTTAAGTATTAGGTATTATTTTGAACTTGATATCACTACGCGTTACTGAGATAAAGGGTCTTGACAGACCTCGTGACAGACAGATGGACAGCAAAGTAAGACATATACACACATTTATTCGACATTTTCACAACACGACACACATAACAACAAACACACACAGAAAAACATTAAAAACTTAATCTAAAAAATAAACTAATGAACAGCTTTCCAGACACGTTGCATAAGGTTTCCTTTTCACCTTTTAAGGTATGGAACCCCTTAAAATTAGACAACACTCGATGTTTTGAGCTACAGCCCTGTTCCCGCCCGCCCTAGTCTTCACCTCGCTCTAACAACCATACATCATCGCAATTGGCAACACGAGCGCGCAGAGACCGAGTGCACGTCGCCACAGATTTACGACGCCGCGTGTTCCCTGCCTACAGACTAATGCGATCAACATTTGATTAGGGTTGATGGAAATGAGCTTCAGTGTTGTTTGGATTTTTGTTAAGTTCCGGTGTCAAACCAGACCTTTTAAAATATAAGAAACCCTCCACTACATCTTTTTCTTGTCTACGTAGTAGTGACTGGTCATATGAAATATGTGTTTGAATATGTATCTAGCTATGTAACTTCAATATTATCCTGCTATCACCAACAATCCTGTCAAGCTGTTGTGACGAATGTCCTAATGGAAAGTCCAAGGTATCTATGAGGGCGGCTCATCTCCAACATTGATTTTACAAGAAAAACGGGTATAATAAATATAAACCGGCTTTTCATTTATACTATAACAATAAATGATAATACCAAAAAGCTGAGTATAAAACTGGCTACAACAATAAATGATGCCATCTCCACACAATCGACTGCAAAATTGGCTTTAAATGTAAATTACAAAAATAAATGATGTTACAAGCAAACCATGTATAAAACCGGCTTTCGATGCTATACTACAACAATACATGTTGCTACAAGAAAAACCGAGTCTAAAACCGGCTTTAAACCGGTATATCGCAATTAATGATATGTATTACATGCGTTAAAGCTAAATCAAAATAAATGACATCTCCCCATTAGCCGGTGGCAGGCAGAAAATATTTGTTAAACAATTTTCTAAACGAGTGCCGCCGAACAAATCCTATCAAGGGAACGTTGTCAAAAGAATTAGCGGGAGATCTTATGGCTTCCCTCCCTAAATAATTTTTCGGATAAACGGGAGGGAAGGGAATTCGATTAGGCTTCCATTATTTTCCTTTATTCATTTTAGTGTATGTTGGGCTTTTTTCGTTCGACGAATCAAATCTTTTATTTCTTTAGAATTCGAGGAACGTGTTGAGACAAGAAATCCGATATTTATTTAAATATAGCCTCAAATGAAAACAGGCTTAAAGTTTCGATTTCGAAGATTCCTGCTTAAGTAAAATGTTTGTTAGACATTTTAGACAATGAACAAAGTAAGAAAGTTAATGACACAATTAAAAAATAGAATTCAACAAAATAATAATAACAGTTGTTGAATCACCAGCATAACTTTTTACTATTTTCTTCCGTGGCTCAATGGACTACAATCCGGAGTCCGGGGTTCGATTTTTAGTGGGGGTACTTGGTTTGGTTGGTGGTAGAGCATTTTCTATGTCTGCCTAGCTAGTTACCACCATGTTGCCTAAGCCTGCCGCTAACAGCAGTGTTCACAGCACTGTTGTGTTCTGGTATGAAAGGTAGCAGAGCCAACTCCTTATTAGCTTGAGCCTTCTGGGTGAGCACTCTTAATGTAATACTTATGTTATTCTTCCTCATTCATCAACATACGTCCCCACTGCAGGGGCTCAGGCCTACTCTCATACAGAGAGTGTATGGGCCGTAGTCCACCACGCGGGTCCAGTGCGGATTCGCGGACTTCACATGCCTGTTCAAGACATGCAGGTTTCCTCACGATGTTTTCCTTCACCGTTAAGCAATCGGATAATGTACTTGAATTGAAAAACAACTCATAGGTACACGGCTGGATTCGAACGCGGAACCCTTAGATTGAGAGTCAGAGCCTTATCCATTGCGCCACCGACGCTTTTTTTTCTTCCTCATTAAACACGCTTAATGCTTAACTAATGAGGTGAGATGAAGGCGTAGCCGTAGCGTGTTTAAAGCTTTGTAAACCAAATATATGTTGTATGTGATCCTAAAAGAAAACACATGTTCAGTGTTTTTGAAGACTCACTATGACCATTTTAAGCGTGCCCTCATTAATTATCCACAGAGTAGAAAACAGAAAATCTACCTTAGCCGTTAGGCGATCCACCTCTATCAAAGTTTCATACTACATTTCTGTTGCCATAATCTTTTAAAATATAATAGCTGGATTTGTGTAGTAACTATCTAAAAATAGGACATCAGATTGTGATGTCGCGAAATGAGCATAATTACCATCACAGTGAATCACAATTTTCATTTTAAACACTTTTTTCTATTACTCTTCAAAGTGCCATCTATGAACCATTAGCTGCGTAACGGCTATTGTAGCTAACTATGAAGTAGGTAATTTTAGGTATTTACTTATCAATTCCAGCTATTCTATTTTAAAAGATTATGGCAACATAAATTTAGTATGGAAGCATTAGGAGAGGGATAACGTTAAGGGACGTTGATTGATATCCAGTGGATTTAAAGTGTTTCAACGAGACCGAGTAGATCCTTGAACTTTCCCGAATAATAAATTTCCTTCGCAAACAATGTATTTTGATTTGACGTATCGTCTGGTGTATTCAGCAAGTCTTCAAATACTTACTGGCAACTTACTGGCTTAAAGTTGTTATATAAACTTGTAAACAACTGTGTTCAGTTCTATATACAATTTAGTCCAACATTTAGCCATTAGGTCATGGAGGTGGTTAATCTAGGCGGTAGAAATCCAGATGCATGTATGTAAGGGGTGTATGGGGCCGCCTGACGAGTTGCGGAAGATTGGTAAGTTACCGTGACGCAAACAACGGCGAGATAGGGATACCAGACTGGTTTTAACTGGTAAGAATCCAGCATCACCTCTAAGTCTTTTTTCTGAAGCGCTGGGTGTCTTTTGAAGATTTCCACTCCGCCCAAAAAAAATTGGTAGAAATCCAGCTTAATATTTTTTCTAATAGCCTAATATCTTTGCAAGATTTCCCCTCCGCAAATAAAGGGTAATAGAGGAACAGTTCCTAGTCGCATCGCAATCGCATCCCCGAAATGAAATTTTCAAGTGTACGTAATTTACATTTGATAATTTATATAACACTTGAATATTAACACACTTTTGTACCATGTCATATTCATCTTTAATTGAGATTTCCCTCAACACACTGCATACGAACAATTTAGACTTTTTGAATCGTTATATCTCAGAAACGGTGGCTCGTAAGAAAAAAAGTATTGATACATTTTTTATAGATAATTTTATGATCTACAATTTTGTCTCAGATACTTTTATGATAAAACTTACCGTCTGAAAATCGCGAAAAACTCATTTTTTTGACCTTTGACCTTGAATAAAAAATTTCCTTACAGGGGAATGATGGGGAACTTCTAGACATTGTTTATAATTATGTTTTGAACAATTTCACAGAAATTCAGCTTGTTGGGACTTTATGTAACTTCGAATGTCTAAATTGACCGGACTAAGACGCGTGAATGTGATATAGTACATTCGAGTACAAAACATATGTATAGCCATGTTAGTACCACGTACACGTACCATATTAACCCTTTCTTGTTCCTAAGCAACGTCTTGAGGTAAAGGTAAAAAAGTGCGGTGCATATTTTTGTATCAAGTGTACAATCGTCTTCTGTCCAATGTCCTTTTTTCTTTAGTTCATTTTATCTTATTTTGTCAACAAAACAAAATTGAAACAATGAGGCAATGCTCTAAGACAATTAAAAATTAGCAACTCATTTGGAATGATTACGAACTCCGAGCTTGTTATAAAGGTTTTAAATCGTTTTAAAACTTCTTCTTCCTCTCTTTGTGATTTGTTTACGTAAAAGCTTCTTTGAAATATAACATTTTGACATTAAAATGATTATATAAACTTCCGGCAAAAATATATCAAACGAAGTCTTATTTGTATAAAGAATACTTATATAAGAATAGTAGGCGGTGCACATAATGGTAAAACGCAAGTCGCGGGTAATCTATGTTGTGTCTGGTTTTTCAACCGACTATGAGAGGAATTTCGCAAAAAAGGAGGAGTTTCTCAATTCAACTGTATGTTTTTTTGTATGTGTGTTACGTGATAACTCCACGAATATTATGGACCGATTTTGATGATTCTTTTTTTGTTTGTTGGATAATACTTTAGAGGTAGTCCATATAAATTTTATCGAAGTTGATTGAGCGCTTTTTGAGAAAACAAATTTTAAGGCAGAATTTCGACGCTTTCCTCTAGCCAGGAGATGCACTGGTGCACATATGATATTAAGAATTCACAGATTTCTTGCACAATTTTGTTGTTACTTTGCGGCGTTAGTGGACGAACTGAACTCTCGTTTAACGACGCGGATAAAAAGATAGGTGGGTAAGAAGGAGGGTAGGATGACAATAATGGCGTAGACAAATCTGCCGGCCTAGAAGTTACCTAGAGGTAACTAGGTAGAGATACCTAGGCAGAGGTACCTAGAGGTAACTTCTATATCTAAATGTTGGTTTGCTCTTCTTTTACGTCGTAACTGAGAGTCAGAATGACTCTTTTACTATAAGCTTCTTAGAGCCGTAAAATGATATAGACTGCTTTTTATCTAGTTTATTTCCAAGTCCAAGCGGAAAAGTGCGCAAAATTAGTTTAGATAATATACAGAAATTTATATTTAAGAATTTTAAGCATAGACAACTTAATAAGTTTACATGAATAGCTGAGCCGATCTAAATGAAAACTGTCACGCGCTTGCCCTATGGCACGGAGAAGGACAATGCCTACATTTCATTTTACTATATATGATGATATCTTTTACCGTTACTTTACAGTTACTAAAACAATTTAAATTAATAAAATGTTAATTGTTGTCAACATTTCTGAAGAATTAATGTCCATTTTAACCCCCCACGCAAAAAGAGGGACGTTTGTCGCCAATGTCTGTCTGTCCGTGGCATCGTAGCTCTCGAACGGATGGACGATTGTGATGCGTTTTTTACGTGAAAGCAAGTTTCCTTGCGGCGGTTCTTAGCTATATTTGGTAATTGTATGATTATTGCGCAGGTTTATTAGATTTAATTTACTTGTTTTCTTAAGAATTTACATCATAACCTTATAATATATACATTGAATAAGCTAATAATATATAAATTGTATTTAGAACTACAACTTTCTGAAGTCCACGCCGGGTAAATTTCTAAAGCTGTATTTGAATGAACATTTAAACTTTTAGCCGAGTTTAAAATGTTTCAATAGATGCTCTAGTGCTAGCGAGTGCTTGAGAATGCATGCAGTTAGGTCTCAAGAGAGACAACTTGAAAAATGATTTTACAGATTTCGTTCACCGCTCACAGCGCAGGCCAAATTGAAAATGTGGATTTTACGAATCATGGTACATGTGGGAAACATACAGCCATATAAGATGTCGTAAGAGCGTAATTGGGACAAGTACCTTCTTGTAAGATAAAACCTATAACATCACGTGAGACTTCTGTCTTATACGAGTAGCTGCGTTTTTCATGTACCGATTTTAAGATAAAATTTTCTATACTAGAGCGTAACATCACCTGATATTTCTCTTTTTGTAATTTTCATTGTAAAATAGAATTAAATTTTTTTTCAACAAAGGTTTGAAAGTCTCTAGGAGATGCACTACATGAGATTTCTTATAAGAGTAGTTTTTTTTGAGATTCAAACACAGTCAAGCAATTTTATCGATAAACATTGTAAATACTAAAAATCTGTACTTCGTTCCGTCACTACGTAGTAGTACGTAGTCCAAATCACATATCATTTAATTACATTAATATACATTAATATCTTTGTAAAATAAAACCTTCTTAATAATGCGTAACATCATCACTTAAAATCATGTGATATTATGGACAAGCGTTAATCTAAAGCGTTCGACGCTCACAAAATCCGTGTGTCCCCAAAACCAAACCAGACAGTCGTTGAAAACGCTCAAATTGAATTTATTTTGCTTAAACATGTTTCGACGTTTCGTTCATCAAGTTGTGTCGAGTTTGAACACGTACAATGCCCGTCGTTATGGAATTGATGTTAATTGTTCTAAGGGCATTTTATTTCACATCTGTTATTCTGTTAAGAGGCTATGTTGGTAAGACCACGTGGTCGGTTTCAAGGTTAAATTATTTTGCAGCTGTCCCTCTCCGAGCCCTATCCTACCCGAGCGCGTACGGTGAGACAGCATACATTATGCGATATTATCCACCCGTTATTTGGATGTTTCGTAGTCCAGGGATCATTTGAAGGATACAGTATATTATGTAACCATTTTTTTAATACAGTATACTAATGAAATTTCAGATGTCGGTGGTTTTTCCAAATTGTTCTAAATTGATTCATACTCTTGTAAATCAGGTTCAAAGTTGGGGCTTTTTATTACCAAAAAATACAATACTTTGACGCCCTGTAACTCTGTAAGTATATATTTAAACGAAAATCTGACTCACCACCGACACAGATATTTGTTTCTAGATTGTGTCTTGAAAATTTCATAGATTTTCATAGCTTAATACTCAAAATATGACTGGACTACGTTTGTATGGGCGCTTTGACAACAGCATAACCTCTTAAATAATTGGAATGTACTTCTGCGTATGAATATACATAAGCTAGTGTAGGGTTACCAAGCGTTCTGTTTTGACAGGATATTTCAGAGTATCCTGGGGTGTCCTGGACAGTTTTAAAGTATTCTGGGTAGTTAGATAGATGATAGATGGGTAGATAGTTGTAAAGTGTTCTGGTGTTCTGTGTGTTTTTAAAGCGTCCAGGTATGGTCCTGTTGTGTCTGTAATTAAGTAAAGTAATCACAGTTTGTCTGCTTCTTAATTTTATCAAGTATAATTTCGTGCATAGCTTGTTTCATAGCTCGCAAAGTTACACGGAGCTTGTTTATTCGGCTAATAATAAAAGACTGTTCCCAATTGGCTCTGCTTACCGTTCATGCCGGAACAAAACACTGATGCTTGGTGGCTGTCTGAGTCTAGTCGAACGATAACTAGATAGGATAATAATAATAAATTGTTTATTTCTCAACACAGAAAGTTGTGCTGTATATTGTCTGTAAGAGACTGGTGCTTGCGGTAGGTGTGACCATTGTTCGCTTTGGATGTAACAAATTAAAAGCTGTCTGTGGACTTTATAGGATAGCTAGCTACTAGCTAGGCGGATATAAAATGCCTAAACACTAACCGAACCGAGTACCCGAAACCGGGACCTCCAAATGGTTAGTTCAAGCGTGTAGACATTAGGCCATAGAGGCGATAAAATCAAACGATCAAACGCATTGGACATAATAAAGCAGTATTATGATATAATATGAATTTATGATTGATGAAATTTCGTTCTTTATGTACAGACTTTTTGTAAATACCTCCTTCAGCGTTTTTAATTAACGCGGCACCATTCCATTTCCCGTTGCATCCAATGATAGAAAGTTGGTTGCAGTTTCTACCTAGCCATCATCTGAATAACGTATTGTGCAGTGATTGTTTGTACCTGTAAAATGGTTGTTTTACTACATAATGTTACAGACATAGATCCAGGCAGAAAGGGAATCAAATATATTTGAATTAAACTACAATACATACTTGTATTAGAAGTATAAATAAGCTTTTGTCCGTGACAAGAAGTCACACGTCAAGTTAAACTCCATTTCGCATTTTTAATATTAATATTGATGGAGAACTTTATTCACATCGCAACGGAGAATTAGAATGACTTGATTAAAAAACAGGCTACTGTATATGCATTATTGACGTGACAACGTCTTATAAATTGGTTTGCCGGGTGACACTTCAAGAAACTGCGTTACGCTCCGCTCACGTTATGCGCTCACAATGAGAGCGAGTGAGAGGCACGCGTCCCTTCCACTCGGGCATGGTTAGCCCGCCTAAGAGCGAGAGAGACAGACATAAAAAGTGAAAGGCACGCGTCCCTGAATGAATATTCACATTAAAATTATTTTACCACTCAAAGTCGTTGTCACGTAAACCTTTCGCCCGTATACCGACTTTACAGGCAACCAATTTTTTTTATTTACTTATAGATAGTTTTTATGTAGAAATAGACGCAGTTCATTACAAACGCCATTGGCCAGAAATATATATATTTCGCCACGGACGCAGTTGAACTGGAAACGGGTGGATAATCCGTTCGTATTCTTGACATAATATGTCGTTGATATGAGGCTATTATTTACACAAATAGAAAACACATAGAACACTTGTTCATTTCTAATAATTTATTTAAATTCATACGGTTGTGGCACACGGAAAATAACGATTTACTGAAAACGTTTCGAAAGTAAACAAACGTAATAAGCGGAAGGTAGGCGGGAAGCGAGACGCAAACAAATTCTAAACGTTTGCGAGTTGACTAAATACTTCCTTTCTGTAAAGACAAGAAGGTACATCATGAATAAGGATGCAAGTGAATTCTGCTTGAAAAAAATTCAAACAGGCTTCCGTTTGAGCACAATCTTACCTGATGTTAAGCGACCATGTGCTCTAAGATAGTTAACGGTTTCCGAAAGCCTATTAACTCTGGCCTTGTACACATCTAAGCGCTCGGGAAACACAGAAGCCGGCAGGGTATTCCACTCCTTAGCTGTACTCATAATAAATGAAGAAGCGAAACGCTTCAGGCTTAATGATGTCTACTAAGTAGGTTCGGACTCAAGACGTTCTTCTGGTTGACCGTTGTAAAAAGGGCACAGAATTAATATATAATTACCAATTCTGTTCCAATAGACTAGACTAAAGTATTCAAAAATAGCAATTGAAATGTCTTTTAAATGATAGTGACGGTTTAAAATTGGAAGCGTACAAGTCCGGTTGGAGCTAAATACATTTCCGGAGCGTGTCATTTCACTCAACTTCTCGAATACAATAATAATAATATTTATTTATTTCTCTACACAGAAAGTTCCTAATTAAATACATTATTCACTTTTTACGGAGCTATATACTGTCTGTGAGAGACTGGTGCCTGAAATAGGTGTGACCCTGTGTTACAGGTCGCCAGGCTCTCACCCACGGCGCTTTGGATGCAACACATTCAAGTTCAAAAACTGTCTGTGGAGCATAGACAAAAATAAAATAAAAATAAATATCAAACAAAATAAAAATACTTGTAAACTTATTTAAACTACAATCTAATTAACTCTAGAACTTAACTTAGAACTTAACTCTAACAATATACAAGTCAATGACTCAGTGTCCCTACCACTGACTGGAACTGGACGGACGGCAAATTCAATGATAGGGTGCTACTGAATAAAATAGCGCATCAGTACTCACTCACTTGATTGTTCACTGACCACCAAACAGTAAATTTATGAAACAGAGATATTAAGTTATCCTTTAATGAATTAAGATACAAGTAGCAGCCGTGGAAGCTCAGTTGGGTAGAGCGTCAGTCCTTGAACAATTGAGGCCTAGTTTCGATTCTGGCTCGTACCAATGACTTCCAATTTGTTATTTGCAGTATATGTACGAATGATAAAAATCATAACCATTGGTTTTACGGTGAAGGAAAACATCGTGAGGAAACCTGCACACTCCTGAGAAGAAATTCAAAGGTGTGTGTTAAGTCTACCAATCCGCACTGGTCCCGCGTAGTGGACTATGGTCCATAAACTTTCTGTGACAGTATATAGGCTGTATATGGCAGGCCGTCCCCCTACTAGATGGACCGACGACCTGGTTAGAGTCGCAGGGAGTCGCTGGATGCAGGTGGCTCGGGACCGGTCGATGTGGCGTGCCATGAGGGAGGCCTATGTCCAGCTGTAGACGTTCCCCGCCTGATGATGATGATATAGGCTGTTGATGATGATGAATTAAGCTAATAACTTATCAAAGTTATTGTTATCGTAACCACTCAACCGTCCAGTGACAGGAGCGATTAATTGACACCTCACACGTCCGGGCGATAATAGTCGCTTGTTTTGCACCAGCCGACAGCAACTTACTCGAAAAAAATTATTCTAGTTGAAAAACTACTACAACTACATATAAATAAAAATACATTATACCAAAAGCTAAGGAAATGCAAAATTAATTTGAACCGTATGTGACGATACAAGCTTTAAACTGTACGCAGTCGGAACCAAATCGGCTGGTGATTGCTGTTCCCACGGACGCTGACACCTATCTCCGTTTTGGTGACTTCAGTCACCGGGGAGGGTTGAGTGGTTAAACAACAGTTAAATGCAAATATGACAAACGTTCAGATACATTTTCCAACATGAAGATAGACGATGAAATGAGAAAATAAAGCGATATAAAACAAAAACCATTTACAGCTTTTTTCTCCAGCAGCCTTTACACAGGGTGTAGCAAAGAGAACGTGTCTGCACAGGTGGCGAGCGCGGATTAATAGCAACACCCTCTACGAGAAAGCTACACTGATTTATTAAAACAGATTCCTTCAAGATGAAGAATTGTCATGAAATGCGTTGCTTGAATACTGTGAGATACTCAAAATATTAGATATGTCACGAACAAAGTATGTCACTGTTTATCAAGATGATGCTGAACATTTAGTCTCATATAATAAACATCTATTGAAGCTACTATTTAGTCAGTACAAACGTATATACAGATAAGCTTATTTGCATATGTTACTTTTAAAAAAATATGTAATATCTAATCAGCATTAGATACAGATGCATACAAATTAATTTAATTCCAAGGAATCGAACACTTGTTTGATTTCAGAATCAATTTCCATTTTCGTAAATTAATTTCCTGAGTTTTGGAGTACTACATAAGTCGTTGTTATTATTTACGTCTTGAAATAAAGAAAGGAAAACGCTTTATTAACACATAAGACAGATGTATGTTTGTTTAATGTATTTACTTGAAAAAGTTCATGTAATTTAAAAAAAACACTGTCAAATTATGTTTTTGTTCATATAAAAAAGGTTAATAAAAAATGAAGAGACATGCACTGCTCCAAACAGCTTTTATGTTTCTCTTCACCTTTTTGAAGTACACTTCATTTGACCTAAATGTGCTTTTCGGCGTTTTATAAATCACCGGGACGACAGCGTATCTGGTTTTTTATTAAGTCGAAGACTAATACCTCGTTTGTTGAAGGCTTTACCTGGAATGAGATCATATATCTAAGAGCGTGAGAGGAAAGTAGAGCACCCTGATTGGCAATTGTTTGGTGGTCAAATAATACTGTTCGACCAGATATTTCATGTTTACTTGGTGGTACGTGGCCTGCATTGCAATACAACTGTGTTGATAGCGATATTTTTTATTAGCAACACCTTCGTACGTGTCTTAGAAATTGGGTTTATTCCACGGAAAACTAAATAACTAGGCAATAGAAATCGTATAACCGCGGTAAAAGTGTCGCCGACACAAGTGCGCGTAGTACTTCTAGAAACTTTATAGTAATGATAATTGTAGTGTATTATGTGCCATAGCACACCCACACTGTCTCGTGTATCTATGGGTTGGTTTGTTGAACGTCAATGTGAAAGTGGGTGAGTGTGGAAGTTTAGTATTACTTAGCACGTGTGCATTGCCGAGCTAGTAAAGTGGTAGACAACCTCATAGGGACCACCACCAACAATTTGTAGTTGTTTGTTCTAACATATTTGATTTTGGCTGTTTTAACTGACTTCGAAAAAGGAGGAGGTTATCAATTCGGCGGTTATGTTTTTAAAAAATGTTTGTTACCTCAAAACTCTTTTGACTGGGTGAACCGATTTGGATGATTCTTTTTTATTTGAAAGGCGGTGCTGCGTGTGTGGTCCCATTTCAATTTAGTCCAGTTCTGACAACGTCAACCATGAGAAAACGATACAAGATATAAAAACTCGTCTCCCAATGGTTACTCACTCTTGATTACGGTGAAGCAGAAGACTTACTAAATCCCATAAAGTAACCTCTATGGACATGTCCCGACACACACACACACACACACACACATTCCACGTATTATAATAACAAAAAAATACATACCTACTCGTAACGTAACATCCACAGTGCAATATTGCTTGTGATTCTGTTGTTCCATTATATTATTCGTTTATTTCTCTTTCTAAATTTAAGTAATGTGTACCAGAGACAAGAATTCCGTGTGGGGACACCTGGTTACCCACACAGGCCTCGAGCTTAGTTTGGGAACCAGCTCTCCCACAACTACTATATTATTTGTTTTTTTAAATAATGTCTAACTAGATATATGATGTTGTGGAGAGAGAAAATAAAAACCTATTTTATTTCATTTTATTTATTTTTATTTCGTCTATTACGGCAATACTTAGATTTCAAAATTAATGTTCACTTGTCTTTCTAAATAGCTTCAATTTACCACGTCTACTGAAATGTTATTTGAAAGAGCAAACAAAAACTTTCTAAAGAAAATACAAGATCACTACAAGCTGTAGGTCAAAGTACTTTGTTGCGTTTTGTTTCTTGTTTTTTAAACTATCATTATTATCCGGGGAAAAATAAGGACAAATTTTATTTATATTTGGAAAGCAAAGAGACTAATATTCTAAAAAACTTGATAGGTGTCAAGGGACACCCGGATGGAACGAAGTTCCTTTCGATTAATTAGTGAAGGAATTGTAATAAAATTTTACAAATTTTCAATAAGGTTTGAACGGATTTTTAACATTATATTTTAAATATGGTTTTGTAGGTTTTTTCATTAGATTTTTTATGTACGTTTTGTTTTTAGCGACATCTTTCATTGAGTAGCGGCAACTAATCAGAGCCATCTGTCGTCACATAGCTGTACTGTTGGTATCGTCTTACTACTACGTACGTCGTACTAACAGATGACGCTAACTTACTATAGCAAAAAGTGTCGTGACAACTTTTCGTAAGAATTTTTCCCGTCTAGCCCCCTTTCACAACGCGCGATAAGGAACTTCGTTCCACTTTAACGTTAACGCCGCTAAAAGTTTTAATATTAAATATTCTTTTCAGATATAACTTCAACATTTTAATAATCTGCAGGAAGGATAGTTTATTAAACCCTGAAGAAAAGAGCCTCAAGATAGTCGCTTGGGTACGGGACGGGTATAGCAGATTCATCTAAGTTCAGAAAACCGCTGTCCGCTGTTAAAAATAATATTTGCCAGCCGCCGACGTCTGGTCCCACAAAAGAGGACCACTATTGTAGCGGAGATAGAGTTTTATACCGCCTTAGGTCGTTTGAATCGCTTAGATTCTCATTACTTTCGCGGCGATATTGAATTCCTGAAAGGTCTGGTTGGGCTTCGGCTTGTTTGGACGGAGTGACATGACATTGAAGTAGTAGTAGTAGAACCGATATGAACCATGAACTAGAACTGAAGAATTGTATCATTTTGAAAGAAAGAAAAATTATTTATTACTAAATAAAACAAAACAAAAACATACAGCAAAAACTTTACATTTTTGTACAGTGGTATCTACTTACAGGAAGAAATGAGTTGTATATAACAGGTATGTGGTAAAGGAGGTAGATTCCACTTATGCTGGCAGGGAGCAATTGCACAGCGATGGCATTCAATCTGCTACTGCAGGCGTTGATGGAACAATGTGTGTGCGGAAATTAAAAGTAAGTAGTACCTAGGCAGAACTTTATAAATTTTTATAAAAATTAAAAGAAAAAAGAAAAATAAATTTTTTCTTCGATTTTCACGGCTACAAGTTTTCTATTACGGCTCTTGCCGCCTCTTGAATTTCAGGTGGCGTTAAAGTTCATCACATTCAATGTCTTCACTTGAACTCATTTTATCAAATACAATTTACTTTATAAAATCAATGACGAACAAAGAACAACAATAATTTTTCACGCGCAAAAGTGTTCATTTTTTCAATAAACAGCTGTCTATTTGCAAGACAGTTCGAAATTTAAATAAAACATTTGATTAGTTACCTCCTTTGTTGCCATTTTTCGAAGTAAAAAATAGTTCCATTTTTAAATTACGCGACAGGAATGAGTTTACATAGTATTATTCCTAGCCGCTAAAACACAACAGAAATGGATTTTCAAACAACTTTTGCCGGCCGCTCCTAGCATGTATGTGGCCAGCACAGCAATTTAACTCGAAGAAGATTGTCAAAATAATACTCAAATTTCCAAGCATGTCTGAGAAAATTTATGAATCCTCTAAATAAATCAAAAACAACAATTAATACATAAAACAACCACAAAAAAGTTTAGACTTGAATTTACCGTGTATCGGATATTTGCGTTCCGTCTTCCGATCCGTTCAATTCTGTATCTAATTATGTTTACAAGTTTAATGTCTCTGACAGACAGACGGACAGAGTTGCCTCAACAATAGGGCTTTGACTGGATCCTTATGATTTGGAACTCATACAGTCTTACCACAAAAAATATTTTAACTCATCAGTTAAATACCAGTTTAGTTAGACAGTATTAAAAAGATAATCACTGCATAGTCACACATACACTTCTTTTACACATATATTTAATGCCTTACATACTATATAGGGCTTTTCTGAAAACCAGCGCTATGGCTACTGCCATAGCAGATGCTGAGATTAGTTTCTGTTTCTGTTTTCTGTTTCATAGACAATTGTTTAATTTTGTTTACCACAAAACCATATCCAACGTTTGTTTACTTAGGCTCGATTTATCTTGACGTATCTTTATTTTATGTTGACACCTCTAGAAAACGTTTCATTGAAAGCATTTTTTTAAATTTAACATAATTTTTATTTATCAAATTGATTTGATTCAGTAATTTCTACATTATAAAAATATACGAAATATATACTTTATGTAATATATAAACGCACGCTTGCTTTTGTTGCCGTACATTTGGTGGATTGACAATGCTAAACTTTTTTAAATAAACAATTTTATACATCCAATGGAACGTGATTTTCACTGACATGAGGTCAGTGTCAGGTGTCAGGTTAATTTTATTCTCTCAATCGAATCTGTGAATCGAATATTAAAATTGAGCTATAGTTTATGCTATCGTGAGGAATATAGTCCTTAATTATATCAACGATTATTCGTCTCGAGTCATGCGTGGTTTCGTGTGGACGTGACTACGTTTATTTTATTATAAATTGCGAAGCGTGGCGCTAGCCGCTGCGACGTCAGCGTCATGGGCGAGGAAAAACTCGTGGCGAACTCCTCGTGTTCCTGCAACAGAAGCTGGATGTGATGGACGAACTCAGAGCGTTGCAGATATGTAAGTCAAGCTTCAGCGAGGCTGACATAGCTGCGGCGAGGAAGCTGCAGTACGCGGCTCTCAATAAGAGCGACCAGATGATGTCACACAGACGTGAAGGGACACCGAAGAGCCTGCAGGATATCATCACTGTGCTTAAAGAGACCGATCCTGACGACGTGCCTACGTGTGTAGCGAAGGAGTTGCACAAGCTGCCTCCCGTCACCGTGACCATGTCGACGTCACCAGCCTCCTCAGCCTCCAGTGAAACAGCTTGCTGCTGGACACAAAGAAGCTGAATCACCGCGACGTGATTTTGCTTCAGTGGTTTTCGTCGCTAACAAACGAACTGTTCAAGCCCAGCAGCCGGTGTTACCGAAGGCGCAGACGACCACGAGCCAGCAGCGGACGCGCGTCCGATTTGATGACACGGACGAGGATGTATTTCAGAAAGTCAAGACGAAAAAGGCGTACCGTAAACGAGTGACTCGGAACCGCTGCGGAACCGCACCCACAGGGCCCAACTACCTGCTGCGCGCTGAAGTTCCAACCACGGCCACGTATCTGTCACGCCTACATTTCATCACCACCATGCAGGACGTCACAGAATATATATAGCAGAGGTCCAACTAGACCGTGAGGATGGCGCAGCTGGAGTCACGCCACGGTACATCATTCAAGTCGTTCGTGGTTCGAGTCCCGACCTGCAAGCTGACCCGTCGCTTCAGAGGAAAGATAGCGACCAACACCACCAGAGCGGCACCAACGTGCCATAGTAAATAAGTGTGCAGAATATTTTTGTAGTGTGTAGTAGTTTAACTTAATGTATTTTATTGTATTGTATATATCCTTATGGGTCATTGTTACCTGAAATAAATGAATAATAATAATAATTTCCCCGAAAGTTTTACTAAATCTGTAGCGTTTTCGAAAGTTGCGCTCGTTGTAATGTTCAAATGTATTTATTCGCACTGTTAAAACGGTCACGATAGTTGTCCATTAATTCCACGTCTTCAAAATCATTAAAATCAACAAAGTCTACGAAATCTATTGCGAATTCCGGCAGAGAATGTTATGACAGGCTACAATTCAAATTAAAGTTTTATGTTAAGAGGCTATCTTGGTAAGACCACGTGGCCGCGTTCAAGGTTGCATTGTTTTGTAGCTGTCCCTCTCCGAGCCCTATCCTACCCGAGCTCGTACGGTGAGACAGCATACACTACGCGAAGTTATCAACCCGTTATTTGGATGTTTCGTAGTCCAGTGATCATTTGAAGGATACAGTATATTATGTAGCCATTTTTTCAATACAGTATATTAATAAAATTTCAGATGTCGGTGTTTTTTCCAAATTGTTCTAAATTAATTCATACTCTTGTAAAACAGGTTCAAAGTTGGGGCTTTTTATTACCGAAAAATACAATACTTTGACGCCCTGTAACTCTGGAAGTATATATTTAAACGAAAATCTGACTCACCACCGACACAGATATTTGTTTCTAGATTGTGCCTTGAAAATTTCATAGATTTTCATAGCTTAATACTCAAAATATGACTGGACTACGTTTGTATGGGCGCTTTGACAACAGCATACCCTCTTTTAAGCAGTGTCTAAGCTGACATCGGCTAAACATGCATTTGTGGTAACATTTTTTCAAAACGTGTGTCTAAAGCTTGTTTATCTTTTTTGTGGTAAGACTGTAAATATCTAAAGTAACTTAAACAAATTTACAATTTTTTGTGGAAAATTTCAATACGAATTTAACTGTAATTTAAGTTGCTTTATGTTTTTAGGGAAGGGATTTTTACTAACTTATATAGGTACTAGTCCAAATTTAAAATCGCGCCCCGTCATCCTTACGCGACCGAATCTGACACGCCGCCGTTGATCAGTTATTTTATATTTTACTCACAATTAAATTATTGTGAGTAAAATAATCGCGATTCACTTCTCTTCTGGTAATTATATTAACACTTGAGATCTGACACTCAAATGTTATTCAAAAATACTAATAAAAGGCGACTAAGGGAAAATTCAATTAGCAAATATTCATTTCACTTCTATACAAGGCCACAAATCGCTTCATCACCGCGATGTAGAATACTGGTAGCGCCATCTATCGGCGACTTTACGTAACCACTTTAGCGTAAAATTATTCTTACATAATTAAATAATAATACAATAGGTACTGCGTTTTAATAGATAAAGGGTTCAATTTATTCATCGGATGCTCGGTAGTCAGAACCCTAAAAACGAATAACTGTCACAATGTGTTATAATTTATAATAAACTCATGTCATCTTGTAGGTGGCGTAAGAAGCGACGAAAGGAAAAATACCTTGTGATAGCAATCTTCGTGAGATACCCGACGTAAGAGGAATAGCTGCGGAATGTGGAGAGTTTACCCACTAAACTTTTGACTGGTACTTCTTCTGTTAAAGCGAGAGGCAATTACTACAAAAAGAATTAACTTAGCGGGGCAATCGCAAAGAATCTCTAAACAAATTCTTGACAATACTCGCAGCAGACGGTGGGCCAGGTAACAAACATTTGCTTGCCCCCAAAAAGTCGGGCAACGTCCATTCGGGCTGTATTCAAAGGATCCTGTCTGTGCTCAGGGGACAAATTTATTTGGGCATTGGTGTAAGTTGACGGGAATAAGAGCGGGAGGGAGTAGTAACGGGGTATTTACTTATTCGATTATTGAGTTGAGGAATCGGTATCATATTTAACAAATTGGCCCCGTTACGTCCGTTACCATTGGATCGAGTAAAGAACTCTGGAAAAATACGTATATTCTATGGTTATATCGGCTTCTGAAAATTTTAAGTATATTTAATTTTTTTTTTTTTTAGATAGACTAACAGTTGAGATTGCTTATGAATATCTGTAAGCTTATAATAAGTCTCCACAGATATATATATATATATAATTTCTATAAGGTCTAATAATAAAAAATAAAATAAAAATACAATACGTTAGTAATAAATAAATAAATTATTTGAACTAAAGAGGTCCATCAAATCTCCTTGCACTCTGTACCTTATTTACACAATCTTAGGATTATTTTCAAAATATTAGAACTCAAATTTTTATCGTATTATTCTTGTACAAATAATCAAAGTAAAAATCTTCTAAACCACCGGGCACGAGCTAAAGTGAGACATACAACCACAAAACAATGAAAAAATAAATATTTTAGAAATTATAACCAATAAAGTTCTCGCACGCTAAGTTTGCCCCTCTGAAGTTAGCTCTCCGCAATTTCAAACATGTACAGACGGAATGTGTGTCTATTATTTTCTATGATAACTATCCCTAGATGACATACAACACTAGGACATTTCTTTGTACCCGCTTTTTGCCTTGGCTTCCATTTAGACGTTAATAATTGATACTTCGCGGGTCTACTGTGGCTAACTTCAAAGGGGCAAACTGATAATAGACATTATTTAAAAATTACGTGCGCTCACTGAATCATCGTTAGAGGTATTCTATAAAATCACTCATATATTATTTAATACACCAATAGAATACACGAAAAAGCTTGTTTGTTCGTTTACTTGTTTGTGTGAGCCTCAACGGCATCACCATTATTGATGGAGTTTAACCATTACCATGACATTCGACTTAAGGTATTTCTAACCCACTTTCAAAAACTGGAGGTACCTTGTCACTCTAAATATAAATTAAACTCAGTTAGAAGCCAAACTCACTTTCACTTTATAGTCACGTGTTTGTACGGGTCGTCAAAGTGAGTCACGTAAAAATTATCTCAACGCAACCTTATGTACACTCGAGTATAAATATATGTATCCACTTTTGTACCATGTCACATCCACTTTTAATTGTCATTTTTCTTAAAACACTTCACAGGAACAAGCAAGAGTAAATGTGACATGGTTCAAAGTGGATACATATTTTAGAAGAACATCTATTCTTCTGGAGTTGACGAAGAAGTCATGATTTTCCATCACATTTATCCGCTTCCTCTCGTGATTTAACCTGGTATCAAGGTGCGCCAGTACACAGAAAATAGAGCCCCCTTGATCCGAACCTTAAATTTACTTTTTTTGTACGCGCCTTTTCAAGAAAACCTGAGAATAAATTTGTGTCTTGTTGCGAAATGGAAAGAGGCAGTACAAGGGAATATATGCTACCAATATATTTATGAGCTCTCACTAAAGTAAGAATGTGAAAAGAAACTTACGAGTGAGAACAAGTTATATCTATCTATATGAATAAAACAAAGTCGGGTTAGTTACTCCATTTATAACTCAAGAAATTCTGAACAGATTTTTATGATCCGAAATAAAATCAAACACGGGATAAATTCACTAAAAATATTTTTTATCATACATTCACGGCGTAAAAGAAAGTTAGAATAATTTGATTTTTCTAGGGGAACAGATGAAAGGCCGAAAAAGGACGTATGCCTGTTTTATGCTGATCGAACAAGTAGTTCCCATGGGATGAATTCTAAAGTCCACGCGGTTGCAAGTTTTAATCAGATTAGTAATAATAAATAAGCAAAAGCAACGCTAACTCACTGACTTCTAAGCCTACTGACAGGCTATAGTATTCAGATCAACAGCCTATATACATATGTCCCCACTGCAGGGGCTCAGGCCAACTCTCCTAGAGAGAGTAGAGAGAGTCCATAACGCGGGCCCAGTGCTGATTGACGGACTTCACAGCCTGTTCAAGACATGCAGGTTTCCTCACGATCGGATAATGTACTTTAATTGAAAAACAACTCATAGGTACACGGCTGGATTCGAACCCGGAACCCTCAGATTGCGAGTCCGCGCCTTATACATTGCGCCACCAAATCCAAGAAACAAACATGAATTAGTCAGATACTTATTAAATTGAGGTTTTGTCGTCACAGTTACATCGTACGTGATTGTTACATAGACGCTCGACATCAAGAGAGACAAAGTAATTGTTGAAGTAAATTGCGGTTAAAAACCTTGATTAAAATTTTACTGTACACAGTAAATTTTCACTCTTGTCAATTTTTCCATAATTTATTGAATTCATTACATTTTAAACTGGACACATAAAAATCCAACCACGGCATTAAAAATGTTTTCTCTTTCTCTAAATATACTCAACCAACAAGTTGCTAGATTGTAATTTATTACGGGCATTATTTTTAAGAGGCCCGAGCTCAACCCGTCTTGTACAAGTTCAGAGTTAAAACTGCTCTACAAAGTGACAAATTACTTTTTTAAATACACTTTTGCGTACTTTTCGGACCTAGTTAGAGAAGTATTTTCGGTTGTAAGCGGTCCCTTTTTTGTATCTTTTTTAGGGTCAAACAAGGACGAAGTACTTTTGCATTATTTTCGTGACCTTTTATATTACTTGATTTATCTACGACTTTTTTTAAATGTGTATTTTTTGATACTCAAAAAATACATCGTATTTATGAACTTACTGAGGGTAAATACGGTTTCATTATATCCTGAATAGCATTATTTTCATATTGAATATTCTTGAGAATTAAATTCATACCATAATATATTCATACGTAGTAGTGCCAAGTCCCTGCCCTGGTGGTTTGAACTCCGCTCGTCCCTCAAATCATTCTTAATATTCCTAAATTGATCAGACTTCACTATAAAACAACCAGAAATTCGATTTAGGGATCAAAATTAATTTTAAAATATATTTCTGAATTGAGATCCGTCCGTTTTTGTATCATTCGCGTATATTGGTACAACTCAAAACTGAGCCCAGAAACCGATACGGTGGTCGCTTAGTTTGATTAAGCGTCATCAGTTCTAATCTCGGAGTTGAGGTTCGAATCCATGGAAACATCACATCATTGAATTGTGGCCTTGCCCGGGCGAAAATTTCTTAATTAACGGCACTAAACATCATCACAGATATTTTTGTTTCTTTCAAGATTCTCTAGTGGCGTGTCCATTAAAAGCTGGTTACCTATTTTCTTCTCCATAGAGTTAAATTTTTAATAAATAACTCATTATTAGTAATACACGTACTTAGCTTCATACGTAACATGGATCAATGACCCAAATTGAAGCTCAAAAGCGCTTCCGACTGGGCTTAGATAATTCAATCAGTTAGTGGAAAGGTTCTATAATACCTGTGTATATACACGTACATACATAGGTACACTCGAGTACAAAAATGTGTACTCAGTTTTGTTCCAATGCAGTGTGTTAACAAGTTGTCCTACATGCCATAGGCTGCATGTATGCCAAATTACATCAGGATTAGTTTCGTTGTGGTAACAAGCAAACAAACTCACTTGAGCTTTACTATATAAGAATGATTATATGTATATTTATAGGATGTTTCAACCCCTTTGTTCGCCTAGCGGCTTCCGTGCGGCCCAGGCTTAACAAATCATTAATCATCATCAGCTAATAATGACGTCGTGTATACGCAATCAATCATAATGCGATCAAAATCACCCTAATTAAACGATATTACGCTCCAAGGGTCAAAGTTTAAATTTATATTCGAGAGTGTAGTTTAAAAACTTCAACTCTTTTATAGGTAAAAAGGTTCTTGAGAGTTCTTTAGAAGTTGTTACGCTCAAGCTAGTTTACAACTTGTAATTGGCCGAACAAAGCCTTGGATTCTTCATCTAACTAGTCAAGTCGTTTTTAATCCGTTAATTGACCGAGCGATCGCAAAGCGCGAGCGAAGGACATACTCGTACGTTTCAGCTTGGAAAAAATATGTTTTTGAATATCATGTCCGGTGGATGTTGGCGTGTCCTTCTATACAGGTCACATTTCTCAACCGATTCTTTTGAAGTTTTGTAAGCAGGTTCCATAATTATTTGGAATTTGTTGAGATTAGGACATAGGAAATGAAAATAATCCGGTTAGAACCCAGCCGTGTACCTATGAGTTTTTTTCCAATTCAAGTACATTATCCGATTGCTTAACGGTGAAGGAAAACATCGTGAGGAAACCTGCATGTCTTCGCACTGGGCCTGCGTGGTGGACTATGGCCCATTCACTCTCTGTAGGAGAGTAAGCCTGAGCCCCTGCAGTGGGGAAGTATATAGGTTGTTGATGTGAAACGAAAATAAATCATATTTCAGTCATTTCGAAAAATAATAAATTTTTTGGTTACCTTTATTAAGACATTGTGACATCAAGAGGTCAGGGGTATGAGAGGTTGGAAAATAATGAAATAGCTATGCAAAGAGAGAATCGCGAGATCTAAAGCTCAGTTATATTTTCTTTTTAACCAGTGGTCACCACTTTCTTGTTTAGTGGTTTTTAAGCCGTCCAACGGTATGGTGTTTCAAGGCTCAAAAGGCTTGCCCATAAAAATTCCCCTTTTACATCCCCTAAGGGATGTAATTTTGAAAAATCGTTTATCGTCAGTCGTCATCAAGAGGATCAATATTGGAAAATTTAAGATTTTAGAATAAGTATTTTTACAAGCGCAAGTATTCACACAGACTTAAGGTTACGAGTTTAGATAATTTACCATCTAAAATAAATAACGCGTTCAAAAAGAACAAAGAAACCGATTTCAACTGTACTAAAAGTATACGTCATTCATCACCTAAAATGTACCTTACGCTAAGAGGCTACCGAGACGGTTTCAAACTCGTAAGCTCTCAAATGCTTCCAATTTATATTGAAAACATAACCTCAAAATTTTAGAGGAAATTCCGTCACGAAACCGTAGGAAATTGGTCCTCGAGCAAAACCGCGGCAAAAGGCATGTTACGTCCTATATTCATATATTTCTTTGAGCCTTCGTCTCGAATCGGCAGACGGGGGCTCGCTTCCGCTTCCGTCCTTTAGAAATATAACCTGGAGCACTGAGGCTTTTAAGTAAATGCACTCCAACAGAGAGCTATGTCAATAGGCACCTGGATTCGATTGAAATACTCATTCCGTTCTGAGGATACCACTTCCTACGCGCACTCACCAATAGCTTGACAGAAATGATGTGATAAAAAATTCACTAGATTGAGTATGAATGGTGTTCGAGACTATTGCCCACAACTTCATCTGTCTGACCTTTAGTAGTTACCTCGGAAACCACTTGATGGTTCGGGATAAAAAGCAGTCTATGTCCATGTGCAGTCCTAAATTCTTCACGATTGCTTGTAACGTTGATTCGCTAAGTGGTAACAAAGATAGAAAATTACTTTCGCGTCTATTACTTTAGTACGATAGCTATTATTTCAGTATACCAGTGAAGTTTGTGTATTATAGTAATTTAGTTGTTAAACATAAACTACTTCGTGAATCGAGGTTATTTAATAACCAAGAATCAGACAAACATTCAAGTAATTTCTTAAATGCAAATGACACGTTACGCGAATGTATGGAGCCAAGGCCTGGTCTTGCACACTTATAATTTTAAAAGGACGTTATTAAATAAAAGTGATTTGTACCATTTTTGTAGAATTTGTTTTAGTTTATTTGTACAAAAACATATAAAACGCACGAAACTAGTAAGACTATACGTCGAAAACAAAGATTGCGTCAATAAAATGACATTTGACGTTGTCAATTAGTACAAAAAGAATGATTTATTACAATTACAATAAATTCTAAAAGAAATTTATGACTTTTCTATACATATTTAGATTATTACTTGATTTTTCAAATAGTGTACAAGTGCAGGCCAAATTTGAAACAAATCTTTTCATCGTCATTTGTTCTTGAATGTTCATCGGCTATTGGAAGTAATTCTCAAGCAGCAAAGCCAAGCAGAAAGGCTAGATCATAAATGTACCATACTTGTTTCGTAAAGAACTGACATGAACGAAATTTTACTGTTACTGGGTCTTCGACATAAAGTCTCCTTGTCTCAAAAATGTAAAGAGAACTCGGTTCGAGATTGGTTGTTAAACCCTCGTGCTATCGGGAGATATTCTCACCTTTGAGTTGCGGTCTCAGATGTAGAGATTTAGTTTTTAAAATATGGTAGCCCATTCTTCCTGTGGGCTTCCTTCCCTTCTAACGGTAAATTTATGGTTTAATTGATGACATCTTATAGCGTGATTTCTTTCCCGCTTCCTCACTACTTCCACTGCCACTCCTACTGCAGGACTACCGTCCCAGAAGCAATGATTCTTGGATGACTGGTTTCCAAGGCAAGTGATTTAGAACTTTGGGTGATGCAAATGCTACTAACGGGACAAACAGGATATGGGAAGCATCTTCTATCTATCCTCCACCACACCCACAAATCCGTACTCCAAGGATGCTCATTATGGAAATCTCCCTAAATAATGCCACGAAGGCCAAGTGCAACCAATTCATTAAAATTGATGTCTATCGGCTGAACAACTGTCGTAATTGGGATTGTGAGGGCGGTCATCGACCTTACAACCTACGCGATATGAAGGTATCCAACATAGATTTATGCAGCCTATGACTCTCGAATCTCGCTGCAACTGCGACCAAACCTTACTTGTCGAGTTGTTTCAGAGCTGAAGATCAAACGATCGATTTTAACCGACGGATGGAGGCTTCGTGCCGTTCGCTCGCAGCCCCAATGGGATTTACCTGTAAAACGTTAGCTCGTAGTTTTCTGTGAATTTATTTCGTAGCTAAAACAAATTACTGTAATGGTTTTGGATTAAATGTGTTGCATTTTAACGTGAAAAGGTAAATATCTAGACAGCAACTTCTAGTATAATCTAGAGTCAGTTTAAAATTTAGAAGTAGAACATAGAATCCAGAATATAGTAAAAATGGACGACACATATGGTTTTCAGGACTGGTGCCAGATATTGTGGTCAAGTGTTATTCTATTTATAATTTTAACAAATATACACCCAATCGGGACCATATTTAGTGTTTTCTGTTTAAATGCAGATAACTCAAGGCTGGTACTTAACCTTTGATAAGGTTAAATACGAGTATTGACAAAATCGATTCTGACCTAAATTGAATAAGCCACGGGATTGACAGGAGATATCAAGCAATGTTGAAGCTAGAATCTTGGAAGTTGACTTGAGGATATGATTATGACTATCACTAGAATCGATGTGGTCATATTCTGTTCATCTTTAGAACCGTAGTATCGTGGCTGTAAACTGTCGTAGCAGTTTCTAATGGTGTGTGGGATAACATATCCTGTCAACATTCGGTGGATAGGAGCGCTGATAAACTGCCATAATATACTTAGGGGCCTAGGATCTGGATGTGAGTATGCTTTCATCATTATGTCCTCAAGATCACTGATGTGTGAACTATTGCAGCTTCTACAATGGTCATTAATAATAAGTATTAAGGATCGCTGATATGTTAACGAGCGAGCAATGGAACGAGCTATGCTCGGAATTTCTCTACGTGATAAGGTCCGGAATGAGGAAATCCGTAGACGAACGAAGGTCACCGACATAGCTCGACGAATCAGTGAGCTGAAGTGGCAATGGGCAGGCCACATCGCTCGAAGAGCCGATAACCGGTGGGGAGTAAAGGTTCTCGAGTGGCGACCACGTACCGGGAAACGTCTACCAGGCCGTCCCCCCACTAGATGGACCGACAACCTGGTTAGAGTCGCAGGGAGTCGCTGGATGCAGGTGGCTCGGGACCGGTCGATGTGGCGTACCATGAGGGAGGCCTATGTCCAGCAGTGGGCGTTTCCCGGCTGATGATGATGATGATGATATGTTAACTGCGTTTGTAGTTTCTGTGGTTTAAATCAGTGGCATAATATATTCTGTCAACATTGGTCCTAAGGACCGCTTAATTTTAACAATAAATAAACAACCAAGCTAGGATATGCCAATCAGGGTAATTTGTTCTATCAGCAGATTTTGATATCGGTTCGAAAGTATGTCATTTTTACTGGTTTGCGCTCTGACTATAAATCAACGTATGATATGCTCGCAACAGATTGAAGCCGCGCGCTCATCGATTACCGATAGTTAGTGAGTTTGTCAAAAACAAAGTAAAGTAAAACCGCCCAGGGATCATTCATTATCTGTTCAGGTTATAGTTGACTTGGGGGTTTAGCTAACAAAGTTTCTAGAGGGAAGAAACATTTTGTAATAAGGATTAATGAGGAATATCGTTTTAATTTCTCTACTTTTGTTGGACTCGATGTTTTTGGAAATACGTTTTTTCTTACGTTCAAAAAGTAAATATGTTCAAAATACTGGAAACCGACTTCAATTGCCCTAAAAGTCTACTTTAAAGCAAAGCAAATTTAAGATTTATATTGTTTTTCTCATGGATGCCATTGTCAGAACTGGACTAAATTGAAATGAAGACACACGAAAAGCACCACCTTTCAAATAAAAAAGAATTATCCAAATCGGTTCACCCAGTCAAAAGTTCTGAGGTAACAAATATTTTTAAAAAAAAAAAACATAAAAAACATACCCGTCGAATTGATAACCTGCTCCTTTTTTGAAGTCGTTTAAAATAAAGTGATGATAACGATGGAAAAAGTTGCGGGTTTGATTCCTGTCTAGGTACTTAAAAGATCAGAATTTGAAGACTATTCTATATCCATCTAGATAAAAGAATGTCATCATATCGCCGAACAGGAGTGAATAAAGATCAGTCTCAATTTTTATCCCACTGACTTATTACTTGTCCAGTTCGTCCAGTGAAAATGAATGTCCAATGGTATATGTATGAAATAATGACTAGAAATAATATGCATAAAACTGTGTGCGTTAGCGAAATGCAATAAATTTATTACATAATTGTTAAATAAAAACAATTTCAATTGCTTTTTATTTATTTTATTTAAACAGTTTATTGTACACGGAAAATATTTGCATAACACAAAAACAGAAAAATTTATACAAAAGGAATAGCTTATTTCTGAAAGAAATTTCTTACAGCAGTCCTAGGTCAAGGAGAAATAGTGAAGAGAGGAGGGCAGTTAGGCGTGTACGATTTAATAAATAGAATAAACGAATTATGAGATACAAAACAAACTAATATATATCAATATTATTATTACAAATTTAAACGTGACAGATTAGAAGGCATGTTTAAATTTATTTCAAAAATTCTTTTAAACGTCAGTCTTGCGTAATACCGAATTTACTATCTATTAGCAAAAACGTTTAACAGATTTTCGTGTCGTGATATTTAAGTAAAAAACCAATAGCTTTTATTGCCGTCCTTATAACAAGTATTGAATAATACATGTAAATTTCGTAAGGCAGAGTGCCCATTAGGAATGAACGAAAATATTCCATTAAGAATAAAAACTTTGGCAAGATTCATAAATACGCAATGGGGATGGAAACTGGAGATTTGTGAACCGCGAAAGATATATTCTTTGGCTTACCGGTCGCTTTCCCTTGCATAATGATATTGTTTTTATGCCGCACAACTCCCAAACATACAATTAAAAATATTTTAAGTTTTATATTCCTTTTCAGCGGATTTAGTTGAATTGAGTCATATCACCTGATAACTGACAATAAGGCCTTTGGATGGTAAGGCTTTGCTACCTTTGCTTCCTAACATGATGATAGCTAGCCAGGCAGACATAAAAATGCCATACCACCCAGACAGGGTACCGATAGGTAGATACCCCCACTGGTAATCGAATCCGGGAGCTCCAGATTTTAGTCCAAGCGTGGATTGGACAACGGAGCCGCTTGGGATAAAACTGTACCCTTCTTTGAAGTGCTTAAGCTCTTTGAGAGAAACCATCGCGTCGTTAGCTTATGTATCTTAAAATAATATGTAGCAATTGGTTCACTTCACTTCACTGGCTCGGCAACGGCCACGAGTTTTATACTAGCAAAACGTCCACACTCGCCTACGACTCTCGTGACACTGTCAATTCACACTTTGACACTGACGCTTAGCAAACCACACAGTGACACACGAGACAATGTGAGTATGCTATAGCATATTCACTACAGTATGGTAGCGTATCTTCGAAAAACACCACTAGTCTACTATAAATCTCTTTGTCCGGTATTTCAAAGTCGAAAAAGTAACAAACATTAATACTTCCGCACAATCCAATATTTACGCTGTAAAATACCGATAGATAATTCAAAGAGGTTAAAAAAAAGTATGATGATAGCTAATAATAAGTTCTGCGTACTGAACAATCTAGCATATTGTTCATTTCTCACGCTAGAAATGTCCAAATGGCCATGACGTTATTTCCATACCACATGTAATAACGTGTTATTAACTGAAACGAAAATGTCAAATATCTATTTTAATTCTAATCATAGAATAGATAATTGTTTTAGAGGACTATCAAGTTCTATTTAATAGTAACATTCAAACTAAAATTGTGTTTTTATTCATATTTTGGTCAGTAATTTTTATAACTTCTACCTAGGCGGAATTAAATTTAAAGTCCCGATAACCTTTTACACAAAATGAAGAGTATATCTTCCTTTAAATAACCTCAAATTTATATATATCTTTAATTTACTAATGGGATCCTACACTGTCAAGTTCTTTAATTTATTTTTACTTTTCCCGTGTCAAATTGATCATTTTTTTTTAGCGAGCTGAATGATAATGTATTATAAGATATAACGTCAGTCGTTGAAAGTTTCAAGGGCTTTAATACCGGATTTGTTTAGTTTAGGATTTCATTATGATTTCTTATAGATTGTAAGTATACTCATTTGAGGACTGTGTACAAATCTATGCGGAAAAAAACACGCGAACTAGGGTTCTATACCCAAAGGGAAAAAACGGGACCATATTATTAGTAAGACTCCGCTGACGGTCTGTCACCAGGCTGTATCTCATGAACCGTGATAATTAGACAGTTGAAATTTTCACAGATGATGTATTTCTGTTGCCGCTATAACAAACAATACTAATAAACATAATAAAATAAATATTTAAGGGGGCTCCCATACAACAAACGAGTTTTTTTTTGTTTTTGCTCGATAGTGATGACGGTTTTTTTGCCACTTTTATGGATAATGGTACAGAACCATTTGTTCGCGAGTACGACTCGCACTTAGCCGGTTTCCCGGTACGTGGTCGCTACTCGAGAACTCTTACTCCCCATCTGTTATCCGTTTTTCGAGCGATGGGGCCTGCCCATTTCCACTTCAGCTCACTGACTCGTCGAGCTATGTCTATGCTATGATTTCGTCATTCTGGATTCCATCAATATACGTCAACAGAACTGTGTGCAGCCGACTTAAAAATAAGTAGGCGGCCGGTCACCAAACTTAGGCTTCAAAAAATATCTTCGAACCCCTTTGGATTGTTATTTATGGGGTAAAGTTCACACAAACACACACAAAGTTACGGTTCAAATAGAGAACCTCCTTACCTGTTACTCTAGTCTAGGTAGTATGTAGTATAACCTAGTAAATGAAGGCCTATCAAGCGTGTTGTCAATTAGACAGGCTCTCCAATAAAGTGTAGAACAAGCTCGTGTTCTCCTCCCCTCAAGCACACACCGATGCAGCTCATGCCACGTTCGACCTGAATAGGTAATTCAATTTCGTCTGTCTGCTGCCTTCCTATCAAGTAAACTTAGACTACATCACAAACGGAGACGCGCCGCGACGTGTCGTGACTTCGTTTGCGTGGACATTAGAAATCATCCCGCGGGGACTATCAATCAGCATAAAAAGTGGCATTTACAATTTTCCGGCTTCTCAACTATATAAAAATCAAGCCATTCTGACTCTCCATTATGACCTAATGTAAGAACAGACATACACTCAAACCGCTTGAGTAAACTATTTAATTTTCGCATGTATTATTCTACTACGTATTCTAGAGCGTTGGTGGCGCAATGGATAAGGCGCGGACTCTCAATCTGAGGGTTCCAAATTCGAATCCAGCCGTGTACCTATGAGTTGTTTTTCAATCCACGTACATTATCTTTGCTTAACGGAGAAGGAAAACATCGTGAGGAAACCTGCATGTCTTGAACAGGCATGTGAAGTCCGCCGATCGGCACTGGTCCCGGGTGGTGGACTACGGCCCATACACTCTCTGTGTGAGAGTAGGCCTGAGACCCTGCAGTGGGGACGTATAATAGGCTGTTGATGATGATTCTAATATGGATGGATTTCTACTATCTGGACTATCTTTTGCGCGACTTCGTCTGCGTGGAGTTTACTTGAACTTGATTTTCATCTCATCTCACATTAAGTAACGGTCCTACCGTTGGATGGTAAGCTTTCACTAGGTCTCGGATTCGATTTCCAGTGATTTCCCTATCGATACTCTGGTTACTCGTAGTGGTAGGGTATTTCAATGTCTTCTTGGCTACTGCCATGCGGTCTAAGTCTATTGCAAAGCAGCATTGCTAATAGCACTGTTGTGTTCCGGTATAAAATATATCTGATCCAGCTTCTAATTAGCATTCCCACCTCCTCTCCGCTCCCACTGTTATTCATGTTTTTATTTTAGCCAGGATCTACAGCGGTACACTTGAAACGCGTCCACTGAAGGTGGATGAATTTCCTACGGACTCTAAAGCTATCTTGGGACCCCAGACTCGTTTAGAGTAAAGAAATAGGGTGGAGTGTTAAACAAGAAAAACAGGAATAACAGTGGGAGCGGAGAGGAGGTGGGAATGCTAATTAGAAGCTGGATCTGCTATCTTTCATACCGGAACATAACAGTGCTATTAGCAATGCTGCTTTGCAATAGACTTAGACCGCATGGCAGTAGCCAAGCGGACATTAAAATACCCTACCACTACGAGTAACCAGAGTATCGATAGGAACCCCAAGTGGGAATCGATCCTGGTACTTCTACTGTTAGTACAACCGTCTAGGCACTAGGACATAAAGGTTAAAATTTACCTAAATTGTTTCATGTTAGAGATTTAATATGAACAATAGGGCATGCAATTTTAACGGATGTTCATGAATTTCTTTTTACGTTCAAATAGACGTATCTGCAGTTTGAAGTAAGTCTAAAAGGAAACATTTATTAGGAGATTAATATCGACAGCCGGTGCTATAGCGTTATTGATTCATAATTTCATTAAATTTTTTGTAGCTCCCGTTCCCCATAGAGCATTAATACATTAATGCATTTAATACAACTCACGGGGTTTTAATAGGTAACAAGAAACTGTATGTACAGCATTGATTTATTGTTGTCAACAGCAAGTCGATAAAATTGACGAAAAACCTGGTATTATGAATGAACACAAGAAAAATAATGCAATCGTTCGTTAAATTGAAATGTTGATATATATCTCGTCTATTCTATTCGCTCCAAATCCGAAAGAAATCCGACACAAAAATAAACGAAACAATGTTCCGGGTATGGGCCCTGGGTCGATCGGAATAAATAGTATCCTATGCCCTTTTTGGTCCTTCAACCTTAATAAAAACACAGGGACACATTCTGTACAGAATACCCGCGATTTGCAACGTTTATTTGAACTTGTATCCAATAAATTCAAAAAGTGATTTAATTTTATTCGCAATTATCCAAAAATACAAACATTCCAATTTTGTAGGATTACACGCATTTGGTCGCGGCTTCAGAAATTATCCCACGGGAAATACTTGTCAAAATATCTATTATCATTTTCCGACCCTACAACTATCCTTACAAAAAATGAAGTCTGTCTCTCTACTACAAACAAACTCACTTTTGCATTCATAATACTAATTGAGTAATTACAATTGGTTTTACCGTTGGCTAATCAATAACAACGCAAGCAAAGTTGCACAGAAATACTAGTATAGCATGAAATCATTGATTCTACTAGATCCTTCTTTACGACTTCAATTACCATTAAAGTCGCCAGATGATTTTGATTGCCAGACTTCAAAATCCCCAATTTATGAGCTCGAATTCTGAATAGTTCCAAAAGTAATAACTTTCGTCTTGTCAAAGATAGAATTAGGGTAGACAAGACTCGTTGATATGGATGGGTTGTCGCAACCAATTTATTTAAAAGTTAGAGAAGGAAAATAATTCATCATCATTGCTCGTCACAAGGCTCGTTCATACTCTGCCTCGACAAATGAGTTTGTAACGGCATTTCTAAATTAATAACAAAATCTTTTTAACACACTCTATATGTATATTAGGTTCACTGTATGTAACTGGCCAACCAATTATGTATGTAAACAAATATAGCAAGTCCATTCAACCTAGTTCTAAAAACTTCTTTACTTTCTATGAGGGGATTTGCTATGACCACCATTCTTGGCAGGTTAGATACGAGTAGGCAGATGCTGTTAAAATATGTCCATTCATATAGTTTCTCCTTTATAATATGCCGCCTGGCTCACACCACATGTAGTCAAAGGAATCCGGTTTCGTACTTAAAGGAGGCCGCTGTGGAGTACATCCGCTAGTGAATTTGGAACTATGTGAAGGAAATTGTCAGAAACTCAGTGGAGATATGTTACGTAATCACCGAGTAAGTTAACCTTAACGTCATCAACGAGTAAGTTAACCTTAACTTCATCAACGAGTAAGTTAATCTTAACGTCATCACCGAGAAATTTAACCTTGACGTCATCACCGAGTAAGTTAACCTTAACGTCATCACCGAGTAAGTTAACCTTAACGTCATCACCGAGTAAGTTAACCTTAACGTCATCACCGAGTAAGTTAATCTTAACGTCATCAACGAGTAAGTTAACCTTAACGTCATCACCGAGTAAGTTAACCTTAACGTCATCACCGAGTAAGTTAACCTTAACGTCATCACCGAGTAAGTTAACCTTAACGTCATCAACGAGTAAGTTAATCTTAACGTCATCACCGAGTAAGTTAACCTTAACGTCATCACCGAGTAAGTTAATCTTAACGTCATCACCGAGTAAGTTAACCTTAACGTCATCACCGAGTAAGTTAACCTTAACGTCATCACCGAGTAAGTTAACCTTAACGTCATCACCGAGTAAGTTAACCTTAACGTCATCAACGAGTAAGTTAATCTTAACGTCATCACCGAGAAATTTAACCTTGACGTAATCAACGAGTAAGTTAACCTTTAACGTAAACAACTAGCAACTGTATCATTTACCACCCTTTTTCTACAAAAATTAACTATTAGCTAAATTGAAAAAGTTTCGCACTAAAACGAAATTCGACCTATTTTTGAGTGGGCGCCAATTAACGAAACAGCCTATTCGTGACGTAACGCTGACGCCAGCGATGGAATTAACTCGATCGATGTACCAGGCTTGATTGCAGCTTTCGCGGCCATACCTCCCACGCCATAAGACAGCGACCTACAGGATATTATGAAGACCTGCCACGTTTGACTAATCTGTCCTAGCGCCTATTTTGTGTCTGGGTGGCTTCTGCGCTTAGCCATATTTTGCCATAGTGCGTGAGTGTAAGTGGAAACAGCTGGTCTAGCCTGCCGATCTCCTGCCAGAACTGTGGAAGGCGCTTTATATCCCTGCAAGCCTCCCGGTGTGATTCTGAATTATCTAGGATCGTTCCTCGTTGAGTGACCACGCTGCTGAAAGTCGTGAGCACATAGGCGGAAGTTTCCTATAGGCGGCCATGCACCCCTACACAAAAAGCTCACTGCGAGGGTACGCGTCGTATTGTCTTAAGTCTAACCAAGTTAACGCCTAGTCAATCAGAATTTATCGACATAACTGAAGGTGTTCAGAGATTCCTCGTTCAAAATCTAAACGCTACGCTTTTTTTTATTAAAAAAATATATATGAACAACACTTATGATGATGCGATAGTTAGCGTGCAATACTTTCTCTTGTATTTTCGTAATTTGAATGATAATGTTTTATAGCGGATGACTGATTTTTTATTCTATAGTTTTATGTAGATAGTGTCAAGTAATCTGTACTCTGTGTTTCTCCAAAACTGAAGATATTTTTTTGATAATAATATCAGAGATCCTTGTACGTAGCATATCCACCCACAGAGTATATCAATGTCTATGAATGAATTACCAGTTCGCAGGTAGACATTGACAAATATTACTTATACAGAACTCTGTTTGCGAAAACGACGTGATTTTACTGGCTAATGCAAATAATATGAAAAAACGTGTCGCTAGACGCAAAAGTTTTTTATCCAGCAGTAACAAATCATCGGAGTTTTCGAGTTAACATTTGTCATTAAACAAGAAAAATATCAGGCGCGATGAAGGTAAAACAATTATTTAAAAAATGCTGTTTTCAAGTTACCTATAATTGATAAGTGAACAAAGAATCAATCTCATCCAGATTGGACAGGTTACAAAGAAGGTATACGAAAAACGAAATAAACGCAAATGTATTTTTGGTGATTCCCTGTTGTTCAAAGTGGGAGATCACATTAAACAACATGGTCGTAGGGGAATGTCCTGGACCCGGGTCTCCATAGAGTGACGCACAGTGGGAGCTGGAATCGCCCCCTTCCGAGATAGAAACACTCCCTACACTTGACCGCGATCTAGTGTGGCTAGCTTTATTTAAGAGGCTATGCTGTTGTCGAAGCGCCCATACAAACGTAGTCCAGTCATATTTTGAGTATTAAGCTATGAAAATCTATGAAATTTTCAAGACACAATCTAGAAACAAATATCTGTGTCGGTGGTGAGTCAGATTTTCGTTTAAATATATACTTCCAGAGTTACAGGGCGTCAAAGTATTGTATTTTTCGGTAATAAAAAGCCCCAACTTTGAACCTGATTTACAAGAGTATGAATCAATTTAGAACAATTTGGAAAAACCACCGACATCTGAAATTTCATTAGTATACTGTATTAAAAAAATGGTTACATAATATACTGTATCCTTCAAATGATCCCTGGACTACGAAACATCCAAATAACGGGTGGATAACATCGCATAATGTATGCTGTCTCACCGTACGCTCACGGGTAGGATAGGACTCGGAGAGGGACAGCTACAAAACAAAGTAACCTTGAAACCGACCACGTGGTCTTACCAACATAGCCCCTTAAAATGACTTACCCGGTTGAAGGGTTTCTTACCACCAGGGTGTTTGTGTCAGCGAACAGGATCTGGATCTGGTGGCCCGTTCTTCCTTCTTGAGGAGCTGATCACAAAGGCGCCATGAGGGTTCATTCATCAATGTGATTCTAGATTTATCAATGCGATTATATTCTGGAACATATACCAGCTAGAATAATTGGAATTTAATATCGCAGGGTCGGCACAACAATTGGGCGCATATTAAATCCACGCCTCAATTATAATTGGTGTCTTAGGACGGACTCGGTTAATTAAAACGAGGCTTAGGGCTGGTTTGGGACAAGGTCCTAACCAGTCCTAATTGAACAACTGGATTATATGTGATGGTAGTAAGTGCGATATATGCTGAGGTTTGTTTACAGATTACTCTGCAGGGCGACTCGACTGTATTCCATCGTTTTGTCCTTGGACTCCAGATCGGGGAGGGTTATATATTTGTGCTGTATGGAGCGGAGACATTAGGTCCCTGGGGGATGAAGACGCGGCAGCTTGTGTCTGATCTGTCTGGCCACCCCGCCAATTAGTGGCAATTTTTTGTGTGAAAACATTCATTGATGCAGATCTACTGCTACTACAAAAAGTCAATAAATAAAAGCTTTATTGGCACTTAAACTTATCTATACGTTTTGACTCAGGTTACAATTTGGATGTTTTTTTATATAATTAAGTATAAGTAAGACTAGCATATAAACTAAGCCCAGCATATGTCTTGGATGCTAGTTTCTAAAAAAAATTATTTTGCTAATAAATAAATATTAGTAAATTTTATAAAAACCCGCACCAACATACGTCTCCAGTCATTTTAAGACATAAATGCCTATTTTGTTCAACATATATTATGTTTTTCGCTTAACGTTATATTTAAATTTAGTAAATTATCACTTATAAAAATCAATTATCACTTATATAAATCAATTATCGAACATCAGCCTCAAATTGAAAATGGATTGGCAGCAAGATCCGCCAAAGAATGGTTCAATTCGTCGTGGCGATCTATTAGATACACTCATGTTCAGCATACCACAAAATACAGGTGGTGATAAATAAATGCAATACTATGAAGTCCAGAGCTTTGTAAACTGGTAACAGTTATTTTTACATCGAATAACTGCTTGTTAAAATAACTCAGTGCAAAATAATATTAAAAAAAACACGCAACAATGAACTATAATGAACTATTACACAAAAGAGTCAACAAAACATGCGAAGCGTTATACAATCCGTTGCATAATCACGTCTATCTCGTTTTAGATTAAAAATATGAATTCAAGAATAAAAATAGAAGATCTGTTTGAGTGTTTGAAGAAGAAAAAAAAGGTTAAATAAGATGTAACCAGTGGGTGCGCGCAGACATGTTTTTGTGACAGTGACTAATCTGTGCGGCCGGCGCAAAACATACGGGTGGGAGCAGACTTCACGCTGCGAAGACAGCGTTAGACGCTTTGACCTCTGATATTGTTCACACATCATCATTGGTCAGACTATTACCATTGAGAATTACTATTCATCCACTCCCGGTTGAAGTGCAGCTTATGCTGAGTGAAGATCTTTCCAGCGCTCACTGCGCGACGCGGGTAGCGGCAAACTCGCTATCACATTTTTTTATTTATTTATTCGAAATTGTGTACAATTGTTTATTTTATTTAGTTGTTCTATTATTATAGTTTTAATTAGTTTATTTTTCCATGTTTCTAGTTTATAATATTTTTCTGTGTGTTTGTTGTTGTCTGTGTCGTTTTGTGATAATGACGAATAAATATATGTCTATGCCTATTAGTGTGATTTCGTTCATAAAAGTTTCATACTAAGGTTCTTTTAACATAATATTTTTTAACAGTATTGCTGACTTCGTGCCGGTTTTATCAAAAAAACAGGACATCGGATTGTAATGTCGTGTAATTAGTATCATAAATTTTATCGCGAATTTTCATTTAAACAAACTTTTTGAGATTATTGTTCAAAACACAATCTAGACATCATTAGGCTTTTGTAGCTAACGATAAACTGTAAATCGTGGGGATCTTTTGAGGAAAAAGTGTAGTCCTGGAAATAGGGTAAATATTAACTTACTATGGTAATAGCGGGACCGGCCATCATCATCCGCCGGGAAACGCCTATTTCTAGACAGACCTTTCATGCACGCCACATTGACTGCTCCCGAGCCGTTAACAACCAGCGACTCCCGCAACCGGTCGTCAGTCCATATTTAAATACAAGCTTTTAATTAATTCATTCATTCATTCATCGTTAGCATATGGCTATTGGCGTGGGCATAATAATATAGACGAGCGTTACAACACCGAGTGGTACTCTTAAAGTAAGTTCGAATTTCTTAGCGGTAGACAAAATCGAAGCTCATGTATCTGGTGTCCAATGCATTGTAAGTAACGAAATAAGTGAGTACTTCAAAATCTTTCACAGTACTATTTTTACTCATTCCCCATTAATACTAACCTCTTCTCCTCACATTTTATTACTTTTAATTAAAATATTCCATTACGGATTAAAGATACAATTAATAGGATAACAAATAATTATAACTATTATTAAGGACAAATCAGACGTAGATTTATGAACATTCTCAAACTAATGTCTCTAACATTAGCTGGGATGGAAACTTTCTTTTACTCAACTTTAATCTTTATTATAGATACAGGGCTTAACGAAGGGTGCTCACTTAAGTGTCAAGTACTTATATATAGTTATAAAAGCAGTGATTATGCACGGTTAAAGCCATAAACTCCAAATCTTGAATCCTACTGCTACTCTTCAACAGTTTTCAAATTCTTTAACAATCTTGTTTAAACTTAATTTAATTTCAATACTGATTAACCCAAAGTTAATAAGATGAACTATAAACCAAAATGTTATTGAATTATCTGCAGGAATTAGTTGTCTATAATTAGTGTCGCATACACTACCTTTTATGTGATACTTATTTTTGTATGTGTGATATAACCCAGGTTCAAGATAAAACCGGAAGGGGAAACTCGCTTATGTATTCTATATGCTGTGCTTCTGTTTGGGCAGCAAACTTGAATAAGACGGTGGCGCTAGCAGGCCAGCTATGCTTGGAATTCCTCTACGTGATAAAATCCGAAATGAGGAAATCCGAAGACGAACTAAGGTCACAGACATAGGGCGAACAGTCAGTGAGCTGAAGCTGCAATGGGCAGGTCACATCGCTTGAAGAACCGATAACCGATGGGGAGTAAGAGTTCTCGAGGCGCGACCACGCACCGTTAAACGGGTACCGGACTGTCCGCTTACTAGATGGACCGATGACTTAGTAAAGACCGTGGGGAGTCGCAGGATGCAAGTAGCTCGGGACCGGTCAATGTGTCATACCATGGAGGGGCTTTTGTTCAGCGGTCAGTAGTTGATGATGATGAGTAGCAGTCCAGATGTGCAAAAGAAAACTCTTCCACCACTCAACCGAGTAAACTCCTGGTTTTATAACCAGTTACCTCCAGATTTTCAATCTATCTGTTTTGACAAAAAACTATTTAATAAACTAGCTCTTAAAAATAATCGAATAATTTTTTTGGACGGCTGAAACTTATTACATCCACAGAAAACATAAGCTAGAACACTGGTTTAATTTAACAGGGATAAATTTCAGAGTACTTTGATGGGTTCGTCCTATTAATTAAGTTAAAACAACCCACTATCAAATTAAGATGGATGCTAATTTAGCAGTTTTGACAGTAAGGTCATCCCGAAATAACAAATGTCTCTTAGGTCAATCTAAGCAGCTATTAAACGTACTTGTAAATAAATATTTAGTAAATATGATTATTTATTTATTATGCAAACCTCGTTCCCGAACGAATAAAAACCAGGTCGATCCCTCGCTCAGAATTATGAAGAACAAACAAACAAACATAAATGACTTACGATATTCGTAGTAAAATAATGATTTTCAGCAAGAAATGCTTAAACACTGTTACTATTTTATATACACACACTCTAGTACATTTTCCATACAAGTTTCTTTTCCCATTATTGTGTAAATTTAAAATCGTGCGTTCTATTAAATATATTTAATGTAAGGCTGGTGCAGTAAAGCGGACGCAAAACGAATATCATTACATGTACTTATCGCATTGTCCCCGAACTTTGTAAAACAACGCCATCTTTTGGCAGGTTGTTGTATAATTTCTCACAGAGTGGCCGTTAATAAAGTAGCTATATTATCCTTTGATATTAAAGATTATAAGGCGTCGGTGGCGCAATGGATAAGGCGCGGACTCTCAATCTGAGGGTACCGGGTTCGAATCCAGCCGTGTACCTATGAGTTGTTTTTCAATTCAAGTACATTATCCGATTGCTTTACGGTGAAGGAAAACATCGTGAGGAAACCTGCATGTCTTGAACAGGCATGTGAAGTCCGCCGATCCGCACTGGGCCCGCGTGGTGGACTATGGCCCATACACTCTCTGTAGGAGAGTAGGCCTGAGCCCCTCCAGTGGGGACATATATAGGCTGTTGATGATGATTAAAGATTATTGTTTGGTAAATCATAGTAAGCTTGTAATACGCGTAACCTTTGGATAAATTTGTTTTCACTACGCACCTCTGAGAGTAATTGACCTGATCTTGTTACAAAAATTTTCCTCACGTTCTGAGCAAATCTATCACGTAGCGAAAAATTCAACATGCCTACAACCTGAGATGAAATTGAGCGTTTCAGCTTGTGGTCCTCTGCCCTAACTTACGATACTCAAAGTAACTTAATAAATAAGGCTAAGTTAAATGATAAACTAAGAACTAAGAAAAAGGGGGTAATCCTTACTAATATTATAAAAGAAATAATGATTTTGCTGTGCAGCCGTAAACAAGCAGTCACTCTTTGATTGATAAATTTTTGGTAAAAATAAAAATGTATAAAAATAAATCAGTTTCCGATCTTTCATAGCTGAAGGATATCATCATCATCATCATCAGCCGGGAAACGTGCACTGCTGGACATAGGCCTCCCTCATGGTACGCCACATCGACCGATCCCGAGCCACCTGCATCCAGCGACTCCCCGCGACTCTAACCAGGTCGTCGGTCCATCTAGTAGGGGGACGGCCTGGTAGACGTTTCCCGGTACGTAGTCACCACTCGAGAACCTTTACTCCCCACCGGTTATCGGTTCTTCGAGTGATGTGGCCTGCCCATTGCCACTTCAGCTCACTAACTCGTCGAGCTCTGTCGGTGACCTTCGTTCGTCTACGGATTTCCTCATTCCGGACCTTATCACGTAGAGAAATTCCGAGCATAGCTCGTTTCATTGCTCGCTGAGTGACTTTGAGCTTGTTTATTCGGCCCACAGTAAAAGTAAAGGTTGAAGGATATAGGCTACATTTATTCTGATCGAACTAGGTAGAGCCAGCATCTCATTAGATTGAGGATTTACGCTTAATGCAAAATGCAGGACCATTAAACATAATGGAACACAACAGTGTTATTAACACAGTTGTTAAGCGGCGGACTTATTTATGTACCATGGTGGTAACTAGCTAGGTTTCTAGTAACATAGAAAATACCGTACCACCAACCAAACCGAGTACCGAAATGTACCTGTAGGACTTCCAACGACGTTGTCTATCACTTAACACTGGCTCGGCAATGCCCACAGGTTCGGTATTTTCACGTTTTGCATACCAACCCATAGACAAACGAGACAGTGTTTGTATGCTGTATCGCATACACTACAGCACCCCCACTGGGAATCAAACCTGAGTCCTATGGGTTGTGAGTGCAAGGATCACTTTACGTGATTTATCGTGGCCTATGAATAAGTCATCTTTCTTGCTCTCTGCAACATTTTTTTTACCGGGAGCAATCACATAGGGATGCGGAAGCAAGCAGACTATTTCCTGAAAGTGAATACCTTCACTCAGGAAATATTACTATGAAAATGAATATACCTTATTCTTTAGCATTTCCACACAAAAAGCCAAAGGGTAAATCCCAGTGGTGTTGCCCTTATCATTTTTATGAGGCCCGTCAATATTCTATAATGCTAAGCTGATAGATGTACAGTTCAGCTCGATCCAATTTTTATTGGATTTGATGTTTCCCTAGCTAGTGATTCCAGTTTATAATGACCTTATCCCTAGTATACTCTCGGGTAATATGAAAGCGATTGTAATACTTGGATGTAACAGTTCTCTTGGACCAAAACTGTACGACAATATAAGTAAAATCGGTAAATTATTTACAAATCCATGGGTTTACTACGGCTAGTAGATAAGTGTTAAAGTTTGATTTGATTAATATAATAACATACGACATTAGCTTGTGAACATTATTTCTAACTTTTTCAGGGTTCAGTATCAAAATGGTGTAGACTTGCCTATTACTAGCCTGCGCCGTACATCTGTATCCAGTTTCTCCCAAAATGTAATTAAAATTAATTTTTTATAAACTATAAATGAATATTATATTACCTAACAAACAATTACAAATTTTTATTGTGTTATTACGGTGGATTTATCTTTACAATTACAAAACTCACACACACTCTCTCTCTCACACACACACACTCACACACATACACACACTCACACTCACCCTACTTGTAAAAGATGTTTTTAAAAAATGTTTAAAATATTGTACATTACAAAGAAAAATGTCATCCATAGAGAGCGCCTACACCTGTCGCACAGGGGCTTCCCCTATGACAGACTGTATGGCTATACTTTTGTTACACAATTGTTTATCCAATAAATATTTTTGTATTTTTTTTTTGTATACTGAAAAACATACCGTTGGATGAAAGCGTGCTCTCTAGAGGCCGCAAGTTAATATGGCCCTGGCGCTGCTACATTTCACACCTGAACACAACCACTGCTATTATTATCGTTGTTTGGCGTAAGACTTAGAAAGCATGGTGGTAGATAGTCATAGGACATAGGAAATGCCGCTACCACCAACCAAACTAAGTACCGATAAATGGGAATTGAACCCGGGACCTCGGGATTGAGATTACAACAGTTTAGACACTATTACGTGGAACAGTAACACGTGCCCGGTTTTTGTGGCTTATTTTTGTGACCTTGTGACTTAGACTCGTGCTATTGTGAATTCTATTGTAAATATATTTGCGGTGGAACTTCTTTAAAAGAGTCCAACTCTCACTTGACTGGTTTTTAAAAAGCTAACCTAGCTTACCCCCACGAAGCACACTGCTGCCACAGCAAGAGTCGAATCTAAAACATTAAAAACTCGTTACCTTTTAACGTTAACGCTGAAAGTGCGAGGGTTGGATTTGATTAATTGTGCGGGGTGGGCGCGCGGTAGCTACGTGACGGGGGATTTAAAACCAACCCGGCACGGCACAGCGACAGCGAGAATTTGTTAAAACACCAAATAAAGTTTACAATACGTGCTTTACACATTTATACTTATTTTCCGAGACCCCTAAATGTTTTTGTGCTCGTACTTGTAGTAAGATGGAGGACGTTCACATAACGAGGATAAGACATACGAGAGCATAGAAACACTGAATCAATACAATATTTTTAAAACAAAACAAACACATTTTGTACAATTGTGTTGTAATGATTTTTAATGGGATCCATCTCAGCATACAATATTACATCACTATAATCTGACTGATAAGTTCAAGATTAGATATAATCAACAACTACTTACCAGTAAATCACGTCATGTCAGTTGAGTGGTGGAAATCCGTCTCAAAAAGGATTCAAATGGTTAGTATGTGAACACGAGTGTGGGCGATGATGGGACTGGAGTGAGAGGTAAAGCGGCGATGACTAAAAGTAAAGCAAAATGTGTATTATCTGATGCCAAAAGGCACAACCAATCGTGATGAAGTTTGGTACTTACGTAACATGAAGAGTAAGGGTTACTTTTTATCTCGGTAAAGTATTTCCGTCGTATAATTCCTACGCTATCTGAAGTTGGAGAAGAAGGTGCTATTTATGATATAGCAAAGCATTTTTACTTGGCGCAATGTAGTGTGATATATATTTAGTTGCAGTGAGAACACTTTCTTGTCCGCACTGGGCCCGCGTGGTGGACTATATGGCCCATACATTCTTTGTAGGAGAGTAGGTCTGAGTTCTTGCAATGAGGACATAATATATAGTCTGTTTATTTGATTTTCTGCCAATTGGAAAATAAACTTAGTAACACTTTTTTAATACCCTTTAAATCCTTTTATCACGAGGCATATCCATATTATGACAGACATTTCATTAGAAGTAGCTAAATTTAATTTTAAACTGTTTTTGTCTCTGTCTTCAGGGCGAGGAATTTTAAATATATTTAGAGTTTACTGATAACGAAAATCGAAAAAATCTTCATTTTGACCGATCAAGAACATTCGAGAAAAAAACCATTTTCCTGTTTGTATTTTCCATTGTGTCAACTTGAATACGAGTAGGACCACTCCATGGTCTGGTTAAAGGCAAGTTGATCACTTGATACACTTTATGATATCAAGTTATACGGTCTATGTGACATGGTCCAAAGTTGGGTACCCACAATTGTCCCTACTATATATTCTTGGCATCGTGGCCTGACTCGTATCCATCAAACTTCGTCTGATTCTGCTTACGATAGTAAGTCAGATGAACTCGTAAAATACAGTAGACTGAGATTGAATAGGTCTTCACACAGTTTATTAGATTTATCGTGTACGTAGATGTAAGGGCGGGCCTTTACGACTTCGGCAGGAAATCCTGATAAGTTTGTAGGAAAATTGACTGGCACAGTAAACCTAAGCATAGGGTTAAAGGCAAAGTAGCTGGATTTCTGGAAAAAGGCAAATCAGCTTTTCGTCATATACAGCGTGTATTTTTCACGCGGGCGTATAATTTATCCAGATGTAGTTTACGACGGTACGAATCATATGTGTTAGCAATTTTGTTAAATAGCTTAATTAATAAAGAGTTAATCTTTTTAAAGCACGACCGAGCAACAGTGTATTGCGTGCAAATTGGCTTGACCTGACAAAGGATTGGTTTATTGAACTGTCATGATATGACGCGTAAAAATAACTGTCAATCAGTTGATATCTTAGATTTAATTAATACATTGCGTACTCATTTATTTTGTATAAAAAACTAAATACACATTAAATAAGAAAAGTCGGTGGTGCAGTGGATAAGGCGTTGACTTTCAAGCTGAGGGTTCCGGGTTTGAATCCAGTAGTGTACCTATGAGTTGTTCTTCAATTCAAGTACATTATCCGATTGCCTAACGGTGAAGGAAAACATCATGAGGAAAACTTGTCTTGAACAGGCGTGTGAAGTCCGCCAATCCGCACTGGGCCCGCGTGGTGGACTATGGCCAGTACACTTTTTGTAGGAGAGTAGGCCTGAGCTCCTGCAGTGGGGACGTATAAAGGCTGATGATGATGTAAATATGTTGTTCAGGACCAACTCTAATTGCCATCAAAATATACGCCCGTATGAAATATACACGCTGTAGAAACAGGATGTGGAAACAATAAATCGGATTCCGTTTATACTGGGAGCCAACGAAAACCAACCCTTATTGAAATCGGATGCAGCTATCGAAATAGCATTTTTTCTTACTTAACACAAGCAGCAAACAAAAATAACTAGATCACAAATCAATGAGTTCCAAACAATGTACCCATGAAAATCAAAATTGAGTGTTTCAAGTATTTCTGAATTGTTTATACAATTGAGTTTGTTGATTACCATTAAATGCCTTAACACCCCCACTACTCATGACAAATTTCGTGATTCACAGCCTCATGGAGAGACTGTTTATACTGGTAAAGTGTTCCTGTGGCATAAACTCAAGTCTAAGTCTGCGCTGACGAAGTCATTGGCATAAGCTAGGGCTGTTTATATTTCTCGCTGTCAGCAGGCAATTTATAAACCTTTCATCGAAAACTTAAACATAGTGATGTATTTGTATATCAACTCAAATAATTCTTGAACTAGTTTGCTATAGGATTACCGAAAAATATTCAGGAAGGGTAGAAGTATCTAAAGAAGAAAAAGCTACAGCTACAGTCCAATGTGATGATTTATGAGCAGCTGATTACTCGTATGATTTAAATTGTGTTGATGAATACATTTTACTGTTTGATTTTAATTGTCTTTTTATTTTTTACCGCCTCTGTGGCATAGTTTTTATATAGAGCAATACACATTACCAAAAAATATTTTCACGGCGACAGGGCAATAAGTTCCAAGTAATTATGGACACATATGGCAGAAAAAATTATGATCATTTTGGAGCGCCTTTAGAAGTTTTAATATCATATATGTTTGAACGGTCAGATCGATCGGCAAGGAGAGAGTAAATTAATATGTGTTTGCTACGTTAAAACTGAGACGTTTTAAACTAACCTTTTCCCAGTAATTTAATCAAATCTGTGACGTAATCATGACGTCGAAAACTGAAGGCGGAAGACCGAAGACCGACGCGGATTTATTTGAACGCATCAAAACAAATCGGCGCGAATCCGCGATTTGTCGTCCATTTCCTCACGAAAATGGAGATCGCCGATAAAAAATATTAGAATTTCCTTTTCCTGGCTACGTTTCCGGTTACACTGAATTGAATTTCTGCTTTTGTTTCGTTGGACAATTGAAACGAAAGTTAATTTATATTTATATAATATAAAAATTAATCACTTTGTACCTAAAACTATATTATGGTGTATTTATACCGGTGGTAATTGTAAAAAAAGTTCGAGATATAAATTGAATTCCCAAAGTTGTCTCTCCTTCATTAATAAAACACTAAACACTAGAAGTATGGTTGGGTCTTTAAGTACGAATATTGGACCTGTATTGTATTCCTTAGAATGTACCTACGTCACACTCTACAATTATATATTCAAGAGTTACTTACTTCTTTTAATTTGTTTATCTGACTGATTGTTGCTGACTCACTGCTAAAAGGTTGAACCAATACTGAAGAAAAGTGGAAAGCAAGCAAGTATTTTACCCTCATAAAAATTTCCCAATGGTGAAAGCTTTTCGAAAATTTATTTAAAATATGTTGATATAACTCTGTATAGCTAATAATTCAGACAACAAAGTCCGTTTCAGACGTCACTGAATCTGCCGTCACTCTCGGGGAAGGTGTTTTGCATAGAATGACGAAGTTTGTTTCACCAGGGTCATTAAGCATTCAATTTCACAGTCATCGCTTTAAGCTTTTGAACTGGAGCAGTCTGCTGGTAGCAGGTATTCATGAGTCGCTACAGTTGATATATTGTGATAAATTAGTTTCTTTTCGAGGACAGCGGAGTGCAGCTAGTATCGTCAAGTGCAAGTTGGAATTGCAGACTTATTACTCCAGTTACTGATTGTAAGAGACAATGCTGTAGTTTTATAAACCTCTATCACGTCTGATAGATTTTAGAGTGAATTCATACTGTAAAAAAGCAGCCAAGTGCGTGTCGGGCCACGCGCAGTGTAAGATGTAAAAGTAATTTTGAATGGACTTTGTACGAAACTTTCATCTTGAAGTATTATTTCATCTTTATAATTTAGTCGACAATTAGTCGTTAATATGTAAAGGCATTAGGTCGTGATAGTTTTCCTGTTAACTTCAGTAGACATACTACTACTGTGATTTTTTCAGATTTTTAAAAGCAATAATTTAGAAGATTGAGGAGAGGGGGCGCCCAACTTTAACAAACATTATCACTTTGAAGCTTAATATTTTGCACACGGTTCCCTTAACCGAAAAGTGGTGTTCATAGACCCCTCAATGTTTTCGAAAGACCTATTCAACGATATCCCACACAATGGGTTAGGTTAGGTTACGTGTATTAGGATACCCTTTAAAATTATTTTTCAAGATTTTGTTCTACCATTTGTCGGCGTGATTAATACGTATATCCGTACCAAATTACAGCTTTCTAGTAGTAACAGTCTTTGAGCTAAGCAGCGGACAGACAGGCGGACAGAGCGAAAGAATAGAAAGTCATACAAGTTTTCTTGAAGTCAAATTTGTTCTACATCCTTGCTCTATTTACAGGTTGAGATGCATTTTACAAACGCTACAAACTTCTACTTCTCAAAGGCCTGTTTTTGTAGGCGTGAAAGTCCTTCCTTTACGTCGCAACAGAGTCATAGTTTTTTTGTTTAGGGGTAGTTGAAGGTCCGGGAGAGGAGATAAATTATTTTTTATCTCGATCGAGTTGATAGTATAGAGGTGAGATAATGTACGAGTATAAATGTTTAATAAATAAAATATGTTCTAAGATTGTCAAGATTAAATTTTTATAACGACCTAGTGATAGCACGTATGTAAGTAGTATCACTGTATCATTATATCACTGAATGTGTCGTATACTCCTTCCAACGCTACCACACATCTGAACACTTCTCTAGATGCTATCTGTCCCAGATAAATGTTGTACTATGACTGCAGTATACGAGGAGTATGCAATCTGTTTCATATTTTAGTCGCAAGGTTCCATTGTCCCTAGAAGTGCATTGTCGGCGACATGCATTTTACATATTAAACTGTGAATATTACTCCTGCATTTTGCTTTCATACAACAATGGTTATATGTTCACTTCTTGTACATCATTCGTGTAATTTAAAGCGATTTAAGTACTCTATGGATTAATTTACAATCGTACTTATTCAGACGTGTGGTTCAGGCTTAGAATGGAACCATCACATCTCTTCCCATGGGGGTCGTAAGAGGCGACTAAGGGAAAACAATAACCTCTTCCCATGCTCCTCCTCCTGAAGAACTAAACCGGTTACTGAGATAATGTCGTGAGCCCTCCTAAACATGGAGAAGCCATATGACCAGTAGTGGAGGTTTCCCGACTGATGATGATGATGTCCCACTGGCTAATACCTGGGGTAAATGAACGTACTGATCGTGTGTGGCAGTACAGCTAACCGTGACATTGAGAAATTAAAAGAAAACTTCATACGATCAGATCGTTTTATTTTTAATTGATAAATTATTGACAATATTATGAAACACTTTTATGACTTTATTTAAATTGATACAGGCATCTATTTCTCCAATTAACATTCATGTTATAACAATTTTACTATTTACAATAATTTCTTTTAATAGGTATTTATAATATTTTATACTTAAATAAATAATTTAAAAAGGAACTTTGAAATACGCTCTCTTGACAATTATCAGCTGCGTCTCAGGCCGTTATATTTTATACATGTTGTTTTAGAGCTGTACCAATAATAAAAAGCACCCTACATGGGGCAATTTGATCGGTAAATTTCGCGCCAATCTCCAATCAGAGTTTACCGTGTAGAGTTTGGCATGATATTGGCCGATTAAATTGCCCCGTGTAGTGTAGTTTTTACAAATCTGTTCCTGCATATCGAAGCTAACAGCAAACGAATACAATATTTTACTAAATACCAAACAACACAAAAGCTTCAAATCTTTTGCATACGGTAAAAGGATAAACACAGGTCTAATAAATAGAATCAAAATGTGAATTTATCTTTTAGAATCCGAAGTTATCTTCGATCTTACAAATGTGATTGACATTAGATGGGACATCCTAGATAAGCAACAAAACTGCTTCTTAACTTCGGTACCGAAAAGGCACAGTTCAATACGAATTCTAATTTTTAAATTAGGGCGAGTACACTGCTGATTAGTGTGTATTAGCGTTAACTCTGAAATGCGCTCTTCTGAAACTATATTTCAAGAGTACAATACAAAATCCAAATTACATATCAGCCAATTTTGAAATGAATTCCAGTTTAGAATAACGCATTTCCCTTTCCTCATTTACTAATAAATTTCCGCCAATATTTATGAATCCCTACTAATATTATATAGTGAAAGTGGATTTAGTTGTCTCTTTTTTACGTCTTAACGATAGCTGAAGGCTCAGAAAAGGATACAGGCTACATTATCCCGATCGAACTGGACAAAAAGTGTCCATAACCGGACCTATCTTAGATGACTGCTTTCAAAGGAGAGCATCGGGGAGAAATAAGAAAGAAGCGAGGAGAGGGAGAAAAGGATCGGAGATTAAGAGGAGGGTCTGAGAGAGAAATAAAATAGGATTAGGGAGAACTAAGTGGATTGGAGGCAAAGAAGGGAGTTTCAAACCATGAAAAGAAACGTAAAGATATTACTACTTTGAAATAAGGTTAATTTTACCAACCTCTTAACTAAGTTCATCAAGGTTTTTTGATGATTTCTAAGAAACTACTACACCGCTAAGGTTTCCCTGTAATATTTACACCTGCCTACTCTGATCATATCAGATTTTTCGACTTTAGGTTCTTTTTTGAAGCTAATCTTTCATGCAGCTAAGAAAATAAACAAAATTAGATTTATCATTTACACATGAATCACTTTTACATGGTGATATCGACGAAAATTTAAAGTAACGAGAAATCATACACATACAAGCATACATAAATACTTAGTTTACCACAACTTTCAGGCAGATCAATACTTTTACGCATATGTTCTTTGATCCTAAACACATTTATTTATTTCAAATTAAGCCATTGCTCTCTAAAAGATATGTGAATATTTACATTATGAATTTACCACCTAACATCAAATAAATATGTAGTTTCTGTTATTTTTTCATAATCTGTCGCGACTCTTACTTTATTGTGACTAGACTTATTAATCAGACGTTCTTCAAAAAGAGGTTCCACTTTGATTAATCCAAATTTAAGATTCCAAACTTTAATGAAAATAATGACTTCGACAGTATTTTTACCACTTTCAGTTTTTAAAATTCTCTTCAAAGTGAAGTTAAACGGAATTAAACATGTGTTGTTTAGAAAAGGCGCAAAGTTAATAAGCAAAATTAGAAGCGTTTTACACTAGCGACAAATATTCTAGACACATTCTAAGGTATTTGCTTGTCGCTGCGCTTGCAGAGAACTTGTAGCGAGCTGTCAAGTGTACTCATTATTATTTTTGTGTACAACATAACCTTAAAACCAGACAATATATACTGCAAAAATCAGTTGTTTGTAAAGTAGGTTTACGCATAATAATTCTACGAGATAACGTCATAAGATAAGATGCTTTACAAGCCGAACGCCTGGGCCGATCGTGCCTCTTTATCGCTTGTTGCGCGCTCTCGCTTGCACGCTCGGCTCAGGCGGAACGTGTCAATTTTTCGTGCGTCGATTTATAAGACGTTATCAAGTTAAAAATTTATAAATAGTATCAGCGGCAAATCAGTGTAAGTGTCACTGAATTTAGTCGGTTTATAATCATAGTTTGACATTCATCACTAACAGCACAATGAGAGTAAATCCTTAACATATGATGTTTATCCTGAAATAAAGCTGTCCGTTTAGAACGAACGGCATTTTTTATAAGAGCGACGAGCACAGCCTTATGTGGTTATACTCCATCTAATAGACTAAAATCTTTTTCGTCGCTAGTTTACCATTAGAGAATTTTCTATTTTTTGGTTAAATTTGTTACAAATATCTTCCAAATGTATTTCTTGTTTTTGCGAAGAAAATCTTACAAACTTAAATAATGCCAAAAAGTGACCCTCTGTAGTTTCTGAAAAAGATATTTACAAACGTTAAATGAATCTACCGTCAGTCAAAGTAGAACCTTTGTCATCCGAACATCGCAAACACACAACTTAATTTAACTAACAAGAAAGGTAATGGATTTTCATTCGAGAATACCCCAAGGCTCTATAAACCAAACTAGCTTCCGGGAACCATTCATATTTGCATGACCCCTTTGCTTAGTTGAGTAACCAAGCAAGATTTCTAGTTAATATGTCACCAATGACTTTAAAAAGTATTTTGTATTTGATACCTTTTTCAATATATTCATTGAATAAACGACATATGTATGAAAAAAAGAAAAGTTTTTTTAAAATAAAAGTAACAAAGTTATTATAGATTTGGTGGAGACAGTCTGCACCTTGATTAATTTGTGTTAAAAATACATACTTAAACAAAGCAGCACCAAGAATAGTAAGCTTTCAATGTTTTAGATTTCAAGTTGGGATTCCCACTAGAAAACATACACAAACACTAGAAAGAAGATTAGCTTTGGGCATCGCAAACAAAAATCACTTAATGAATAACACAACATGTTTATTATTTACACTTACAGAATATATCAACAAAACCAGTGAAGACAAGCTAAGCCCTCGCTTGCGTTGGCTGATGGCCAAATCTGCGATTGTCGAGAACATTGCTTTCAGAAATGCAGGGCAATTTGTCTCTCCTTGACAGTAGACAAATAGGCGTTTTGCAACAATATTTGTAAGAGAAATGGTTAGATTTTCTATCATTTCGTGTCTCTTAGACCTGTAAATATAATAGATCGAACTCAAAACTTAGTTTATCTAATAAAAATAATGTATATGAAATTTGATGCTGGTGAGCGATGGCAGTTTAGCACGGGCTTTCGTTCTGGCGTATAACTAGTTACTGGTTAATTAGTTACTGGTTAATTACAAAGTAGTACAAAAATAAATAAAACAAAAGATCTGCTGTTGGCTCATGTGCGCGTAGCATTCACTGTATGTAAAACGTAAATGATATAGATCAGTCTTTGAAACTAAGCTAAAATTAATTAGGCTTACATATCCTTTCCGTTACCAAATTAAAAATATTAACACTGCTTCTTTTTAACCCAGCACATATCAAAGTGTCTCTTCTATAACTAACGCTAACTACATTTAACGGTACAGGTACAGTTGGAGGTTGGAATGAAGGCCAAGGTGTCTTTGTGCGCAGGAATTTAAAAAGTCTCTCAGGAGTTTGGAAAAATAGACATTTACTTCCTGAAGGAAGGATAGAGTTCACGATCTAATACCACTGCTGCGTACTAAAACTAGAAGCGTTATCTTAAAGCTTTTTAGTTCATACGAATTGAGATCGAACGTTTCTATTCACTGAGAGCGCCCCGAAGCCGGGGTCTGACGACGGTCGAACGCGCTCCCAGGGTGCTGGCTACCTTCTCGATCTGCAATACTGGCACAAGAGCACTTTCTTGAATGCTTGTCGGAACACTTTGTTGAAAATCGTATAGAAAATTGGATTCACCATGGAACTAGCGTACCCCAACCACAGAACGCAGTCGAAGACCCACGGGGGTATTCTCTGTTCGCATTCAGCGCAAATCACCGGCAACGAGTTGAGGATAAAAAATGGTGCCCACAAAATGACAAACGTAAAAAATACTACGCCTAGTACTTTTGTAGCTTTCTGTTCAAGGCGTAGTATGCGACCGTGCCTTGACGAGTTTCGTGATATTACACTGGAGTTTCTAGAGTGATGGGTTCTAGGTATTTGGCGCTGAGGGCTTGGCGTTACTGACTGTTGTGGTCTGGTGTTAATCGATCTTTGTCGAATACTTCTCGCTGGGGTTGACAGGGTCGTCCGCGCCCCTCCAAAGCTCGATCCTCTGCGAAACCTCTTCGCTTCGTCCCATGTCACGATTGAAGATGCGCCACGACTAGGTCTTCTAAACAAAGGGGTGCTAGGCTCATCACTTTTTAGATTTCCGTTTCTAGGGTAACCGTTGCATCCGTTTATATCTCCGCCAGGGACGATTATAACTTCTGTAGTCCGTCTAGGGGGCGTTGAGTCAGCGGACCCAAAATAAGGGCAAGTGCACGGAGGAGGTAAAAGTAGACCATCTTCTGAACTTCGGGATTTGGCAGTCAGGGATGATGGTGCTAGAAGACCATCGTTGCATTCATCATCAGAAGCGCTTCTGGGTCGGTTCAGAGGCGTGTGTTGGTCAGTTGATGAAAGACGACGTTTATCTGGTAGCATAGATGATGGCGAACTCGATGAAACGCTCAAGGAACCTGGCGTCAGCATTCCACCACGCTCCGATATATTGGTTCTGAAATGAATTTGTTATATTAAAATTCACAAAATATTTTTATAATAATATCCATCCAATGACCGAAACCAAATTTCAAGTACATATGAAACAAAAGGGGCATTTTCCAATACAAAGAACGATTAAACAGAAATTAATTGTCCGAATTAAAGTAAACCGATTTTCGATTCCACATCAAAGGCTTGTTAATTTTGAAGCGATTGCCACTGGGTTATCTGCTGACGAATTACAAATAATGACATTCATGCGCTAACCGTTAAAATAAAATTGCTGACATTTAGGAATTCCAGCTTTACGCAGCTTCGTGTTTTGCTTTGTGTCAGTAAAATTAATGTTTTAGGTACAATGACGAAGTTGCAATATTTAATTTTACAACACTATTTAGGCATAGACTATGAGTTGTTTTTTAATTTAAGTACATTATCCGATTGCTTAACGGTGAAGGAAAACATCGTGAGGAAACCTGCATGTCTTGAACAGGCATGTGAAGTCCGCCAATCCGCACCGCACACATACACTCTCTGTAGGACAGTAGGCCTGAGCCCCTGCAGTGGGGACGTATATAGGCCGTTGATGATGATGATTTAGGCTTCAGGCAGCCCTCGGATGTCGATGTGATCTTTAACAGACTGAAGATAAAGAAGATAGGTGTCAAGAAAGGGAACTACTTCATTTCTTGGTAGTTACATAGGCAGTATTACCAGAGATCGTTAGATGCTTCGACATTTGCTGCCAACCTTTACTTGACATCATATACTAAAACTGTTGTCCTCAGTGGTACCTAGAGATATACACGTGACTAAATGTTTTTGTCAGCTAAATCCAATACATTTGCACCTTTCGTCATCTAACCTGGTGGTATGGGTACGACGTAGTATTAGATGCCACCTGTAATTGTTAGTAAATTGTTAGTCCGCAAAGCATTGTTTAAGCAAAACACTTTCTGCGTACAGCCACGTGGTCTTCAGATAATCCAGTGGCATTGTACAAAGAATGCCAATTGTTATACCCTCTGCTTTGTGGTTTTGACGCTGCGGAAGCTTCCAAGCCGCGTGACAGTCGCAACATCTCGGCGCCAAAGTGATGCAGTGCGCTCATTGCAGATGGAGCGGGCTCGCTGTGCAACACAACACCCATTTATCAGAATAAAGCATGCTTTTCATTTAGCTGCAACGACAGCAAACGACAGTTCAGGACGTGGCAGTTATACCAGTATATACTCGTAGTAGTGACGTGATGTTGTGATTTGATTCAATAATGCAGTGTGATCTATGTCCTAAGTCAATTACTACTAATTCGAATTACTTGTTTTGGGACCTCTGAGGATCTGTAGCTATTGTGTGAGTCTTAGTCGATACTATCGTTGCTTTTAGGTCAGGTTTGTGTGAAGGATCACAGTAAACTTGCCTCTAGAGGTGCTGCACAATATTTCATACAAATCTAATGTATCGCAAACGCGATAGTATCGGTTAAAAACTCACACTAGAGGTACTGTTCAGTCGTTAATGTTAGTTTGTAGGTAACACAATTTATTACGTCTGTCTTGGCATAATTAGTTTTTTTATGCACTTCATTTCTTCAAGTAAGATCATTTGAATGAAAAAAATATATATTTAAGATTTTAAAAATAATAGTTACGTTTGCAACGATAAAAATTAAAACAAATTAAACAATTTCAGATACAACAATTACTGCAGTTTATCGAAATTTAAACCGAATCGGAAAACAAAAGTTCATGTTTCATATTTGATCATTTCAAAACATCACTGTTTTTACAATGTCAAAAACTGTCACCTCACCGTCCGTACTGGCTGTCATTCTTCGCAGGTAAATGAAAATCAAACTTTACACATATACACACATAGCTACATATATAAGCTGTTTCCGTCCCAGTAGCACTCTGCTAGATTATTCTGCTTGTAAATTCTATAACAATCCAAGTTTGGGTTGGGTTTGGCTGATGTTGGAAATGCCTACATTTCCCGGCGCTCTACTGATAAATTTCCAGAGCATGTGGCTATAGAAATAGTCGTTTCTATTTTTATTACGCGATTGGTGGTTCGACAACGGAAGTTGGATGACTTATCAGTGTCGTTGTCAACTTTTCGGTGCGTGTGAAAAAGTCCGTCTAAGAGGGTTGGACATAACTGTAAAATACATACTTAGGTACACGGCAAATTATCTTGAAATGAATCGGTGTCATTGTGACACTCTATTAAAACTACATAGAGCACCAGTGGTGGTCATTCGAAAACCAAGCCGGACTTTTTGTGGTCATTGCTGGTTTACGGTTAATCGATACATTATAGATGCATATTTAGATTTTGTGGTTTACTGTCTACAGTGTTCATTTTTAACTGTTTCATTGATAGTAGTTACACACAATCCAAAATAGCTCAGCGTCTAAAGACAAAAGTCTTTGATCAGTGCGTGTTGCCAGTGATGACATACGGAACCGAAACGTGGTCTTTTACTGTGGGCCGAATAAACAAGCTCAAAGTCACTCAGCGAACAATGGAACGAGCTATGCTCGGAATTTCTCTACGTGATAAGGTCCGGAATGAGGAAATCCGTAGACGAACGAAGGTCACCGACATAGCTCGACGAGTCAGTGAGCTGAAGTGGCAATGGGCAGGCCACATCGCTCGAAGAACCGATAACCGGTGGGGAGTAAAGGTTCTCGAGTGGCGACCACGTACCGGGAAACGTCTACCAGGCCGTCCCCCTACTAGATGGACCGACGACCTGGTTAGAGTCGCGGGGAGTCGCTGGATGCAGGTGGCTCGGGACCGGTCGATGTGGCGTACCATGAGGGAGGCCTATGTCCAGCAGTGGACGTTTCCCGGCTGATGATGATGATGATGATGACACACAATCGATATATCAATTCATGGTGTATTGTTAGACCGTAGTCTAGCAACGATTGCAAAATGTCTGGCTTGATTTTTGAAATTATTTTATACAAATTTACTCATTTCGATACATTAGAATCCAATGTACTATTTATAGATGATCATTGCACTAAGCCAGCTATCCTGTTTCTTAGATTCTGGTTAAAGAAATGTACTCGTAGTATGAAACTTCTCGGCGAAAATTTTCAATAGTATTGTGTTTAATTTTGAACGCATCAGACGTACAAGTTTCTCGAAATATCTGTGTTTATCGCTTCCGGACGAACGGTAGTTGGCAAAACTTGGTGCTCGACACAAAACTTTAGAAGCTTCTACCCGCAGAATGTTAACTTCTAACCATACGTTAACTTCTCGCCGACAGAACAGAAGCGTAAGCTATCAAATTCACCAGTCAACGAGCTAACTATAATTTAGTATGTTTTCATGGACAAAATTTATAATATGAGTGCCAAGCAATCTTTTAAGAGGGTATGCTGTTGTCAAAGCGCCCATACAAACGTAGTCCAGTCATATTTTTAGTATTAAGCTATGAAAATCTATGAAATTTTCAAGACACAGTCTAGAAACAAATATCTGTGTCGGTGGTGAGTCAGATTTTCGTTTAAATATATACTTCCAAAGTTACAGGGCGTCAAAGTATTGTATTTTTCGGTATTAAAAAGCCCCAACTTTGAACCTGATTTACAAGAGTATGAATCAATTTAGAACAATTCGGAAAAACCACCGACATCTGAAATTTCATTAGTATACTGTATTAAAAAAATGGTTACATAATATACTGCATCCTTCAAATGATCCCTGGACTACGAAACATCCAAATAACCGGTGGATAACTTCGCGTAATGTATGCTGTCTCATCGTACGCCTTCGGGTAGGATAGGACTCGGAGAGGGACAGCTACAAAACAATTTAACCTTGAACGTGGCCACGTGGTCTTACCAACATAGCCTCTGTGAAATAAAAAACCCAAATTACGACCACGGATTATAATGACGAAAATTGATTTACTAAAAGTAATACTGCGAAGAAGTTACAATAGCTGTTACGCAGCTAAAGACGTTTTGAAAAATAGTAAAATGTGCAAAAATTAAAATTAACTGTGAACTTGTACGTTAATGTTATTTATTTAGCTTCGTTATACTCCGATGTTCTATTTTTAACCGACTTTAAAAAGAGGAGGTTATCAATTTTATGTTTGCTTCAGTTCTGACAACGGCACCCATGAGAAAATAATATAAATCTTAAATTTGCCTTAGTAAAAGTAAACTTTTAGGGCAATTGAAGTCGGTTTCCAGTTCTTTATGAACGCATTTATTTGTTACATAATTGGCAGAGGGTATGGTCTTGATCCGCCCAATTGACATTGTGTAAATTGACATTGTGTAGATTGACATTGTGTAAATTAGAGCATATTACGAACACTAGGTTAAAATTGACTTTATTTTATTTACTAATTACTAACAAAAATATGGATTTTGTCTGATACGAATAATTAATAATAAAATAATAATAATTAAATTAGTGCACAAAGTTTAAAATATGGTAAAATAAATTTAGGGTGAAATTTATACCGACGCATCATCGACATCACTCGCTCTTTTCCCTACTAATATTATAAGTGTGAAAGTTTGGATGTTTAGATGTTTAGATGTTTGGATGTTTGGATGTTTAGATGTTTAGATGTTTAGATGTTTAGATGTTTAGATGTTTAGATGTTTAGATGTTTAGATGTTTGGATGTTTGGATGTTTAGATGTTTGGATGTTTGTGACGCTTTCACGGAAAAACTACTGAATGGATTTGAATGAAACTTTACAATAATATAGCTTATACATCAGAATAACATGTAGGCTATAATTTATAAAGACATATTGTGTAAATTGTACAAAATCACACTTATAATATTAGTGGGATTACATGGGCAATTTGGGCATAACAAAAACGCGTTGCCTGGCAACCGACCATAGAATATGTAATTCGTATATACAAACTTTCGCGTTTATAATATTAGTGTGAAGACTATTTGAATGTACTACGTTAGATATTGATATTTCTTTTGTTTCTTTAAACTATTAGCCTACGTAACAGAATAAACACTATTTTGTACCTTATGCTGGAAGTGGAGATAGATGACTTCTATGCCTATCGAACAAGTAGAATAAATCCTTAAGTACACGCGGACAGAGTCGCGGGCGGAAGCTAGTAATACAATAATTTTAAAATCCAAGCCGGACTTTTTGGAATCACTACTGGTTTACAGTTTATCGATACATTATGGATTCATCTTTACATTCTGTGTTACAAATTGAACCGCCTAAAGTGGTCGCTTTTAAATATTTTATTGATAGTAACTGCACATAATCGCAGCACCGAATACAGAAAGTCTTCGTTTTTCAAATTATTTTATAATTGTGGAGAAATGTAGAGTGAATGAGGGCGCCACTGTCGCTCTATGGAACACTAAGGTCAATGGCCTTAAAAGGTGCAAGCCGGATATATGTGCACCCCACACGCATTTCAAATTGATGAATGTTGGCTATCAATTATGGTTGCTCGAGCGGTACAAGTTTCAGCGGGAGTGGTTTATGTGAAGCCATTTATATGGTTCCACCAGCACACCAGTTTTAAATGCGTTGTTTGACTGTATAGATACAAGAGACTGTTTTAATGGGAATTGAACACGTGTATAGAATTAATGCTTGAATTTAGTACTCGTTTACAGTCGAAGAGAAAATAGGATGCATATTTAGGGTTCCGTACCCAAAGGATAACCAACTGAACCCTACTCGTATTACTAAGACTTCGCTGTCCGTCCGTCTGTCTGTCCGTCCGTCACCAGGCTGTATCTCATGAACCGTGATATATATTTCTGTTGCCGGTATAACAAAAAATACTAAAAAGCAGAAAAACATAAATATTTAAGGAGGCTCCCATACAATCACTATATTTTTTGCTCGTTTTTGCTCGATATTGATAACGGCAACACGTCAATCTTGAAATACTCACAAAACATCTATTTATATGTTCAATCTAAAAATAAATAATTAAAATACGTATAAACGTCAAAGCGTCGGTGGCGCAATGGATAAGGCGCGGGACTCTCAATCTGAGGGTTCCGGGTTGAGTATGAGTTGTTTTTCAATTTAAGTACATTATCCGATTGCTTAACGGTGAAGGAAAACATCGTGAGGAAACCTGCATGTCTTGAACAGGTATGTGAAGTCCGCCAATCCGCACTGGGCCCGCGTGGTGGACTATGGCCCATGCACTCTCTGTAGGAGAGTAGGCCTGAGCCCCTGCAGTGGGGACGTATATAGGCTGTTGATGTACGTATAAACGTGATTTTTTGCCGTTTTTTTATAGATAATACGGAATAATAGATAAAACGGAACCCTTCTTGCGCGAATCCAACTCGCACTTGGCGAATCAACGCACCGAATTTTAAGAGAGTGTAGGGCCGTTAGTTGGAAAGCGTGCTCTAACAGTAGCCTCAAGCTCTGGTACTTTTCATGCCAGACCATAACAGCTCTAATTAATATTGTTTTTTGACTGTCGGCTTATGTACCACTGTGGTAGCCAGCGAGGTGGACATAGAAAAACACTCTACCACCAATAGTGGCACCAACCAAACCGAGTACAGACAGGGACCTTTGCTGGGACCGAACCCGGGACCTCCTATTGCAAGTTCTCATTTGTAGCCACTAGGCCACAGAAACAGTTAATGTTTTTAAATTCGAGTTTCCAAGGCACACGTTTGCAAGTTTGTACGTGTGTAATATAAGGGAAAATGGATTTTAAAAATAACCTCATTACGTTTTTATTAATTTTAGAGTGTACTAGTGTATGATATCACCATAAGTTTATCAATTATGTCATATCGCTATAACTGAAGCCAAATAACCGAATCAATTTGTTACAAAGCTGCGAGGGTGAAAAAATTACAAAAACTATCAGTTGATAAACATCCGTCTGAACTTTTCCCGTGAATGAGAATAAAAGAGAAGAAAATGAGTAAATGAAAATAAAACCTCAGCCTGAAATACTTTCGAAAGCAAAAGACGAAAATAGGTTGCCACCTAAAGCCGGCGCTTCGGTTTCAGGAATGAACTAGTTGTGAATTTCGCTCCGCTGCCGGTGTTGCATAAATTATGCTCTAACACCGATCAGGGCTCGGAGGTTAACTACCCGAACAAGTTTGTGTCTGGCAAACCTGTCTAAGGCAAGGAGCCATGTTGTTTTCATGTTGACGAAACAACGGTAGACCGCATGTGTCTCATTTGTTTAAAAATCTGAGCAAAACTTCAGGCGTCTGTAACTAGTTGCTCAGTGAGCTGTAGACCCCGCGAGTCTGTCTTTCAGTAGGTTAAAACTGAATACTACTAGCATCACATAATATGGAGAGATAAGTTACTGGAGGAAACAATACCCTTTGTAGTTATACAATGATTTACTTTGTCATTCCTTTCTAAGAATGAAGCGATGTTTCACCTTGAAAGATCTACAAGATTTATACATAATTATTGCATTCAAAAAGATATGAAGACTTACCACATTTGCTCACTAAGTCATTTGTTGAGAGTCTATTTAATTGAATTGAAAGTTCGTCCCCTAATTTTTGCACTATGAAAGTTAAATTTATTTTCTTCAAACTTTAACAAGTTTACACTTTAGATATATCCTGTGTATAAAAAAGCAATCATAAAATAAATTCACAATAAACACAATAAATAAATACGGGTCAAATTGAGTACTTCCTCCTTTTTATAAGTCAGATAAAGAGGATGTTTTAGAGAGTAAGAGAGGAACATTAAAAAGCGAGTTAATTGGAGAGACGAGCGAGGAAAATAAACAAATTAGATAGCAACGAAACTTTGAGTATAAATTAAAATAGCATCTACGCCGTGAGCACTTAGCCCATAACCGTATCGATCGTTTTATACAGCCCGTTATCGTCGTCGTAAATTCTATCCGATATCAACGTGCTCCCTATGTTTGTGAGCAAGTAAACTTTATAAATATTATACGAACAAACTCCGTGCGAGCTACTTGATCATGTAAACATGGTGAAAGCTTGTATTGCGAATACGGAAACAAATTTTCATCTGGCGTATGGAAAATCGATTGGACACGTTTTAATGCAAATACATTATTTTGATTGGGTGCTTTCTTCGCCCAATTGTGTGAGTTTGATTCTAATGTGTGAGATTGTATCTATCACTATCACAGTACAGCGATAGAGTCGAACGAAGTTCTTGGCTCAAAGCTCTTCTGGTAAAGGTTCTAACTAATTTTACCTTCAAGACAGACAACGACGAAAATGGCATTCACGACCAACGCGTACCAACGAAGCCTGGAGCCCCTGTAGTGGGGACGTATATAGGCTGTTGATGATGAACGAACAAACTCATTGTGAATCACAATTTTCATTCTTACACAGTATTTTTTATTATTGTTTAAAACGCCATCTAGGGAGCATTAGCTCCTAACGTCTATTGTAGTAGAAAGATAATGACATTCATTTCGTATCACTATAATCTGATCTCCTTTTAAAAGTAATTACTTATCAACCCAGAAAAGATTATGGAATAAAAAAAATTGTATTGAAGCATTCTGAACGAGTTCCCGTTCAAAAGTTTGCAGTCTCCGTAGAGTTTTCTGATCCTTTCTCAGTGTTCAAGCTGAATCGTTGCGAAAATATTTTGTGAGAAAATTATTCAAATATATTATTATGGAATAACAACGTTTGATTTATTGGGATACTAAAGGAAAATGTGACATTAAATAAGCGTCCCTGAAATAACAATTGAACTGAATTTAGAAATGTTTTAGATCGTTCTATACCGTGAGTTCAAGGATAAGAAATAATTTTATTGTAGTTTCCGTGTTTAATTGTAATGGTAACAAAAATACTTGTAATACTTGTAAGAGTGTTGCCATTTCTCTAAACCTTACATATTCGGGTTGAACGAGACGATGTTGTGGGAAATGTAGTCATTAAACTAGCATCACATAAATTAACTACAAAAATTTGATGCAACATACGACAATAATAGAGTTGGATAGCAGTTAACACCCAGAAGGTCCAAGATAATGAAATGTTGCGTATGTAAGCTCGAATTACCGGCACTAATAAGTGTTATAGACTTATGTCAATAAATCCACCCATATACAGCTGAACCGAATAGTTCACGAGTCAAAAACCTTAGGGATAAGGTATATCTTTTCAACCATCTTCAATCGACGGGTATGTTTTTTTGTTAGTTACCTCATAACCTTTGACTGGGTGAACCGATTTTGATGATTCTTTTTATTTGAAGGCTGGTGCTTTCCATGTAATTGAATCCATGAAAAAACCATGTAAGTTTTAAATTTGCTGTAGACTTTTAGGGCGGTTGAAGTCGGTTTCTAGTTATTTTTGAACGCGTTAATTTGTAGTCTTACAACTCTCTTAAAAAGGAAATTAAAAACGTTGCCTGTATTTTTCTGAAGGTAATATTAATATGATTCATAACGGGTCTACGGATGAGATCGCTCCACGATGTGGAAATAGAACTTTTCCATTTTATTACAGGAAATTTGTGGAGTCATGCAATTTTATGGGAAGTCAAGATTTAATGTGATAATCCCGATATTACAGGGCTTCTTCAGGGTAAAGTTGGAACCTGAGACCTTGAATTATTTCATACAAATCCAAGAAAGGAAATGACTGAATAGCGGGACCTAAACGAATTTTCACGTAAATATATTTCATTGTACAATTATTATGTAGTAATATGGTTCATAACACAGTTCCCAGTTCTGATTACATATTCAATTAAAACGTAGTAATCCCCTAATAATACAGATTACAATAAATGTAGAGGTATATGTTTACATATAAGTCATTACTCCTGTCTGAGTAATAAACAGAGCACTCATTACGTATTCAACTGACTGAAGGAATTGTCAACGCAGTCTCATTAAAACAATTGTTTCGTGCGAACTGAACATGTTAGAATTTGATTACGTGGCATGTACTCATCATACCAATGCAGAGCGCTTTCATTAATTTTAGTAAATAAGTGGGTTTTGGTACTTTTTGACGTTTTAAGGTGGTACCATTATGGAATAGGTACTTTGTTTGTATTTGAGTTTTACCAATCGCGTATTTGGCCATGTATACATCAATTACATTTTTGATCGATTATGTATTTGGTGTCTGTGATTTAGCATTTCCGTATCCAAACATCCAAACATCCAAACTTTCACACTTATAATATTAGTAGGATGTATGTTTTAGTTAAATAAATATTTTTCTGTTTCTGTTTATGTTATTCTGTTTTAGTTATCCTACTAATATTATAAGTGTGAAAGTTTGGATGTTTAGATGTTTGGATGTTTGTGACGCTTTCACGGAAAAACTACTGAATGGATTTGAATGAAACTTTACAATAATATAGCTTATACATCAGAACAACATATAGGCTATAATTTCTAAAGACATATTGTGTAAATTGCACAAAATCACACTTATAATATTAGTGGGATTACATGGGCAATTTGGGCATAACAAAAACGCGTTGCCTAGCAACCGGCCATAGAATATGTAATTCGTATATACAAACTTTCGCGTTTATAATATTATTGTGAAGACTATTTGAATGTACTACGTCAGATATTGAAATTTCTTTTGTTTCTTTAAACTATTAGCCTACGTAACAGAATAAACACTATTTTGTACCTTATGCTGGAAATGGAGATAGATGACTTCTATGCCTATCGAACAAGTAGAATAAATCCTAAAGTACACGCGGACAAAGTCGCGGGCGGAAGCCCGGTTTAAAACGGTAAAAATTGTATACTTGAGGCCAACAATACAGAATCGAAATTTGAATTCAAAATGCTGCAATAAATTTAGAACAGGCGATGAGCACAGTTAATTGTTCAGCTTAGTTTTTAAAAATATTGTACAACCACACTGGACCTTCTATGCAGTCTTAATATATTAGCCTCGTCCCACACCTACTGATTTTGTTATATTATGAACTAGATACAATTGAAAACGGATGCAAGAATTCAATACAAAATTATAAATCGACCGATTCGAACCAGTATGAAACGTCCCAGGCATTCTGAGTAGAATCCTTTCATTTTGCCTTTAATTTTTTTATGTACCTAATATATTCAGATGACATACATATTTTAAACGCATTCATTTATTTTACATTTTCAAAGCTTAGCTATTTCGGATAGTACGAAATGTTTCGAAATTAAAAACCGCAGAAAAGCTTTTCAAGAAAATAGTTATTTCTGTACTAAAATTCAGAGCAGCGTTTTTAATTTAACATCCGACATAAATTCTAATTACACATGAAATCTACTAATTACCATTACATATTTTGTGTTCTAGTTTTTAGTTGAGCGCAAGCTAAAGTAATGCATGGTTAGCTATACTAATTATTATCAGTAGCCACATCCCATTGAACACACAGCCTTATTTATATATCTTACCTGTTGAAGTAAAATATCACACGGTCAGGTTTTGCCTGATCCGGCAGAATTTTAAAAAAAATATTATACCAAAAAAATTAATCATGATTGTATCCAAAAATTGATAAAGAACCGGAAGAGTCCGTATTCAAAACGAGCAACACATGTAACACTATAATAAAAGTGAAACAATATTTAATTTTATTGTAGTCATCAATCAAACGTACAACAATATCATTCAATGACGCACACGGTCTGATAAGATTGTTGGTATAAGCACAAAAACTGTGATTAAAATATATTCAACAAAATTTTGGCTGATGTTATACAACTACATATATCAAAATGGGTAGTGCTTTTTGTATTAAAACGAAACTAAATTCAAAGTCTCTAAAAAGTGTCTAATCTCTCAGAATACAAACCGGATCCATTATCAGGCCAAACCTGACCATGTGGCTGAAGCTTACCCACCGATCCACAAGCATCACAATCCTACCTGGAGTCTTGCAGCCATAGGTCTCTAGTGTCTATGGGTGGTAGTTCAGTCTCCGTGGATGCTGCCGAGTGCTGCGGAGTACCTCTGTTGCCGAGGAACCTCCGCCAAGTGCAACGGCGCTCTGGATGGACAAGAAATGTGGTGTTAAAGATGATAAATACAAAACATTAGAAGCTCATAGAATTACGAATCAACTTCTCGTGATAATCGGATGCGCAGGTTACCGATTTGTATAGTTCACATTCCTAATCATGTCAAGATAACAGGTGCTAAAACGGGCTTTTAGAGTGTGAAGACTAAACTTTGTACCAATGTAACATCTTTTTTGTTTAAATTATATAAACTTGATTCTCTTAGATTATCATTTCGTGGCAACTCAGTCACAACTTAATATCACTCAATTTCTTATTTTCTAGGCGAACTATCACGCAAACCGTTGAATAGAGAAACCTTGGTTATTGAAGCGTGCAAAGTAAATATTAGCATAGAACCCTTCCAGATGAATGAAGACCGAGAAATGGATGGTTTCAAAACAGAATATCAAACTGCCAATAAAGAGTTTGTAGTTACCAACCTAGAGTGGCTTAGGGAGGGTCCGCAGAATACTTAATACATAAATGATTTTGTGTTGGTGTAAGTCTGTCCAGTGAGAATCTTACGATGGTTAGGTAATGTATGTAATGTAATGTAAAGGTAGGATTAGGTTAATGTCGCCTGTTTCCTTATACAATCGGTTAACCAGAAGTACGGTGGCATTCTAATCTTATTTAATTGATATTATACCGTTTCGAATAAAGCGGTTCGCGACTTCTTTTTAAGAGGCTATGTTGGTAAGACCACGTGGCCACGTTCAAGGCTAAATTGTTTTGTAGCTGTCCCTCTCCGAGCCCTATCCTACCCGAAGGCGTACGGTGAGACAGCATACATTTCGCGAAGTTATCCACCCGTTATTTGGATGTTTCGTAGTCCAGGGATCATTTGAAGGATACAGTATATTATGTAACCATTTTTTTAATACAGTCTACTAATGAAATTTCAGATGTCGGTGGTTTTTCCAAATTGTTCTAAATTGATTCATACTCTTGTAAATCAGGTTCAAAGTTGGGGCTTTTTATTACCAAAAAATACAATACTTTGACGCCCTGTAACTCTGGAAGTATATATTTAAACGAAAATCTGACTCACCACCGACACAGATATTTGTTTCTAGATTGTGTCTTGAAAATTTGTTAGATTTTCATAGCTTAATACTCAAAATATGACTGGACTACGTTTGTATGGGCGCTTTGACAACAGCATACCCTCTTAAGGTTCCATACCGCAAAACGAAATAGGCCTTTCTCTGTCTGTCCTGCCTTTCTTGCGGAAACGCGTACGTATCAAATACGGTTTAAGACATTTATTTCACAAAAAAGAATACAATTCACTTGTATTGTGAAATACAAGATACTGTGGGTATTATTGTAATTATTTTAACTAGTGGGTAGGTTGGATATTGAAATCTACCTATCTTATATTTAAAAACAAATCACAAGACAAAGTGCTACAATATTACATGTCAAAGCAATAGTCGACGACCATAGAGATTTAGTAGACATTAGGTGTGGGTTCACATGTCAAAAAAATGTTTAGATATGTGATGTTTCACAACGCGTTTGTATAAAAGAAAAGATTTGATTTTCTTTATATCGTTTGGTAATTTGTTGTATAGCTGTGCTCCTTCAAATAGTATGTTTCTCTTTCCGTAGTTGGTTCGAGGTAAATTGAAATTTATAATTATTATATAAATATATAAATTTGCATTTCCATTGTGTGATAAAATCAAACTTCTAAGTAAACGCAATAAAAATATAAGGCCGTTTATGTTGCTCATTTTGACAACTTCCCTTGCAAGCGCATCAAAACTTATAGAACCAGTACCCATTGACCTAGAATGCTTAAATTCGGCAAGAAGCAAGGTCTTGCAGCACAAGCATAGGAATACATCTGAAAGTACATAAATGTTTTATTTCATTATATTATCGCAATTCTACGATTACAAACTGTTGGCGCCTGACGTCACATTCTAAATGCTATATTATTAAGAATTGCTCGTTGATTTCGGTCAGGCATTTTACTTATGATTTTCAGTATATTAGTCATATTCTTTAAGGAACCCTTGGTGAGCGAGCCTGAGTCGCAACTAACCGGTTTTTCATTAGAAATTCCCGATTTTTACCTTTCACGAGATATATTAGTCGGAATGTCTTCAAGGCCAGACTGACTATACATCTTCTAGGTAAGCGTTTATGTAACTTCTTCGATCAAATCTTTACCTAACATCAAGTGAGGTTTTTGACAAATGCAAAGGTACCTTTTTGTTTCCATAAACAATGGATAAACCTAATACTGACAGAAATCCCTACGAGTACAACCCCATTGCTCACGGATTAGCAATTTCCTAAGAAGCAAGGATCAATACTAATTATAATAAAGGATAATATCGAATGTCGTCAGCTAATACATCCGTGAGCCGTGAGGTTGTGAGGAAGTTAGTCCTTAGTGAAGTGCACCTTTTCATTTACATAATCTAAAAACTATTTAAATATCAATTGTTTTTCAAATAGAAAGTTATTTGGTAACCAATCATAACTAGATAATTATATACTTATTTAGAATTTACTACTTAGTACTTTTACTAGGAAACTGGCAAATAGAAATATTGTTTTACTTTTATAAACTACTAATAAAATAAACATGAAGCACGATTAAAATATAAGGTCTCACCACACTTGTCAACATGAAAGCTTTTAGCGGATTGGGCGTGCCCATAATCTCAGGGTTTGAGAGTACAATGTGTCAATACTTTTCACGAGTATGTAAGTACATACCTCATTTCTATTTTTAGTTAGTTCTTATAATTTATGTGCTAGACATGGCAGACTCATCATTTGCTCAGCATCGTTACATTTCTAGAGGTCTTTGTGGCGCGTCACAGATTCTAAGGAGAAGGCTTTTGAAAAGGCCTCGATTTTTGATTGCTAATATTAGGCAATATAATAAAAATTTAATTATTGTAAACCTGGCTCTAATGCTAATACGTTAAAATTGATATTAAGTTTGTTTTCTTGACATTTGTCATAACGGTTATACATTTAGTTTGTGTGACTTATGCAAAATCCATAATAATAATATAAATACAAAAGTTTCTTTGTCTGTTATTTAACGTCGTAACAAAGAGACAAAATGGCTTCATTTTTGTAGAGGAATAATTGCAGGGCCCGAAAAGGACATACGCAAGTTTTTATCCGGATAGAGCAAGTAGTTTTCGTGTGATGTTTTTTGAAGTCTACGTGGACGAAGTCAAAACGGTGTTTTTTTCACAATTTTCATTTTTACTCATTTTTAGGGTTCCGTACCCAAAAGGTAAAAACGGGACCCTATTACTAAGACTTAGCTGTCCGTCCGTCTATCACCATGCTGTATCTCATGAACCATGATAGTTTGACAGTTGAAATTTTCACAGATGATGTATTTCTGTTGCCGCTATAACAACAAATACTAAATTTTTTTGTGGCGTGGGAATTTGAAGTATAGGCTATTTTTAATTGCTGTCTATTTTTCCTGTAATATAATTTCAGAAAAGCACGCAAACAAAGTTGCATACCAAAGTAATGTAAAAATATTAATTTTCGATTTGAACTTTTTCAATGGCGACATGCTTTTAAGTCAAAAGTAAGTAAGCAATAGTATGGTCTAAATGAAAATCCATTAGCAAATCTCCACGTAAAAGTTATAACGTTAAAAAACAGCAGCTCTAAAAGGTAAAGTCTGAACGGCCACATTATGACGGACATTTTAGTCGAGAAATGCTCGTATGAAATCCATTAAAGCAGCAATCCATTTCAAAAAAGACAGCCATAATCCTTTAAGTCTGATTCGAGCTCAGTCAATGATGGAAACGTTGGGGATTTTCGGAGAAGGCGTCCAGGTTTTACCTCAGGCCAAATAATTATTTCTATGCGGATACTGTTGCGGTATACGAAAGTTTTTAAGCTTGTAGATAGGTGTGGTGACACAATGCTTAGCTGGTTGGAGTTCAGCTGTTTCAACAGGATATGTAGATACAAACTTAAAAAATCACGAGCAATTTATAATTGTCACATTAAAATTAATATTGCGAAAGGCACTGTAACAGCAGTTTGTAATCGTAAAATTTTAATAATAATCAAAGGTTATATTTTTAGGATACTTGTAAGGACTTGATTCTTGCCAAATTTTATGATTCTAGGTCCATGGGTAGTACCGTTAAGTTTTAATTCCTTCTACGTCAAAAAATGCAGATTAAAAAACCATATCGTTTTAATGCATTGGCTTATTTTTTTACAGGTCCAACGTACTGCAAACTTGCGTATTCGATGTTAATTTCAAATATATATTTTTTATTTTGTTCTTTTTTGTATTGAATTGAGACAAACGGACGGACAACAAAGTGATCAGGGATCCTTTTTTCGTTTTGAGGTACGAAGCCCTAAAAATATCTGCCAAATTTAATTTGATGACATCGAATTTATAGTAACAGAAACCAAGCTTAGGGACTACAACGAGATCCTTGTGTCTCGCTCTACTACGGTGCCCAAATATTTTATAACAAACATGATTGTCAATCCTTAAAAATCTTTCACCCTATTTCGTCACCCTATGGGTGGCTTTTCAAAAAAACATTTCAGTAATACCCTGCAACATAAAAATGTTCGGCGTTCCATATTTCATTTTTTAAAGTTACAAATTTATCAATCAGTCAGGACAGACTTTCGACAGGGTTTCGTAGTTATTTACGAAAATAAATAGCATTTTCTTCAATTAATAAATTATACTGATGTATTATTAGAGCTCTTTTCTTCACTGTCGGGATAAACATTAATAATAATTCCTGGCAGCATTTTCCCAAATATAGAATACTGTTTCGTATTCCAGTAATCTCCAATCATCACGGCGTTGGCGCTCTGCCTTCTCATGCGAATCATTACCAGCAAACTGAGTTGCTCCACCGAGACCAAAGCAGCTATTTCATAGCTGAACTATCCCACAGATGATAGAGGTACCTATTACATACACGATGTAAGTTTTAGGAGGTGTACGATTAAATACATAGTATGCACTTGGGTTTTTTAAGCGACCTTCGATTATGCGCTCAGTTTCATGGCCGCAACTGTAGCTACGAGTATCATAGCTACAGTTGCGGCCATTAGATGTGGAGTGGCTGACACTAACCAAAAGAACTTAACCCGGAAGTCCCGAGTTCGCTTCGCATTTGAGTACCTATCGGTATACTTGGTTTAGTTGATGGTAGGGCATTTTATGTGTCCTTCTGGCTAGCTACCACCATGTTATCTAAGTCTGCCGCCAAACAGCAGTGCTAATAGCATTGTTGCGTTCCGGTATGAAACGTATTAGAGCTAGCCAGGGTCTCATTAGTTTGAGGCTTCTAGGAACAACACGTTTACCATATGACGGCCAAATGAAAACCTATCATATTAATGAGCTTGGCAAACGCTCATTTTAAGAGATTGCTCAATATAGTTACAAACAAAAGGCAAATGTGAACATACATTTTTTACTGACAGCTAATAAAAATTACTACTAATTTTTAACCACAATAATTATAGTTATTTGTTATGCAAGGCTTTATACAACGTGTACAAAAAAGGAGTGATAAAACTTAAGTGCGGTATATGTTAGGTAAGGTTTTACCTTTGGAGCAGTAGTAGACCGGAAAACGAATTTAAAATATTGACTAAAATTTTTGAATTTCATCCCTATCCTAGTTCTACATGTGTCAATAACCCCTAAAACCAAAGATAAGATCATTCATCATTGACCCCAGTGCTCGCGTTGGTAAACAAACATTTAGGGTTGTCAAAAAATACGACGTTACACCTATGAAATAAAAAATGTATGGAAATTTAAACTAACCTTTACAACGCTGCTACTTTCACAGTGTATTCTATACAATGGATATATACCCACCTTTAAGTATTATCACTCCTTTTTTTGCACACGTTGTATTGTTGTTTGGCGCGAGTTCCCATATTGAAATCCGAGCTACCGACATTCATTACAACATAGAATCCTGAGCGTAGCGCGGGTTTCAAGGCACGAGACGCAAACACCCCTTGCCCTTCCACCAACCACACAGTACCGATACGTACCCCCACTGGGAATCGAACCCGGGACGTCCGGATTGTTGCTCGTTAGATAGTTAGTTAAGGCATAAACAAAACAACGCGGCAAAACAAAGTTTCGTTGATCAACACAAAAACTTTCCTACTATCAAAGTTTTCCATCTCTCAACAATGACTGAGTATAATCCTCCATCAAACAATACGAAAACAAGACTTCCGAGGCGATTAACTTCTGATTCCGATGAGTTCCCCTTCATTTATCTATCTTGTTTGATCTAACAACGCAAGAATGCGTGCTAGACTCGTAGTAATTGATTAGCTCTCCATATTCGAAATATTTAGCCAGTAGATAATTATTTAGCCAACTTTTTTATTATATGTCTCAGTTAATTTAATAATTGCAGGGCTAGGAAATTACGTAAAGACTAAACCACCCAATAATATAAAGGTTGGCAATCGATTCATCAACAGTTTGAAGTTATTTCATTGTAATAAGTGAAAACAGCTTGGTAAGGCAAATAAATTTCATAAAACAATTAAAACAAAGTATTTTTCATCAATATTGCCACTCAAAAATTATGTTTTAACGTTCCTTTTTAGGGTTTCATACCCAGAGGGTAAAGAGGCTATGTTGGTAAGACCACGTGGGCGGTTTCAATGTTGCATTGTTTTGTAGCTGTCCCTCTCCGAGCCCTATCCTACCCGAGCGCGTACGGTGAGACAGCATACATTACGCGATGTTATCCACCCGTTATTTGGATGTTTCGTAGTCCAGGGATCATTTGAAGGATACAGTATATTATGTAACAATTTTTTTAATACAGTATACTAATGAAATTTCAGATGTCGGTGGTTTTTCCAAATTGTTCTAAATTGATTCATACTCTTGTAAATCAGGTTCAAAGTTGGGGCTTTTTATTACCGAAAAATACAATACTTTGACGCCCTGTAACTCTGGAAGTATATATTTAAACGAAAATTTGACTCACCACCGACAGAGATATTTGTTTCTAGATTGTGTCTTGAAAATTTCATAGATTTTCATAGCTTAATACTCAAAATATGACTGGACTACGTTTGTATGGGCGCTTTGACAACAGCATACCCTCTTAATAAGACTTGGCTGTCCGTCCGTCTGTCTGTCTGTCCTACTGTCACTAGTCACACACTGTATCTCATGATCCGTGATAGTTAGTTGAAATTTTTATAGATGATGTATTTATGTTGCCGCTATAACAACAAATACTAAAAACCAGAATAAAATAATTATTTAAAAGGGCTCCCATACGATTTTGCCGTTTTTATAGATAATGGTACGGAACCCTTCGTGCACGAGTCTGACTCGCACTTGGCCGGTTTTTTATCATTGTTTGATTTAGTTTAATTTACTTTCAAACGTTAAATTGAATTTTTTAAATGACATATTGCAAATAATGTATCTCAATTGAGTACTTTAAAAACCTTAAACGAACGCAGCCCGTGTATCCAATACGAGGTTTTTAAGGATCCAAATTAAGCCTCTTCACATAAAACGCTTCATAATCCCACAAGACCTTTTTGAAACGGACTAAGCACTTTTACGATAAAAATCAGTAATTTTCCTAAATTACATTTAACATTTTGCGCCGACTGACGAAGGAATGTGACGAAACAGTATTTTCAAAGGGAGTTTTGAATGAATCATTTGGAAATCCCATTTCAATGAGACCCGAATAAATATTTCTTTCGGGAATAAAAAATCTGATAATTGCTTTACCTTCTGACTCGGGTCCGATTTTGATTCTGTATATATTTCTTTTCAATAGTTATTATGTTCGTTTCAAATTGTAATACTCGTAGGTTTCTACTCGAGTGATGGTGTACGTATTTATTTCGGTAGATTTATTTTTGAACATTTTTGTTTTTCTTTAGTTTGTTTGTTATGTATTTACTTACTATTCATTGTTAGGGTGCCGTAGCCAAAGGGATTTTTAAAAGCGTAAAAATATTTATTTTATTCGGTTTTTTAGAATTTATTGTTATAGCGGCATAACAGAAATATATCATCTGTGAAAATTTCAACTGTCTGACTGATCACGGTTCATGAGATACAGCCTGGTGACAGACGGACATACGAAAGTTGCTCGGACCGCGGAGTCTTAGTAATAGGGTCCCGTTTTACCCTTTGGGTAGGGAAATCTAAAAATTAATGTAGGTTTTCTTTCACACATGCTAAATTGCACTCTTGCTAAGTGCACGTGGTGCCGTCCAATCACATCATAATACCGTACCCTAACCCTTTTCATTTGATTTTAATTTATTTTCTATTACTATTTTTTAAAAGCATCATGGCTTTGAACTTGGCTTTGATTTCACCTGATCGTTAGTGACAATAAGGCGTCTGGATGGTAAGTGTACGCACCCAAAAGCAGCAAATTAAGAGGATATGCTGTTGTCAAAGCGCCCATACAAACGTAGTAGTCATATTTTGAGTATTAAGCTATAAAAATCTATGAAATTTTCAAGACACAATCTAGAAACAAATATCTGTGTCGGTGGTGAGTCAGATTTTCGTTTAAATATATACTTCCAGAGTTACAGGGCGTCAAAGAATTGTATTTTACGGTAATAAAAAGCCCCAACTTTGAACCTGATTTACAAGAGTATGAATCAATTTAGAACAATTTGGAAAAACCACCGACGCCTGAAATTTCATTCGTATACTGTATTTAAAAATGGTTACATAATATACTGTATCCTTCAAATGATCCCTGGACTACGAAACATCCAAATAACGGGAGGATAACTTCGCGTAGTGTATGCTGTCTCACCGTACGCGCTCGGGTAGGCTAGGGCTCAGATAGGGACAGCTACAAAACAATCCAAATTTGAACGCGGCCACGTGGTCTTACCAACATAGCCTCTTAATGAGGCGCTAGCTCTCTTTCATACCACAATACAAAAGTGGTATTAGCATTTATGTTTATTGGCAGACTTCGGTAAAATAGTGGTAGTTAGCCAGGCGGACATATAAAATTCATATCACCAACCAAAACGGGTGCCGACAGGGACCGTCACTGGGAATCAAACCCCGGACCTCCGGATTGCTAATCCAAGCGTGTGGCTAATAGGACACGGAGGCAGTTAAAATGGAAACACCCATCCAAAACACTACGAAGACACTCAAATTATAAACTATAGTTTGATTTGAATTACACGATAAGTTTTCAAATAAGAATCTACAATGATTCAATGTTACTACGAGGTTCAATAGAAATAAATATGTGCGTTCATAAATAAATGTGTCTTGGAGAACTCGAGACAGGAAATGACGTCACCGGAAGAGATACAAACCGAGCTTCGCTTCGCTTGTCTGGGAAGCGGGGACGCTGGCGTAAGCATGATTGATGAAGCTCAACGAAGCAAAGAGACAAAATGACTTTTCAGACACGTTTTTTCTGTTCATGCCGCAGTATGATAAGGGTACTCACCGTAATTCAGAATTCATAATTTGATTCGGTTAGGAGTTGCTGAAGATTTTGTTTTATACTGGAAACTGGCCTGCACTTTCTAAACTATTTGAATAAACAGCCATCGAATAGGACTGTCGCTATAATTTCGGCATTTGGGCTAGCACTCTTTGTTCTTATAGCAATAGAAATATTAATAACCTTGAAGGTAATAAAAATTATATTCGGCCAAGTGCGAATATGAATAATTAACATACTTAAAATTATAAAATAGGTATGGTAATATGCACCCAATAATGCTCTATCGAAAATGTAAGGAACAAATTTAGCTTTGCAGCTAAATTACATACCCATTATATGGCTTTCAACTGCAAAGTTAAGTTTGTATAAATATATATATATATATAAATAAATACAAAAGCTATTTTTACGGTGTTGTAATAAATAACAACTGATTTTCAGATTTATTCCTATGTTTGTGCTATAAGATCTTGCTTCTTGCCAAATATCTGGATTCTAGACAGGAAGAACCCTATAGGTTTTGGGTCCATTGCATTTTCTAAGTAAATTGCCCAAAATACGACTTAAACAGCCATATATTTATATTGCGTTGACATATTAGTTTGATTTTTCATAGATCCAAGGGACTGCAGACTTGAGTATTCCATTTTAATTTCAACGTGTTCCTGAGATAAAGGGTATTTACAGACAGACGGACAACAAAGTATCCCAAAAGGTTCGTTTTTCCTTTTGAGGTACGGAACCCTAAAAATGTTACTTTTGCTGCTGTACGGATGTGCATGGCAGCAAATAGATTTTGCTCACGTTGTTTCACAATTTGGATGTTTGTAAGTTACGTGGTAAATTTATAACGATTATGCAACAATATGAAAACCTGTGAATAGTATCTAGATTTATATCGTGTTCCATGCATAAATACCGATTGGAGTCCCACCGAGCCAGCCCGCTGCCCACCCAGCGCCAAGACCCTTCCTCTGACGAGCTAGCAGCCTGACCGTCAGGGCATACGTCAGCAGCATCACTCCTAGAGGTATGTAGAAGGAGATGACTGAACCAATAGCCCTGTAGAGTGGGTCAGGGATCTGACAGTACCCTCCAATGAGCACCGATTCTTCGTTCTGGAAAAGAAATTTGGAGGTTAGAATATTAAAATTAGAGTATCTACTAATTAATTTGCAGTAAACGGGAGGAATAAAGTTTAGGATAGTGTCACCCAATAGAAAGCATCTATAAAAGAAAATTTCAGGTAATGGGCAACAACAACTACATTTATTATCACTAAAATCTTACTGTCATCACTAAAAACTGTTCTGTCATCACTACATCTATTTATTAGTTATATTAAGAGGTCATTTTTGTTTTCCGGTGCTTAAGAGTTAATAGTGGCTCATTGAATTTAGAATTTTGAGCTTGTAGCCTTAGCTATCTATACAGTTAAGATGAAGTAATTAAATCTACTATATACATATAGTTTGTTATTCCGGCAATAATGTTTCATATAAATTAACTACAAAAACCACGCAAGTATCAAAGATACTAAATTACTGTTTTTGTATGAATTTGCCTATTTCAATCACATTTGCAATCATTCAGGTATCTTTCCACTTGGGTTTTAGCGAAAACAACAACCACTAGAAAAACTATCTACCTACAATAACTTAGAGAAGCCATTTGTTTTCAAATTGTTTGTTTTAAATTGCTAAAGCAGCCGATTGCCAATTTGTATTCAATCTTCTTTAAATCACAACAAAAGTAGTACAGAGAACAGTTTAAACTTTTTAATCACATTAAAACTAAATTCATTCGCCGCGAAATTAAATCAAAACAAGTAGCTACTCTCGGATAGAACTTAGATAATTTGAAGACAAAATGAACAATAAGAAAATTCGTAATTTAACTTTGAATCAAATCTGAAACGGTTAAGAACTTTTGCGGTTAAAAGGAACAAACTTTTGAAGGTGACACTCACTGTCGAATACTTCGACAGACAACAGTATTATTTCCGTGCGTTCAATGAAAAACAGAACCCATGTAGGTTCAGTAATCTGTTTGTATATCTCAGCTGATTATCTCAACAACGACTAATGCTACGATTTGAAATTTGAAACAATTGCAAAAAATGCTGGCCGTAAAAAAGCCGAAAGGGTCTGAAAATTTGAGAGTGGAACACTAGGTCTCATTTGAATTGAAGTACGGAAAATTACAAATAAGATTTTTTTTGTTTTTCTTCCGTGATTCAATTACTTTTGTCTTTCATTAAAAATGTATGAAAAATATACCTCGTCATTCCTCATATGTCTAAAGTGTGCTGTATGCAATCGATGTTAATGTTACATTTAGAACTATGCGATTATTGAAATAATTTTTATTTATTTATATAATAAAAAGAATTCATGAAAAAATAAAATGAACTAAGCTTGGGACTTGGCCTGACTAGATTGTATGTTTTACGTATTTATTGATATAGGATACGATCGAATTACACATGTAATGTAAAAATCTCTAAAAAGTTGTAGAAATTGGTATAATAATAAATAACATGTTATTATAATGGTTTGAGGGTTTAAGGTTTTGGCCATGCAATTCTAGTTCTCCGTTCGCTACGGCAGTGTGTTAGCGCAGGTTGCGTGTAAGCTTTTTCCGAATCTAATCGTATTTCCGAAGGTTGAATATTTGCCGCAAACTTTAGGGTCAGTTTCACAGTACGTTTAATTTTAATCAACTGTTTTATGAATACTCCCCTTTACATTAACATAAGCAGGAAGTTCCGGTTTAGTTGAATGTTCAGATAATTACTTTGTTATGTACTTTATAACTTATATTTTGTCTGTTGTACACTGGGCGATCTAAGGCAAAGCCACATGAAAGAAAGGTAAAATTGAGGTTTTGAAAATAGAAAATTTAACTCAAAGAAGACTTCATTTAATTTTATTAAACAAATTGAACTGTATACAAGAAAATCTCTTGCTTGAGCGAAGACTTGCACCGTAACGAACTAATAACAGAAGGGTCAAATATGAAAATAAATTCATTAGAACATAGGAACACAATTTCATTACAGCATTCCTTCATTTACAAAAAAAATATAATTACAAAAACTTGGCAGATGATATAGTACCCTAAGCAACAAGGATCAATATCGAATGACGTCAGAATATACATCTTCGTGACGTAAGGTTGTAAGGATGTATTTAGTGAATGCATAATATATAGTTAACATTAATTGCCGAATTGAAATCATCATTTTTGAATTTAGAATGTAACATGCAAAAGATAAATACAGCCTTGCACATAATATGAATTAGATTGAAATTCGTTTGAACTTTTGGCATAGCTTTGGGAGGAATATTGTATTCGCCACAGACCCGCAATGTGAACTAGACTTCGCGGAATAATATAATAAATGTGTAATCTATTGCGCACGACGACAATCCTATTACAGCAGAATAATACGAGAACTCGCGGTTCCCATCCATTTCACGTCTTATTCAATAAACGTAAGGAGGATACACATTGTGTTCTTTATATAAACCCGGATTTGCTAAGACTGGGAAAAGTATTACGATAAGGTCATAATAGGATGTCTAAGTCCACTATTGGACTTGCGGAGGGCGGATTGGTAGACTTTACACACACACACCTTTGAATTTCTTCTCAGGAGTGTGCAGCTTTACTCACAATGTTTTCCTTCACCAAAAAGAAAATGGTAATTATTTTTATCATTCGTACATACATTCCAAATAACAATTTGGAACTCATTAATACGAGCCAGTTTCGAACCCAAGCCTCGTTTGTTCAAGGACTGACGCTCTACTCAACTGAGCTACCATGGCTTCGTTATGAGGCGATATACTTCAAGGATCGCTTATTTGCGAAACCCACGACAAAATCATTTGACACACGTGACGTCGTAAAGGTTCTTTTCGAAAGATGTCCCTAACAAAACTAGTAAAACATATTGAAATGTGATTATAATTACTTTTTTTACCGAAGATTGATTATATATATATTGATAGATAGAAGCTTGGTTACGATCTCACTTGATGGTAAGTGACGATGTGGCCCACGATGGTGCGTATTGGTCGAGAAGGTACATGTTCACCCTCGACTTGAAGACACCCAAGTTTTAGTTTTGTGAGAATACAGACGCCGGAAGTGCGTTCCACTCCCTGACTGTACGCAAAGATAATTAGCAGATGACGGCATACTTTGTTATCACATTTTCAATTAGTGACTCATGTCAAGACCTAATTGTAAAATATGATTTAACACAGTTCACAATTACAAAGAGATATTTGAATGACAAACTACATTTGGCATTTCGCCAACTATCATATTCTAGACCTAAGCCAATTTGTACCTAGGTTAAGGCCCCTGTATGGATTCGGCTTGGGAACGTCACATACAACCGATATATAAAAAAATAGTTACTTTGGTAGGCACTTACTTATGTGACGGTTCACTGCATTACTCATTATTATTTAGGGCACAATTGGTCATACCGATAAATGTATCACTTTTTAAGGTTTCGTAGGCAAACATGGAACCCTTATAGTTTCGCTCTGTTCGTCTGTCTGTCCGCGGCTTAGCTCAGATACTCTTACTACTAGAAAGCTGTAATTTGGTACTGGTATACATATTAATCACGCCGACAAAGTGGTACAATATAATTCAATGCTTACGTCAGCGTTTCTCTTCCCAAAGGAGCATACATCGAGCGAACTAAAGCCTGAGTTTTGACACTTCTGGTGTCATTGTTCCCTTTGCCAAACTTTTCAATCTAACTTATTCATTAAAATTATGAATTGAAAATATATGTAGACGATGTAATCCTTTAACAAAAGTCCATTATCATCTTCATCCATAAAACATCCAGTGATAAGAAGTGGTTATTTGACAAAAAAAATATTTTTGTCTCATTCGATAGTCCATGTAAAAAGATAAATACCTGTATCAATTTTTTTCGATACGGCTAATAATTTTATATTGGGCGTGTTTTGTGACGTACTATTATTATATTGGCGCGTTAAATGTATGAAACGAGTTCGATATTTTGTGTTAACTCGTAAAAAAATTTGTTAAATGTATTATATACGAAATTGTTTAAAATGTAATGAGAACACTAAATCTAAATAGCATTTTATTATTCGAGAGTTATATACAATTATTGCCAAATCCAAATAAAAATTTAAAATTATTACGTATTTTTATTTAAGGCACTTTCTTTTAATGTCCGTTATGGTATAAAATACAATTCAACCTAGACTAAGTAGGTGTCAAGTAACCTATTCTCCCTATATTAGATTTTAGGATCCGGACTCCCTAGTATTTTGACACTCTGCGTATCGATATTGAAGTGAAAAAACACACAAATATGAATAACAACTTTACTAATTTATTTAAAATATAACCGCACATTAATTATATGCCGCGCATGAAATTGTAATTCTAAAACATAAAAGTGATAACATCGTTGTCCGACCGTCAATGAATAGGAGCCTTAAATGTAACAATAAACAGTTCTTCCTGACTAATGTATGAGAATAACTGTGACATTTTTAGATTCTGCAGTCTAGGTATCGAAATACAGTCTAGCTTTTTCACAGTCTACGCCTACTCGGCAGGCTGATACAAGTTATCTTTATGACATCAAACGGGTATTCTGGTAAAAGACGAGGCCGTAAGAATTCCTACTGGTAGTTTACAGTCAAGTAAGCTCAATCTGATAACAGCCGCTGTTGCTAGGTTCTTGGATTTATATTTTATAGTATTCAACAGCCTTTAACTGATATCTGTGAAGTTAATCTTGTTGATAAATATTTTGGTTCTTTTGTCAAACATTTCAGTAATGTAAATTATTTCAGTCCGTCTGTAAGATCGTAAAGCAGAAACTTTGATAATCCTGAAGTCTTTTTATATTATCTTCCATTACCAGGAGAGCAACAATTAGCGACAGACTTAGATAACAGGTAGTATCAAGCCCAGTGGGTATAAAAAAGTGACCTATCATCCAAAAAGTCCGAGGTTCGAACACGACAGGAAATAATTTTGAAATTGTTCCATTCAAGTTTATTCGCATATGTCCTCTCAGATGTGTGGCAGTATGTTTTTTTAAACATCGCATAGACAATCCACCGCATATCTCTATGATGATGATGAAATAAAGGGTACCTCCAAAAAATTTAAATGTTTCGATCAATTAAAAAAAAACATGTATGTTATCGGAGCATTCTTCTTACTAAAAAAAAATACAGCTTGGGAAATACATAGTGTATGTTGTCTTTTATAATATTCCAATCCCTGGTAATTATTGGTTACTCGGAGGCATATATTATTTTTCTACTTGATTTATTTTCACTAATACTCGTACGATCGTCAGAATAGCTCTGCTGGATCTGGCTTCTTGCATAATTAAATTGTTTCGAACAACACGGCAAGTCTGATCAATTATGCCAGCCTCCTGACGAAAACTCCCAACTCATGACGTTTAACTTTTAGGTGAAACAATATATCTTTACATCTTTGCTTAAACTTTATTTGTTAGGTTTCGTTGGACGGAAACTCCTGGTTTGGTCATTTTTGATGTTTTTAAAGCCAGTTTCATAAATATTATGAAAATATGCTAGAGTAATTATGAATATTGTTATAAGTAGTCTACCCTAACAATTATTGATAGGTACAGATGCAAGAAACAAGAATTTTATGATGATAGGTACTAAAAATTACACTTTTTTACGAATAACGTCACAACATTTAGTGCAAGTAAAATATGAACACAAACCCTAAATTGACATGTCATAAAAAAAGAACTCATTCAAAAAGAACTGAAAACCGACTTAAATTGCCCTAAAAATCTACTTTCACCACGGCAAATATAAGATTAAAAAAAATTATGCTTTGGTAATTTTTATTTAAAATTTACTTACTAACTTAGGCTAGAAATTTACGAACACATTATGGAATTTTTAATTCTGATAAATAAAGTTTTGATTTGATATCGTTTTCTCATGGATGCCATTGTCAGAACTAGACCAAATTGAAATGGGATTACACGAGAAGCACCATCTTTAAAATAAAAAAGAGTCATCCAAATTGGTTCACCCAGTCAAAATTTCTGAAGTAACAAACAATAAAATAAATTAAAAAAACAAGAGAAAAAAACATACCCGTCGAATTAATAACCTCCTCATACATTTAAAAGGAACCCTTTTTAAGAAAATTTACATTTTGAGATACTACGCTGTGCTACCAAGCCGCTGCTCAGATCAATAGCTCGATGCTTTGAGCAAAGCCTTGTTGTTGGCAACTAAATATAAAGCTTCATAGAGAACAAAAGCTGATACAAAAATTAAAACGCACTACGAGTATTCATAAAGTTTGCTCAAAATGATTGTATAAGTTACTATTTTCCAAATACCACACGTAGATAATGCACATTGAACTTGAATTTGCAATAATAATGGTAAGCGACTTATGGCAACAACTATAGTTATTCACATGATGCTAAAAAGAGTTTACTGTGCCGTCCGCGCTTTTTGTACACTATACGTGTATAAGTTTCAAACCTTGTATTTAAATAAATGTATAACAAGGCAATTTAAACTTTTTTTTCTAATTGTCGTATGGATTTGATTTTTTATGATTGTATGTAAGTCGGATAACAGTACAACTAGCTAATAAAACCATGGAGTGTGGAAGTAGATAGAGTAATTTCTCAATGGGACCCCAAAATTCGGGCTCGTCGCAATACCAGAATACAAGGTTGACATAAGTGCAAGGGAGCTAGCAATATCGTCTCTTAGCGCAGGTTACATACAGCTGAATTTTTTTTAAAGTACCAGGGTATCAAGACAGCAGTAGTTCTAATCTGGCTCACATGACATGTTCAGCGCGGGTCTCATTAATTTTTGAAAAGAGAACGCTTCGCCTGTTTTTGAAATCTACATATTTTAATGAACGGCGGTCCGCTCCACTCGACTGCATTTTTTAAATTTAAATTTTAAGTTTTTTAAATTATAATTTGTGTTACCGTCACGGTTATTCATATTTCTATTGCTATAAGAACAAAGCGTGCAAACCCAAATGCCGAAATTTCAACGAAGTATTACACGTGTTGATGTCTGAAAATGATAGCATAGTGGTATTTGCGATCGTGGAAATGGAAGAAATTCGTTCCATTATTGTTCGTAACCAATAAACTGCTGACGTGCTTGAACAGCGTGTAGCCAGTATTTTGACACAAACAAGAAATAACGGATTTGTACCTGCTGGAATGCCACATTGTTTAGTTCCTCACCTTAGAATACATAAGACTTAATGGAAGACTCATGGCTGTAGATAATATCCAGACAAAGACGATCTTGATGGTAACTCGCTTTCGGGTCTTGTTCCTTCCGAAACTCATTGGGTATCGTAGTGACAGGTACCTGCGGAATAAACGATAAGGTTAATAATCTAAATAATTAACGCGTTCAAAAAGAACTAGAAACCGACTTCAACTGCCCTAAAAGTCTACAGCATACGTCCCCTTGTTTTTGATCATTTTCTCAATAAGGGCTAATGCAATTTCGATAAAATTTATATGGGATTCATAATTGGTGGAGCTATTGTGTAACATACAACCAAAAAAACATACAGTTCAATTGAGAACTTCCTCCTTTTTTAAAGTCGGTTGAAAATGATTCTTATATGCTGACAAGTATAATATGGCTACAGGCCATTATCATCATCAGCCGAGAAACGTCCACTGCTGAACACAGGTCCCCATGGTAAGTCACGGTGGTCCCAAGCCCCTTGCATTCCAGCGACTCACCGCGATCTTCACCAGGTCATCGGTCCACCCCGCCGGAGGGACGGCCCGGCACGTTTCCCCGTTTGATTATAAACTTATATAATTGTATACTAAGATAGTTATCGCGCTGTTCAAAGAATCACACTTCATTATTTACCAACGAATAAAAATAATGTAGCTCATGTCAATAATTTAGAATTACTATTTGAAACTGATCAAAACATATTTTTAATTACAGGTCTTCATGGAATTGACTGTGAAGGATAAACAAACAAACGAAGCTGAAAAGTGTTATTTTTGTATGGCCAGAAGAAACCGGTTCACCCTTCATTTGTTTTGAAGACTATATTTTTGTTGATGGGGACTATATTTTCGTTCTTTGTCATAATCAAGTCGCCTTGTGTATCTTTAGACAGAGTGACATTGTTTGTCATAAGTAGGTATTCCTAATACTTCTTCATAAAAATAATAAACAGTTGATTGGTACTGGTACCTGTCCACACTGATGGTACAAAGATGCATAATGGACGCTGTGCAGAGTAACACGTCGAGGCACACCCATGCGAGGCAGTACACGGCAGGCAGAGGGAAGTAACCTGTAAAGACAAGACATTAAATAAAGACAAATATATTCATAAAGTATGAACACAGAGATTCGTGAAGTAAGGACTACAATATTCATACAGTATAGAAATAAAAATTCATAAAGAAAGGCTCCAATATTCATAAAGTATGGACACTGATGGTTATGAAGTTAAGACCATAATATTCATAAAGGACAAAAATTGCTCAAAACATGTTTTATTAAAAACAAGTAATTGTAGACAAAGCAAAAAAAAACGTCTTCAAACGTTCTTAAAAGCCGTGGTCTGGCTTAGAAGATAGACTAGGCTCCACCATTTCAATCCTTTGGAGTTCATAATAGTCAACTAAGAGGATAATTTAGCATATGGGCAGCATAAATTTCCTATGTATCAACAAAATTTTATTGTGGCCGAGTAACCTCCACTGTGTCTGCTAAAAGTGGTGATTGTGGTAGTTACATAAGAACGGTTAAATAAATTCCAGTTGTAATATATAGAAGCTACATGTCTAACTAAATAGGTTTTCAGTTAATTGACGTAAGACACCGCAGGAAATTAAATTAGAAGTTAGATTGTGGGTGTTGAATCAACAGACTTGCGGATTATTTCAGGACTTTACTTCTGCTAAGGTGAGCAAACATAGATAAGCCATGTTGGATCCTTTAATACATTTTAATGTAAAGCTAATAAATGTGTGTCTAGAACACGGAGCAGAATGTCTGTACAACATTTAACGGATATGAGTCGCTCTTAAAAATATTGAATTGAGATTTTTTTGAGGATATAACAGTGTGTGTATGTATATTTAAGTATATATAAGTTATCTGGAGGACCCAGAGATCTATGATATGCCCTTTGGAATGCCACCGGAAGGGTTTAGTGGGTTAGAATCCCACATAATCCGACTATTCGTCTAAGGAGTCTTTTGAAGATTCCCGTTCGTTAAAAAAGGACATGGAGGCGGTTTTAAGTATATTGCAGATAAACATCACCAGTGCTAGCCACCACTTAATGAAAAGAGTAGGTAAAGGTCCCGGGATCGATTTCCAGCTGCAGCTATCCCTATTTCATCTCACTGTGGCTGCTGGTTGCATTTTCTACGTACACCACACCAAACATCTGTGTTAAAAGTTCTGTAATGTTGTATTCCGGTACAAAAGGTAGCAGAACTAGCGCCTCATAAAATAGAAGCTTCTTTGAGAGTATTCATTTCACCCAATGGCCTGAAGATGGCTTATTGTGACTAAAACCATGGAGACATCTGAAGATAATGTTGATTCGATATCGTATCGTCAGGTCAAGTGAAGAATCATTATTCTCGTAAATAAATAATATGGTCGTGAGATGGACACGTGTATTCCTAGCATATACATACCTGATTAAGTTTAGAAAGCACTTGCTTCGTTATTTTAGGCTGTAATTAAATTACACAGCGTAGCGTCGGAACGGAAACCGTGTCCTAAAGACCCCAAGTTCGAAAGGCGTATGTACTGTGCCTCGAAAATATTTTGAAAATTTATAAAACTAGTTGGGGTACTTCTCTGTGTACATATTTTAATTGTACTTTTCTGTGTGTTTTAGATCAACATCTAAAAAACCTACACCGCGGATTTCTAAAGAATATATGGATTTATTCTAGTTTAATAAAGCGTGACTTACACTCACACCCACACACGTGTAACTGACACTGACGTGCGCTGCATATTGAAAATGTTTGGTGCACTTTTAATTGTATGTACCTTGTTTATAACAAACGTAAGTGTCTGACTTAGTTTCTTAATTCGTGTTCAGTGGAACAAAGCGTCTGAATACTGTGACCTAGACTTATTTGTCTAGGTCACAATATTCAGTTATTCCTATTTGTTGGTTTTTGAGGAGCATTAATAAAAAATGTACAATGTGTGTGAGTGTGTTTGTATGTGAGTATATGGGTGAGACATACAGACGGACAACAAAGTGATCCTATAAGGGTTCTTTTTACACCACCGTATAGTACGTACAGCACCGTAAAAATGAAACAAGAAATTTACAAAAACGTCTTTAAGCTAATTCTAAAATCAAATACTCGTCATTAAGCACTGAAAAGTTAAATTTGTTCCCAATAAGCCGCTACGTTACGCCATTACAATAAAATGTTATGCCGCTGTAAATAAACAAATAAATAAGCCCATTTAAACAGAACTGTGGACTCTCGGAACTGGGAACGTGACGCACCGGACAATTTCCTGGCCGAAATAAAACTGGCAATAAATAAGGATCGGCAATCTCGGAACCCGATCCTAATGAACAATATCACTTAGCGTCTATTACGGCAGCGCCCGAAACACAAACATTCCGTTCCTACTGTTCAATTTATGACTACAATTAGAAGGCAGATAGACGGTAGCTGGCAGCTGTATAAGACAACTCGGAACTGATCACCGGATACGCTCATCGGACTTATGTTAACGATAGGTTAACGACAATCAGCCAAATCCAATTGTGATTATTCACAGGATTAGACCATAAATAATCTGTGATATTTAAATATATAAATATTCAAACCTCTTTTACCATAGAGAAAAAGAAAGTTATGTATCTAGGACACGTTCTGAGACATGAGAGGAACGCGCTTTTGCAACTAATTATGGTGGGCAAAGTTGCTGGAAAGCGACAAGTCGGTCGCGGGAAGAACTCCTGGCTGCGACTTAAAATTAATTTCTGACACTGACATTCATCCAACTTGTGCGATTTTTGTCAGTCACAGATTCCTCAACTATTTCCAGACAAACTTTTTAGGTATACCGTTTTTGTTTCAAGTATTGTATCTCGTTAGTTACAATTTTCAACCATTTCGTACATAATAATAAAATTATAGTTTAAAAACTACACGCAACTTTTTTTTCTTCGTTCTTCTATCCGCAGACTGAATCCATCATCATACCCTCGTCACCAATGTATTAGACTTGAAAAAACCAACAAAAACAGCCCAAACTCGAGGTGTTTACTATTGAAGAGTCCTATCCACCTCCTAGTTCCAAGTTTAAATCAACTCGATTGAATTATTCTTTTAATCCGAATGCCATACCATGGAATGGTACTACGCAGTTAACCAAATCCTTATTACTCTAGATGTAATATCATATCCCTATGATTCTTTAGTCGAAGCTACAGTCAGTTGCTACAGCTAAAAAAGGCAGTTTTTGAAATTGAGTTGCGGCATAAAACGATAACCATTTTTCGTTTTCTAAGAAATCCGTCTGCATTTTCTGCAAGTTGAAGAAACGAAACCGGAACAAGTCTCATTAGTGTAGTGACCAATCAGTGTCTACTAAGCGCAGATATTGCGTGGTGTGAGCAAACAAATGTAGTTCGAACGGTTCGGGGATTGCGACCGGAGTTTATGGGGGCAATATGCCTCGGGGTTAAAGTCTCTTCATCAAACGAAAGGTGCTGTTAGGGATAAGTGCGTATTTCCTCTTTAAGGGCGGGAAGAAAAATGTAGGTTGCTGAAGTCTTGTCGTATTATATCAATGCTATTTTATCAAATAATCGTCATCGGCTCCTGATGGAATGATTCTCCAACAATTCATTAAGAAATACTGCCTTTATCATAGAAATTTTTTTGTAGACTCTCTGTAGTTTCTTCAGTTCTCTTCTCCAGTTATTCGTTACTAGCTTTAGCCCGCGACTTCGTAAAATCGTGCGGAATTTCATAAACGATTCTGCGGAGTTGCCGTGATGTCTATTTATTAATTCTCGGTATTTACTATAAAACTCGGCATTTGGTTGGCGTTTTCATCCAATAACGAAGGTAGAACTCAGTAACAAGTCCTAGTAAGTTTACGATTGCCTCAAAAGAGCAATTGGCCGGTGAAATCTCGAGCCCGTAGGTATCTTAGAAGCTTCGTCGCTCCAAATAAATTTCAATATTCGATTTGATACGAGGGGCATACCGAAAAGATCGGTAATCGAGTACTTTCGATTTAATTAGATTAAAAACTCTTTTTGATGAATAAACACTGGTTAGTTGAAAATCGAATACAATTGACAGAATTAAAAAAATTTTTTTTTTTAAAGAACAATATCAGTTTGAAATTGATAGGTCGATAAAAAAATGGAGCTTACAAGAGAAAGTTTCCGTGCCATAATTTTTTACAACTTTCGACGAGGATTATCTCAGGGACAATGTCTCGCTGAGCTTATATCTATATTCAAGAGTGAAGCGCCTAGCCAGACGACAATATATCGCTGGTATTCTGAATTCCGGCGTGGACGTGCTTCTCTTGGCACCGTACCTTCCACAGGCCGGCCAAAAACAGCGGTTACACCAGAAAATGTCGCTGTTGTGCGCCGAATGATACAGGATGACCGACATATTACATATAAGCAGATTCGGGCTACTTTAGGGATAGGTATGACTGCGATACAAACTGTTTTACATGGTGAACTGGGAGTGAGAAAGCTAGTTTCCCGCTGGGTGCCCCATAATTTGTCCGAAGAGCAAAAGGCGGCTCGTGTCAATTGGTGCCGGTCTACTCTGCAACGCTTCAACGGAGGAAAGTCAAAAGCAGTTTATAACATTGTCTCTGGTGATGAATCATGGATCTATTCATATGAGCCAGAAAGAAAGCATCAGTCGGCTGTCTGGGTCTTCGCAGGTGAGATCAAGCCAACAAAAGTTGTCCGCTCTCGCAGCGTATCGAAGAAAATGGTCGCTTCGTTTGTCGCGAAAACAGGACATGTAGTCACAGTTCCCTTAGAGGAACGGAGAACGGTTACCGCTGATTGGTATACAACGGTTTGTTTGCCACAGATGATATCCGAACTCCGTAGAGGTAACCCGAAACGACGCATAATCCTCCATCACGATAATGCGAGCTCTCACACCGCTCAGAAAACAAGCGAGTTTTTGAAGCAGGAAAACGTTGAATTAATGGATCATCCTCCATACAGCCCTGATCTGAGTCCCAATGATTACTTTACATTCCCTAGAATCAAAGATTTATTGCGTGGTCAGCGGTTTCAAGGTCCAGAAGAAGCAGTGGAAGCATACAAATCGACGATTTTGACCATGTCAACTTCGGACTGGAATTGCTGCTATAATAATTGGTTCGAACGAATGCAAAAGTGCATTAACTGCAACGGAGAATACTTCGAAAAGCAATAAAAATAAATTTAGTTATTTCCTGTATGTATTGTTTTATATTCCCGATCATTTCGGTATGCCCCTCGTAGCAAAATCCTTAAGTTGTAGATTCTGAGTGTTTATGATATTAGGTTTCGTTATGAGCCCTACTTTTGGTGCCAAACTTTCATTTAATTAAGTAAATGTACTTTTTGATCAAGTTAATGGCATAAAAATTAATTAGAGGCGCCCTAATTTAATCAGATTCTTGAATCTGTATAGAGTCCTGGTGAGATAACAGAAAGGAACTAAAAGTTTGTCTTTCCCTGGATCTTACTTCAACGGTGCCTAGTGAAATTTAAACTTTGAGGACTAAAAAATTGAATTATTCTCATATTTGGCTAAAACATAAGCAGTCGAGTTCAATGTTTTCATTCTGACTCAGGTTGTCATTATTGACAGACTGAGTGCTCTAACGAACACACGTGACACTAAATAACAAATTTACTTTTGCAGTTTACATAAATGTTAGTCTATACAATTGTCTACATCACGATCAATGCTTCAACTGCAAATGTAAGTTAGAAGTCGTAAAAAATTATTTGATACAATAATTTTTAGGGTTCCGTACTTCAAAACGAAAAAAGGAACCCTTATAGAATCACTTTGTTGTCCGTCCGTCTGTCTGTCAAGACCCCTTTTCTCAGGAACGTGTGGAGATATCAAGTTGAAATTAATATCGAATACTCAAGTATGCTATTTCTTGGATTTGTGAAAAAATCAAACTTATAGGTCGACGCTATAAAAATCTGATTGATTATGTATTTTTCTTGATTCAAATATTTTTATAAAATTTTGCGATTAATTTTTTTTAAATTAAGTTGATTACTATTATCATAAGAAGAAATTTACGCAAATTTCCAAAATGTAGTCTTAGAGGTTTGGGTTGGGCGATTATGTTTTAAAAATTAAACAATTTTACTCTTCTTAGAGAGCTTTGCAAAACTCGTCGTTAGTAGTACTCTACAATCTTCAAAATCAAAGAGAAAGTTAAAAAATTCAAGTTTCCAGCTCAAATACTCTAAGAGGTCATTCATTTAAAATAAAATTTTATATATTTCTATTTCCACTCGTTCTTAGGAATATTATTATAGTATTTATTTAATGGAGAGAAAATTGGTTCTTAGAACCAGTTAATCATATACAATAACAAAATAAATCACTCAGCTTCAACCCACGCCTCCCAAGGAAATATCTAACCAAGAAGATTTAAATCAGCCACCGGCGGGCATAGACAGGGGAATTGAAAAATGGATTTACATTTACAAAATTGTCTCACTTATTTCTCTCATTTCGTTTTCGTGGTGAAAAAAATAATTCTTTCTTATTTTCTTAAAATAAAAATATGTCAGGTCAAAGACAGCAAAAATAAATTAGCTTTCATGTTTTGTGTAGTCTTACTAGAGATTCTATTCTTTATAAAAGAAACCGTATATATGGTATATTTATTGCAAATAAAAATTTGATTGATTGGTCGTAGATTTTAAAGTAATCAATCATTTATCTAAAAATCGACTGTAAACTCATTACTACTAAATTTGACGTTGATTAATACAGTGTGTGCGCTATAGCACATATACGCTGTCTCGTGGGTACATGTGTCCGTTGCATGAACGTCAGAAATAGAATATACTTAGTATAATCACTCACACGCTTAAGACTACTGCTCTTAGATAAAAAAAATAGATAAAATCTAATTTGGCATAAACCTGCGTTGATAAGTGCTGCAGTAATTCTGATTTTTCACACTTAATGAAAAAACAAGACTGATATTTTCAAAAGTACGTCAATTTCTGCCTCGTTACTATACCATCTGTCAAAAACTGAAGGAAAAACAACAACATTTAGGTTAAATAATTTTCGGGTAGCTCCCAAAAGACAGAAAAAATGATGGTTTAGGTAGCACCACAGAATGAATATAGGTATTCCCTTCACGTATTTTGACGAAGGTTTTATGTGGAATTTTCTACTTCTAATAATAATTACCGAATAAGTGAGAATTGTTGAGCCAATGAAGTGATAGTGAATTGTAAGAAGTGTATGACTGAAACAACCAATAGTTCTCATTTGTGCAAAATTCATCTTACATCCATTCACGCTGTAAATGTGGAAGGGATTGGTTCTGCTTGTGCTTATACACGTGGATATATCCAAGAATCCGACACGTGGGTAGAATCTTGAATGAATGCGAAACCAATTCAGGCATGAATGGAGGCATAAATGCCTCAAAACGAGGCCGCATACACCCTGTTTATGAATTCTAGGTAGTAAAGGTATCCGTCTTTCATCTCGCAACACCCAAATTAATATAACGAGCCATAAATCTAGAAAAGAGCCCTGTGTGGAAAACACAAGCGTATGCTGAGACTAAACAAGAATATACAGACCGTTAATTTTTACTACAGCATATCTGGAACCTAAGTATCAAGATCAAGGAATACGTTGTGTACCGTGAAGCATCTTTTTGTATATGTTCATCTATTAAGTATGGATTCTAATTTTTTACAGCTATCACAAAATTCCTTTTTTAAAAGCCTCCATGACGTAATGACTACAAGCTAAATCCGTAGGTCCCGTCGATTCCTAGTAAAGGTACATATCAGTTATCAGTTTGGTGTTTAGACATTTTCTATGTCCCTCTAACTAGCTATGAACATGTTACCGAAGTCTGCTAGCTTTCGTCGCTACGCTTCGATGGTAGACCAAGATAACATGGTCATGTGACATTCCTCGGCGAATGGGGATTACAGTGTTTATGTAAAGATACATGCCAAACGGAAATTTTTTATTTCACATAAAAAATGTAGTCTAAGAAAACAGGGGATAAAAAGTAATGGGAGGCTGGCTGAATTACCGTGCCGTAAATAAGCACGAAAATTATCCTCGCGTTGTAATAATATCCTAATTGGGTAGTTGACACATAATTAGTACTGGGATTAATTCTATGCTGTACCTTGAAGTGTATTACAAACTTGGAAACATTTACAATCTAGTTTTAGTTGGGTTTTGAAGGAATTGAATGTCACGAAAGTTGCGAAAAATCAACTTAATCGAATTGTAAAAAAACAAATTTATTCTCTTTTATTCGAGAAACAAATTAAAACTTTATTTAATAAATATACTACATCTCAAAATTGATGCATAGCATAGAATGTAACCAAATTGTGTACTTGTCGAATAAAGCTCCACGGAAGAAAGCCAAACATTTTCTTACGAGGCAAACAACATTTCCCAAATTTCTACTTTGTGAAACCAATAATATAATTATATTAGCAAATCTCCTGATTCATATTACCAGCAGCATTGTAGAAGCAATGCCGTAACGTCAACGATTAGATTTAGAGCAATCAGGAAATCCAGGAAATTGCTTCGTTCAGAGCGAATCTATAAATGAATCAACGTGCACCACCCACGGCTACTAACTTAATACAGGAACCGAAATCTCTTTGTCTCCCCAAATCGATGGCCTGTCTAAAGGAATAATTTAATTCCTCGTCATGGCTCACGGTAAGGCGTGAAAGAGAATTTGACAGAGACAGATGTTAGGAACCTGCGGTGCCGTAAACTGAGGGTATTGTGTAGGCTTACAACAAAGCGACTAATGGACCTGCAATATGGTTTATCAGAGTTGAATGTAGTAGGTATTACTTGTGTCTTGTGATTCTGTCTAGATTGTAATTTGCTAAAGGTGCTATACATGTTGTCGTCGGTAGCCATGTATATTGCCCATGGGGATTCTAAGCGAGCAATGTTTTCCTGCAATTTCTAAAATTCCGGCTTCATTACTGTAACAGTAATATTTTTTGAGTTCCGTGCCACAAAAGGTTTTGCCTTTTAACCTTTATGGCATCACTTTTTTGTCTGTCCGTCTGTCAAGACCCCTTTTCTCAGGTGAAGGTATTAAGTTGAAATTAATATTAAACACTTACTTGAAGCTGTGAAAAAATCAAATTAATAAATCAAAGCTATGAAAAGAGACCGCTGTTTATGTCGAATATTTTGACGTTTTCCATTGATAATGCAAAGGAATCAAAACCTGTGGAGATAAAAATTAGAATAAAACTGAAAATTGCAATTTTTCAATTCCAGTACATTATCGGATTGTTTAACGGTGAAGGAAAACATCGTAAGGAAACCTGCATGTCTAGAACAGGCATGTGAAGTCCGCGGATCCGCACTGGGCCCGCGTGGTGGACTACGGCCCATACACTCTCTGTAGGAGAGTAGGCCTGAGCCCCTACAGTGGGGACGTATATAGGCAGTTGATGATAACGATATAGCCTTTAGTGCGCGGACAAACATGATGCTTCTAATGATATATCATTTGTCAAAATATGATTAACTAGCTTCTGCCCGCGACTTTGTCCGCGTGTAATTCAGGATTTATTCTACTTGTTCGATAGGCATAGAAGGCAGGCATCTATCTCCATTTCCAGCGTAAGGTACAAAATAGTGTTTATTCTGTTACGTAGGCTAATAGTTTAAAGAAACAAAAGAAATTTCAATATCTGACGTAGTACATTCAAATAGTCTTCACACTAATATTATAAACGCGAAAGTTTGTATATACGAATTACATATTCTATGGTCGGTTGCTAGGCAACGCGTGTTTGTTATGCCCAAATTGCCCATGTAATCCCACTAATATTATAAGTGTGATTTTGTACAATTTACACAATATGTCTTTATAAACTATAGCCTATATGTTATTCTGATGTATAAGCTATATTATTGTAAAGTTGCATTCAAATCCATTCAGTAGTTTTTCCGTGAAAGCGTCACAAACATCCAAACATCCAAATTTTCACACTTATAATATTAGGAGAAGCAGGATGGTTTCAGAGAAATGACGTTTCAGATGAACATAAACACAAAGGTTGCTAAAATAGCTATATTAGTTTCGACTCGCCGTAATCGGGCAAAAAGAGCATTAACATCTCCTTACCACACTCCTTACCTACATATCAACGTCATCTTACTGAGGTCACGAATGAACCGTACAGCTCGGTGATTACGGGAAATCACCTCTTATAAAGCATTTGAAGAGGTGGTCTCTGAGGAGGCCTTTTGTTTCTAAATGTTAGAGACAGTATGTAACGCACCCGCTACATTACTTAGCAACGAGATCAAAACACTAAACTTACGTAATACCAATCGAAGAACCAAATAAATAATGAACGACAGTATTACAAAGTATCGAAATAGATCACAGTTACGTATACAGGTGTGCACTCCATGAGCCATGAAAGCTACAACTCTATAATTTCAATGTATATCAGGATCAAAAATCTAAATAAATATGAGCCAAATACCACTCACTCATAACGATATCTCCGGAACTATAAACAGTTTCCTTACACTGCGTAGACGCTCGCTCAGAAAAGGTCTTTCGCAATTCAACTCCTCCTTTGTAAACAAAAAGGATATGAAAGTTTGTTTAAAAATCATAATCACGAAGCCTATGGACTTGAGATTTGGTAGATAATCTCATTATGTAACTTGGACACTCGTCAAGAAATAAAATTTTGAAATTGAACATCTAAGGGGTGGAAAATGCGTTTTGAAATTAGAATAGCGAAAATAGATTCACTTTGATTACCAGATTTCGCCACTAGTCGAAATCACGATTGTGTTTGGTCTTTATAGGATATATGAATCTCGACTGTTTAAGTGTTTAGTGTCACAAGTCAGTGATTCCGGACATTAAAAAAACCGCAGCTATATCTATCAGTTTAACTGCAGCCACTGATACAAGTTACTTTATGAAAATGAACTATTTATATTTTTTCTTTGTAACGATATTATAATATTGTTAAGATTATATTTTTCATTATTAAGGGTTCCATACCTCACAAGTAAAAAAGGAACTCTTATAGGATTCCTTTGTTACCCGTCAGTCTGTTAGACTGTCAAGACCCTTTGTTTAGGAGATATCAAGTTGATATTATCCTATTTTTGATAACAATAAAAACAAAGCTGTTCTGTTATCCACACTGATTCTTATTCTTTGTCGCATCGATCCACTGTCAGAAGACACCTGTTTAAGTTGTAAAGAAAATCAACTTTCTAATGAACACTTAACAACTTTGCAAAGGAACAATCAATGTAATTCGGTTTACCTGGTGATTAAATTGGGGCCCTGATTCTGTTAAAAACAGAATCCGAGGGGAATAAGGGCCCAGAAGTTGACAAAGTTTCCGATAAGTACCTGCAGCCCGGAGGCCTATTAGGGGAAGGTATTTGGAAAGGACAATGACGAAAATGGTTAGTTTATAAGGTGAATCTATTCTTTTCATTGCTGTTGGTCTCGTAAAAGGTGTCAAAGATAAAAAACCGACGAGTAGAAGTGACTAACGTTATCCCTCTACCAATGCTTCCATACTGAATTTCTGTTGCCATAATCTTTTAAAATAGGCTTTGATAAGTAATTACCTACAAGTAGGAGATGAAATTACGCACTGCTCTGACAAAATACCCCACGCAATGGGTTAGACGCGAAAAAAATATTTCATCCCCAAGTTACATGTATGGGAGCCACCCTTAAAAATATTATTTTTTGATTGTAGTCTACCACTTTGTCGGCGTGATTAATATGTATACCCGTACCAAATTACAGATTTCTAGTTCTCGTGTGTGTGTGAGTGTTCTCGCCGCTAAGCCGCGGACGGACAGACGGACAGAGCGAAACTATAAGGGATCCAATGTTTGTCTACGGAACTCTAAAAAAGGCTATTAATGCGTGCTTGGGGGTGGAGGCATCAACTGTCCAACCTTCAATAGTAATCTTATTCAAACATAGACATCGGTATCAAGATGATCTGTCTAAAATACACTTCAAAAGTAAGGTCCCTCGTATCAAATGAAACATGTCTAAGACATGCCAAAGATTGTCTTTGGAGAAAACAATTACTTCTTATACGTCCATATTAAACAGAAAAGTGTTTCGTAGCTATACGAGTATAACATGTATGGCTTAAGAGGGATATGAAGCAAAGTCTCTGTAGAATAGTAGGTATTTCAATATTTTATTGCTGTCGCGATTCGGTACGCACACATACAGCCTTTCACATGCTTTCACTCACACAAATAACGCTGCATTCACTCCCAACGCGGCCTCCCTCCCCCGCGCTGCGCATAGTCGCTACCCCTCGCCTCGTCAGTCATCGCTCTACGCTTGGCTAGAGTGTATTTTTCAAAATTATAATAAACTTGACGTGAGCGTGCGTCAACCCTTGTTTTACGTTTTGAGCAATTATTGGGCGCATATTGGTTTAGTCTCGACACACTGTGGTTGTATTTGATATAATTGACTAGTAAGTACCTATCACATATAAATACAACATAAATTATGACTTTGCCATTTTAGGGGTCTACAGTCAACAAAGAAACCTTTTAGTTTCACCATATCCGAACGTTCGTCTTCCAACGATACTCTAGGTGACCTAGATGTGTTTTAGTACCTAAACTGCTAGAGTATAAGACCTAACAAGTTAAAGCGTTCAAAAAGAACTAGAAACCGACTTCAACTGCCCTAAAAGTCTACTTTTATTATGGATGTATATCGTTTTCTCATGGATTCCATTCTACAAACCGGACCAAATTGAAATGGGGACCACACGGGAAGCACCAGCTTTCAAATAAAAAAGAATCATCCAAATCGGTTCACCCAGTCAAGTCAAAAGTTCTGAGGTAACAAACATTTAACTAATACACACTTAACATTCCCTTTCTCAAAAACTACTGAACCGATTTTGATGAAACTTGCAGTCTTTCCTAAGTTTAATAATACAAACAAAAAAGGGATTATTTAAATCGAACTTGTAGTTCCGGATATATGCGAGGACAAACATACATACATACACTTTAGAAATTTGGCACACTTATTTAGAAGCTGATATAGACTAACATATATGAAAACTGGGCAGTTCTGGAAATATTACATACATACAGGTCGCATTGATAACCTCTTTTTTTGAAGTCGGTTAAAAAGCTGTAATTTCACGACACTTCACACAATGGAATAGACGAGTTAAAAATCCCGTTGTAAGTGTATGAGAAGTATAACTGGGAAAAAATATTTCAATACAAATATAATATATATAATAAAATACTACTATATATTACAGGTTTTAGTACTACGAGTCTCTGATTTAAAAACGGTTGAAACAGCTTCCGAAGGACTAAAGTACCGTGTTACAACCATTTTCAATAGCACTGTTGTAACTCCGTTATTTTTAGGGTTCCGTACCTCAGAAGGGAAAAAAGGAACCCGTATAGGATCACTTTGTTATCCGTCTGTCTGTCAAGATCCTTTTGCTCAGTAACGCGTACAGATATCAAGTTGAAATTGATATCGAATACTCAAGTCTGCTGTCCTTTACATCTGTGAAATAATGAAACTTATAGGTCAACACAATAAAAAGATATAGCTGTATTTTAGACCATTTCCGTACGAAATGCAATGGAACCAAAACCTATAGGGTATTTCCCGTTGACCTAATATCTTGAAATTTGGCAAGAAGAAAGGTTTTACAGCACAACCATAGGAATAAATCTGAATTTTTTAATTGTAGCACAGTAAAATTGATTTTTTAATGTTTACAAACTTAACTTCGTAATATGTAATTTAGCTTAGAATTTCATTTTCGGTAGAGCATTGTTGGGTGCATATTACCGTACCTATTATTTATGATTTTCAGTATGTCATTAATTCATATTCTGTACGGAATCCTCGGTGCACGAGTCCGACTTGCTCTTGACCGGTTTTTGAGTTGTTGGAGAGCCATTTCAAGCTCTTGCTGGCTGATCTCCGGGATATCTGTGTCGGGTCATATAGTCTCCGTAGCGATTTGTACATGCGATGTCCATATAACTTCTCGTTCTCTCTCAAGACTTTCAATAATAATAAATAACAAAAAATAATATAAAAAAGCTTTTAAAAAAGTTATAAATAAACGGATGTCCATGCAATAAATGTTATGTTTTTTCTGTGTTTTTTTTCTGTTTAGATATTTTACAGTGGTACGGAACCCTTTGTATGCGAGTCCGACTCGAACTTTAACATTAAAAAAATATTTGAAACATAAGTCACTTATTCATAAATCATATTTAATTATTTACACGTAACAAAACGTAACAACAACTAAGAATTTCAGGGAAAATGTTCTGTTCTAGAGATAAAATAAATTTCCTTAGAATTATTTGTCTTTATATTTGTTTATTTAGATCAATCTAAACATTAAAACTAACAGGTAAAACCATTATAGCTCGAGAAAGGGTATCTATCGATATATTTTTCCCACCACTATTAGTCGAAAAAATCGATAAAGCTTATTGACATCACTAATGCATGCTTACTTTATTTTTATACATATAATACACAGTATATAGTTGTGATATAGTGTACCCTGCCTCCCGAACCGAACTGTGCGAGAAGGACAGTTGAAGCTTTTTTTGATATTTGCCTAGTTTTGCCGTGAAATTAAGGGTTTGAGATATAGCTGTTTTCTCAACGAAACGTTAGCCAAATTCAATCATTTTGATCTTATTCTCTTTATCAAAGAATAATCTAGGCCCGTTGGTTTTGCTTTTTCTGAAAATGTTACGTTTACTCTAAATAATGAGTACCATAAGTTGAAAGAAATTTTTTCTGAAATTTTGAGTTTTGAGATGCCCATAATTCTAATTGTAGACAAAATATTGAAAAAAGCAAAACCAACGGGCCTAGATTATTCTTTGATAAAGAGAATAAGATCAAAATGATTGAATTTGGCTAACGTTTCGTTGAGAAAACAGCTATATCCCAAACCCTTAATTTCATATGAAATTTTTTATCTGCTGTTCCCTCTTAATTCACTCAGGGATGTGACAAGCTTACTGCGGCTTCGTAATTAGTCGTATATACTACTGTAGTATGCGTATTGCTGCACGTTTCAGAGAAGCTAGTGCTGTGCTGTAACTTAATTTGGACATTTCGTCCCACTATTCAGGATACTAGAGTCAGTCCATCCTCAATTGATCAGAGGCCACAAATGTATATGGTGCCGCGGACAATAAATCGGACAATCAAAACGGAGCAATGTCAAAACATAAATAATAATTCATTTCCACATGAAATTTTCAAATATGTTATTTAAAAGGATGTAAGTGAAATTGAAATAAGCGGCGTACTTCGTTATTTCCTATAGGTAGAATATTTACCAAACTTATACTTGAGATATTATACCCAATACACGTGTAGCACGAGATTTAGTCCTCTAATTTTCTACCCTTAGTTCGTATATTTTCCCATTTAAATATTTTCATTATATTGTCTGCCTCTACTCTGATGTTGCTAAAACCTTTCGCTCAGGGGTATGTTAGCTCACACACACACTTCCTCAATATCCACAAGACTTACCCAAGTTATTTACCTCGTCAACGCTTACCTCGCAAACTAATTAAAACAACTCTAAAGTAATTTGTCTAACTACAATACTTGGCGAAGTATTTTTATTGCAACACGTTTCTCGCGTGCCAATACTATTGATTTACTCGTCTAGAAAATGTAGTGATACACACCTCTTTTATTGACATTTTATCTCTTCTTTTATTGACATTTTATATCTTCTTTTATTGACATTTTATATCTTCTTTTGTTGACATTTTATCTCTTCTTTTATTGACATTTATCCCCTCTTTTATTGAAAATTTTCTCCTTTTTGTTAATTTTGCCACTTAAAACAGGCTATCTGTGAGGGGCTTGCCATAGTCACCACGCTTGACAGGTTGTTTCGTGATGATTGAATATAAAAGACTAGCCTGACCAACTGACATATAAACTACTAGCCCAGATCATATGCGCTTTAAACTTGAAAGTTGGAGCACTGAACCCTATTCTGATTTGTAATACCAGTATGAAAATATACGTCAAAATGTTGCTCCTAGGGGTGAAAAGTTTAGTGGAAACCTTGTTTGAAATGTAAATTTATTTGCAGATTTATAGAACCCTAAAGATTTTTTTGGATGTTGCATCCCATCTGTTTGCCCATGGTCAACTTACACGAAACACAGGCAATGACGTGGGTCCCTATTCAACGACACGAGGCCTCTTAAGAAACTGACAACTCTGACAGATTGTTCTTTACAATTCCCTCGACTGAAGTTTTGTTTGAAACTCGTTTGCTCCATTTCCAGTATTTCCTTGTTAGCACTGTTCAAGTTTATGCAACTTTTAATATCTTATAGCTGATCTTATATCTGATAGCAGCAATGTCAAAAATAATATCAAATCAGGAGTGAACTCATTAAAATTCATGAGACTGAGACTCATGAGACTGAGACTGTTCGTTGTATAAATTCGTACCTAAATAGCAATTGCAGTTGAAAATAAAATAAAACGTCATTGCTTGATTTGTATTTGGAGGTAATACGAAAATGTTACAAATCACAGAAACTATATTAAATGGAGGTACTTATGTAGTTTTAAATTAGCTGAGTTAATTGCAAATCAATTTTGGGTTAAAAACCTATTTGAAAACATATCTTCCGTGAAAGTTGTAGACTTTCTTCAGACCATTTTCCTATGCTTTGTCTAAAGCGGATATTTCTTGACGTCAAAAAAGATTTTGTTGGTAATAAAGGTAGTAAGGAGTCAAGCGTCTAATAACGTTACAGCATTGATATAAAATGTTCACTAACCTCTGACTAAAGTCAATATCCCAACCGGCATCACCAGAATCGCCACAAGAAGATCCGTTATCGCGAGCGACATCAAGAAGTAATTCGTCACGTTTTGAAGCCTCCTCTCCATGGAAATGGCCAAACATACCAGCACATTGCCAGCTGCTGTACAAACAACCAGCACCAACGCAACCAATGCCCACCAATTGTTCGTGTTTCCTTCTACCAAACTTGTTGCATTTCCAGTACCATTTATTGTAAAGTTATAGGCCTGTATAGAGTAATTCAAGACTGCCCAATCATTGTCTTCGACGGTTTCGCTTGGATGGAAGATCTCGATCTCATGCATCGTTACGGCCATGTGTTCTCAATTTCATTTTTGTTCTTCTCACGTTCACCTTATTTCGTAAATATGATAAGTAATGCGGGCCATTATGGCGATTGTGATCTATTTCTTTATCGTGGTCGTTTTCATCATCTGTGGAAGAAGAGAAGAATTTTATAACTTACGATTCCAAAGCGTTAGTAATATTAGACAATCCCAAATTTTGTTCGGGAGTTTATAACTTAGGAAACATTTTCCGTAAACGAGTCGTTTGAAACGAAAATCGAAAGGGATAATTTGTCTTATCTAAATACAAAAGAATGTTTTAAAAACTTTGTACTTTTACCCTCAAATAAACTGAAGTTCTAGCAATGACTCTAACATAACAATCTGAAAAATTTTAATTTTTGTTATTCAATTGGAGCTTGGATTTAGCTGACTAAAGTGTATGGGAACTTTATGCTATCATTAGCGGAACAAAACTGTGGTATTATTATTGTATTTTTTATTATTAGTAGTATTGTATAAGTTCGTAATTGTAAATACTTGAATAAACACATTAATGTACTTATGAAAAATAATAATTACAGAATTAGATGATATAGTGGCAGCTAGTTACACGCAGACAATTGAAGCCATAGAAAAATGTCCGACCACCAACCAAACCGAGTACGTATTAACCCGTTAAGATTGAATCACCTAATTATGAAACAAAATTGTAAAGGTTTGTCGCTTATTAGTTAACAGCGCGGAAGCCTAAGAAAGATGGATTTTTAATATCTCGCGTAAAAAGATCATCCTCTAGTGAGTAGGGATGTAAGTCCCTCTAAAAATAACTTTCGAAACTTCGCAACTGAAATATTACTTCATACCTTTTGTTCTCGGAGCTTATAACTTAAGAACTAGATCGGTTGGGTATTCAGGTTTGTTCGAAACATGAATAACGGAATGGAAAATGGGAAATTTCCCGCTTTGGTATCGGATTTTCATAGCTATCAGTTACTGTGTCTCGTTTGAAATACAGTTGTTACAGCCAAGGGATTGTCGGTGGCGGTAAAAATAACAAAAGATGATTGGAATTTGATAACCTTGAACTTTAGTGTGCGTATACCTAAAAAGGGGCTAGAAAAGTATATGTATAGAAAAGTCAAGGTTTGTGTTCTTTTTGTTGGTAATCAGGTAGAAATAATAGAATTTGTATACATAAAAACTTCCCTGGTGGATTTGGATCAGTGCACAGAAATGTTCGAAATTAAACCAAAAATAATAATTATGACGGTACTCGTACTGTTTTCAATTAGAGAAGTTTCTGTAATCTACGCAGACTGATTGCGGGAAAAATTTAGTCTATACATGTGTATAATAAAATTATAACTAGATTTTACAAGGACAATGCGTGTGCAGTATTTTTCAGTTATAAAACTCTTGGTTGATTCAATCCATCAGGCATGTATATTCTTCAATATATTCTCAACATACAGTCGGGCAGAGTAACGTTTACTAGTTATATTTCAACAGAATTCACAACAGGAATGGTTTACAAAATGCGTGTTTATCGTCAGGTCCTACTTCGAAAACAACAACTTCGTGAATCAAAACAGACACAGTTATACAATATTATTTAATCCCTATAGCTAATTATGTTAATAATGCAATTCAAAAATGCATAATTATATTCAATATTTGTTACTAAATGCATGTATTGTTTAAATTCATAATTATTAATAAAACTATATAAACTGCGGTGGTAGAGGCGACGTGTGCAGCGCCAGCGCCTTCTCACCGGAAACGAGTGCCGACGACATATTATAAAAGATTAATAATTATTGTTAATAAATAATAGAATCTCATATACAATATCAAAATACAAACATCGTTCAGTCACGTATCCGAGTAACTTGTAGTAACTTAATTTGATTTGACGTGGTCGCGGACACCTTCTGGAGATGTTGTCATATCTCTTCATATAGATGTCGCTGGTCTTATCGTCGGTCACATGGGTGATTTGTGTGTGCAAATCGTACTTATTTAAGAAAACAGGAAATGAGTACCTTTAAAAGAGCCAAAAAGACAAAACAATGATCATCAGAACTTTTTATGTCCTGCTGTCTCTAATGTTTGTACGCGTACCAGGTAAAAACTGGACAAACTTGGATGCAGTTTTTAACAATAGTTACTGTAGGTCTAACTTTAAATATAGTGCATATTTCATCCTGATACTCCGCCTAGTAATCTAGAAAAAATAAAAACTACACTCATTTTAAATCCACAAACCTTGATAGTATTTCGTTTCAAACTTACATCCACATATAACTACCAGGAAACCATAAGCGTTGAAAAAGTTTCATATAGCCAACAAAAGGAACTTTAAAATATATTGCAAAAGCGAGAAAGTATCACGGTAAGTATCACATTTACAATGCAAAGTTTTCATATTGCGAAAACAATTTCGCAGGCAAAGTGCCTACCAGGCGAACAGAACTAATGAGAAGCTGAGTATTGCAGTAGACACAAAATACTTTGTGAAGGACGTGACGATTTTGAGGGTTCCTTCCTCAGTCCATTATGGCTCCCCATGCGTGTCGTAAATGACCTTGGGGTGTCGGCTTCAGCAAATTATGGCTTGATTGAAAGGAGAATATAAGAAAATTACATGGGATGGGTAACAGCAGCTACCAAGGACTATGGCAAATTGTATAGTGTTCGACGGTGACCTAGTCCTCAATTGATTCTAGATCCATATTGCAGTAATTAGTCATAGGTTCCTAAAACATTTGACTTATATACTTTAATTATTAGGCTTTGTATATAACCTTATTAATTGCTTCCAATGCAAAAAGATTTAAAAAAAATCATTGGAGATTTACACCATTTATAAGCAAGTTGAAATAGACATAGACATGTACCTCTATTAAATCATAGTCTTTAAATCTGTATAATATACGTGAAGCAAAAACTTTGTACTTATTTTTACGAAAATTGTTTGGACGGAGGAGGATGTATTTACGCACACTTATATATAGTTTAAAATTAGAGAAGAAGAGCATGGTACATTAAAAAATTAATTATGGTCAAATTTCGATAATTGCGTGACCACTAGTATATATAAAAGTGTGTATGGCCCAGAAGGATCAGTTTGAGATCGAAATCAAGATCGATGCTATTAAAGATTTTATTAAACGTATTTTGAAATTTTCAGTCTTCTTTAGAAATCTTGATTGTGACACAGACTCTTGGGTGTAATTTATATGATTTTAAAAAAGTTTCTTCCTAGCGGACTTGATCTATTTTTAAAAGCTTTTATTTTTTATATGTACATACAATGTAAACAGACGAAAATCCGTCTGTATTGTGACTTGATCGCCTTACAAATATATTAGCCCTTGTAACTTTACAACTATTCTGACAAACCACTCAGACTGAGACTCTTTTTTTAGGTTGTGCCTTGACAAATATAAATGTAAACTATGACTCACTCATCTCATCGCCATGTCATAATTATCGTCAGCCATGAAGCGTCAACTGCTGGCTATATACAGTTAAATCACACGTAAATAGAACACATCATACATTTGTGTGACTGAAAAATAACAAAATAAAGAAAATTATACAATAAACGAAGCAAAAAACGTGTTTTGTTACAAGGTCTGAAACCCACAAAAACTCAAGAGAATACTTGCGTCAGATTTATCAACTTTAAATGGCCGTCAAAGAAATCCCTCTCTCACCAAAAGGGAACCATTTATATCGTTATTTTAAAAGCCTTTTTTATCTTCGGCGAACGATCACGGCGAGGTACGGACTATTAGCGGAAATCGCTACTATAAATTATAGGAAAGTTGCGACTTTTGTTCGATTCGGGACGAGGTGAAATGCGGAATATGTTCATATAGACCGTCGACGCGAAAAGAGGAGAACTATAATTAGGGGTAAAGTAAGCCTGTAGAAGAACATAAATCAAGCCATAAGGAGCTGATGATCCTCGCTCAGGAAACCCCACAGGATCCTGTTAGAGTCACACGTACAATCGAGTACAAAAATATATATCAACTTTAGACACATTCACTCTTGCTTGTTTCTGTGTAGTGTGTTGAAGGAAATGACAATTAAAGGTCAATTTGACGTGGTTCAAAAGTGGATACATATTTCGTACCCGAGTGTACAATAGGACTGCGTCACAACACCCCAAACTATAGCACATATTTTGTAATGCCCAGCCCAACGCCTGAGATCCGCAAGACCTTCACAATGTTAACAAGGACTATAAAGAAAACGAAATTCTGGTCCAGGATTCAACCACCTGCGTGGCCTAAATGGCAACACGCTTAGACTACAATCCTGAGGTCTCGCGTTCGATTCCCAGTGAGGGTAACTATCGGTATACTCAGTTTGGTTGGTGGTATTTTATATGTCCGCCTGGTTATCTACGGCCATGTTACCTAAGTCTGTCGCCAAACAGCATTGTTAATAGCAATTTGTGTTCCGGTATGATTCAGATCAAGCGCCTCATTAGATTGAGGCTTTTAGGTGCGCAAGATTACAAACCAACAGTCTTATTGTCACTTACCATCAGGTGAGAAGAAAGTCAAGTGCAAACCAATCATACATTTTTAAAGGATGCTCTGATCAGAACGAGGAGAAGAGGATAAATTTAATTGTAATATAATTTCATTTAAATTACATTCACTGGCATATTTACACCGTCCTCTTGTCTGTCCTTGATGACGTCACGACAAGGGGCAGTTGGAGCATTCCAACCTTGATTCTTATCTGTTTAAATACGATACAGCGGAAACTTTTAGGTCAGATCGGGGTTGACCATTCACTTTATGATGTTCGATAGTGGATCTAAATTTGAAATAGTTGATTGTCCACGGCTTTATAATAGCGGTGAGCAGAAGGCCAACAGAGAGGCGAAAGGGTGTGCTCGCCCAGAGACTGGTTGTATCGCCACGATGACGTCACCCTGTACAGACAGTGGGACTGCTTTAGACTTTGTGTTGAATTTGGTGGCACGGCGCTATATCTCGTTATATTCATCATCATTGGCGATACGTCCACTGCTGAACATAGGGTAGAATGAAGACAACAAGCGCTGTGGCTTCCAGCAGTAGCAACATTCTTGAGCTGGTCAGCTTTTTAAAAGTTCTAAAATTTGCTGAATATTTTTTTCGAGTTTAACATGACTTAAATTCTGTATTCCATTTTGTGTATTCCACATTTGTTTAAAAAATATATATAGGCGCTTGCGTAATCGAGCCGAAACCAAACATATCTGGGAACAAGCTTTTGCAATTACTGCAGCTGTGTGATGGACTAAGCTGTCAAACAAGTATCATCATTTGCTCATTTTGATTGCTCAATTATGGACTCAAAGGATTACTAATAAGGTCGACATTGGGTATCAAGTCAAGTCTTACATTGCACTCCGCATATTTTTTGGAAGATCTACCGAATGTGTACCGACGTACTTTCTGTACATGTATTTATTTTTGTTGTAGTTGAATACAATCTATTATTCCCGATGAAATGAAATGAAACAATCTGGTAATTCGATTTTATTATAAATATTTTTGAATTTTAAACTAAGAGACAGCGTTAACGTTATCCCTGTCCTAATGCTTCCATACTAAAATTATGTTGCCATAATCTTAAGAAATTACCTAAAAATAGAGAGAGAGACAAAATTATAGTGTCACGAAATAAATATCATTAATTTACAACTTTATAGTTAGCTACAATAGCAGTTACGCAGCTAATGGTTTATAGATGGCGCTTTGAACAAAAATCGACAAAAAGTGTGTAAAAATGAAAATTGTGATTCACTGTGAAGTTGTATGTTAATGATACTCATTTCGCGACATCACATCACAAATCAGAAACAGAAATTTAGTATGAAACTTTGATGGAGGTGGATCGCCTTAATACAAATATTAGCCAGTACATGTCAATTTATTTTTATTTTCAAAAGTTTGCTAAGCTTTATTGAAATTACAGCCATTCTGTAGTCACGACAGATCAAATATCACAGAAACGTATTAATAAATTACGTACCTACCTTTTCCAAATAACGGATAAAAAACCATGCCTTATTTTTACATAGCGTTGGTAATATTCTAATTGGGTTGTTTATTTATTTTCCCGGCCCTTTAAAGTGAAACTCAATATGGTATAAAAATAATCATTCCAGCATTTATAAAAAAAACTAAATTCCCGTTCCATTCTTGTTATAAAAGTAAGGAGACCCATAAAAAGAGGAGTATCCATTTTCAGTTCATTAACGTCGGAAATATGCGGTATCAGCAACCTTCTGTTTGGACAAACAAGAAGAGAACTGTCGGTTTGCGATCCACCTCGGCTTTCCGCTTCATTTGATTCATAAAACTGGAGATTGCTGCCACTGAGTGGCTACTTTATGAATTTTACCAGTTTGATTAATGCCAGGCTAGGCTGCGCGATATTTCTCCGGATTGTAACATCAGCTTTGTAGCCACCCATACTAATTATTATAAATGCAAATGGTTTTTTTTTGGCAAGGATAGTTAAAGGGTTGCAAAAGGACATAGGTTGCTTTTTATTCTGAGCGAGTAAGTATGTCTTGTGGGATAATAACTGAAGTTTACGCGGACGAAATCACGGGCAAAAGGCTGACGCTAATAATGCTAGATGCTATGGAAGCGTCGGTGGATCAGTGGATAAGGCGTGGACTCTCAATCTGAGGGTTCCAGGTTCGAATCCAGCCGTGTTGAGTTGAATGAGCTGTTTTGCAATTCAATTACATTATCCATTGCTTAACGGTGAAGGAAAACATCGCGAGAACTCCACGTGCAACCTGCATGGCTTGAACAGGCATGCGAAGTCCGCTAATCCGCATTAGGACCGCGTGGTAGACTGTGTCCACTGTGGTCCATACACTCTCTATAGCAGAGTAGGCCTGAGCCCCTGCAGTGGGGACGTATATAGGCTGTTGATGATAATAAAACAATATCAGTCGATACTCGTAACGAAACCTGTGTTCAATATTTATAATCATATATTTATCAATTCTTTTCAAAAATATTAAAAATATTCATAAGGTTGTCATGTCGACAATCATAATAGAAACATAGTTTTCCTTAACATAAAACCAGCCTGTAATACGTACTGGTATAAGTGGATGTTTTAGAACTATATTGACACACAGTTTCCATGTCTTTCCATTTTATCTAGAAACCATTTCTGCGAGAAAAGTTTTGAGAGGTACTGGAAAACGATACATAAAAACTCCTCAACAACTCAATTTGAAATAAAATGGAGCTTTCTTTAGACCAAATGTAGTTGTAATAAAACTGGATAAACTAATCAAAAGAGTGTCACTCGAGGATCTCTGGGGGATGCTGTGCTAGGCCGGGCGTGAAATTATATGTTGGACATATGTATGTAATATGTGGAGATCTAAACTATTTTTTCATAGAAGTGTCATCCCTGCTCGTGGCAACGCTACGTGTAAGGTAAAATATAGTGCTACGTATGTACATAACGCTCACCGCCTCCCGCCGGTCCGCGTTACCTCACTTCCTCCGCAAGAGACTGACTCAGAAAAAGGCCGTTGGCGCGTGCTACTTGCTCCTCGTGCGCGTGTATACAAACGTGATCCGTTCGATGTGTGCCGATATCATAACATTTGTTCGAAGTGTCTGGCGTGTGCCTTATTGTTATTATTTATTTAAATCAGATAACATCCATATTGTTAGTAAACTTAGTGCTATGTTAGTAATTAAATATGATGTCAGACATGATACTCGTACTGGGACACTGGTGCATATAATGACAACCAGTGTCGCAGCATCGGTCCGTCGGTGGAGAGGTGTTTTGCGTGAATTAATCAACATAATTATAGTCAGTTCAATAAGTTTTTTTATACGTAATGGGTTTGCACTTGACCTTCATCTTATCTGATGGTGGCAATAGGATGGGTGGATGGTAAATATGTACACAGCGTAGACATAAAAGTGCTACGAGTATTTGCACTGCTGTTCGGTGACAGAATGAGGCAATATGGTTGAGCCAGCTGGGTGGTCGGTATTGCTGGGTTTATGCTATATAAAATACTAAATAAACGCACCGAGGATTCCGTACAAAATATTAATAATTAACGTAAGCCATTTCTCATGTTCGTCAACCTCGTCGCTAAACGTCACTAAAAGGTGCTATAATCACTGCTATTTGGCGACAGAATTAGGTATTACTAGCTTCTGCCCGCGGCTTTGCCCGCGTGGACTTTAGGATTTATCCCATTGGATAAATCAATTACATAACAAATATGAAACTGACGTGACGCTTTCCGGCAACGAATAATTATTTGGATATTATTCATACTACAATTTTAAAATCGACATAAAATATGGGTAAGAGGTGGGGGGTAAGAGGGTGCAAGATTCACATACAAAAATTGGTCAAGCCGTTTCGCAGAAGTGCGACCACAAAAACCCATACATTTTTATATTCACCCCCATTAAAAATATGCGGAAACACGTATTTATCTGTTTCCACTCTCTAACAAAACATCAGAGTTATCATACAAAATGAACTATTAACCAATGAATTAATAACCTGTGGAACACGTATTTCTTTGTTTCAAATGTAGCCACTTACTTAGTATCAATTTTCATGATATTGATGATATATTGACTTCAAAAACAACAGAGTTCCTATACAAACTTATCTTCAAAAATGACGGACTTTCGTACAAACTTACATCCCTTATTTTACTCTGTTAGGGGTGGAATTTCGAGAAATCCTTTTTTAGCGAATACTTTCACTTTACAAAGAACGCATACTCCAAATTTCATGGCCATAGGAATAAGCTGTCTGATAAGTTAGTTAGTCAGGACTTTGAATTTTATATAAGATTTAAATCAAAATGTGTACCTAATAATAATACCTTTTTTTAATAAAAATTATCTGCCTCCGTGTCTTAAAAATGGCAACATGTTTGTACTAACAACCTTGAGGTCCCATGTTTTAATTGATTTTTTGTTTTTGTACATACAGTTTTGACCATAAGTCCCAGTACCTATCGGTACTTGGTTTGGATGGCGGTAAGGCATTTTCTCGGGACCTGTCGGTGTGTCGTACCACTAAAGAGGCCTATGTCTAGCAGTGAACGTTTCCTGGCTAATGATGATGATGGTGAAGGCATTTTCTATGCCCATCTGGATTTTATTATAGTTAGTCTGTTATGTGAATATTGTACCGAGTAGATCAAACGTATCGAAAAATGAACCTCCAGGTCTTTTTGTGTAAAAAATGTTTATATAATTTTTTGTAAACGACTGTTTGTGTTCTGAATAAATAATAAATAAAAATAAATAAATTGTTCAAAATGTATTGTTTTGTCTATAACAGTTTGTTTTGTATATTAAAATGTTCAGTTATTCGTTAAAATTAGAGTAGTGACCTAATTGCTAAATGTTCGATTCACAACCCGGAGGTCTAGGGTTCTATTCCCAGTATCTATCGGAACTCAGTTTGGTTGGTGGTAAGCCATTTTTTGTCTGCCTGGCTCGCTACTACCATGTTACCTAAGTCTGATAAGCATGATTTCTATCCAACGGCCTTATTGTCACGTACCACGTGCGTACAACTAAGCAGTGGAATTCCCTGCCGGCTGTGTTTCCCATGCGATACAACCTAGATAACTTTAAGTCCAGAGTGAATAGACTATTTCTATGCAACCGTGAACGATCCTAGACCCCATCGTCGCTTAACATCAGGTGAGATTGTAATAAAACGGGAGCCTATCGAATGTAAAAAAAACATGTTAGATGAAGGTCAAATACAAACCCATACAAAAACAACTATTTACGAACTTTTTATACAAACTTACATCGCTAATTTTACCTCACATTCCTTTAGGTCTTAGTTGTATAGGTGCTATGTAACTACAAAATCTTACTGCGATCACCAATCCGCCTACCAACAGTGGTGCTTGTTGCAAATCCAATCATAGTTTAATGTGTAGTTACACGGCAATCGCAAACTTTAACACAAACTTGCATCACATATTCTTTTTGCGGAACTATCATAAAAAGAAAATATTTGCAAAATCTCATTACAATACATGGTTTCGTCTGTCAGTCAGTCACTTCTAACGCTGAGGAAATGTTTCAAAAACACTTTAAAACATTAACCACTGAAGCACTTTCTTTTGTATTTGCTATTTGGAATTAGTCAGGCATTGTAGCCATTCTGTACAGAACCCACTAAACTGGTTTTTGTATTCTGTTATACTACCTATATCACCCTCAAACAATTTTTGGCAAACCTTCTCAATGTACAGATAGACACGTTGATTCTACAGGTGTGAGGTAGCAGAGCACCTGAGTACCTCTATTAGTTTGAGTCTCCTGGCTAAACATAATTTCTATCTTATTGTTACTTACCACGTGCTTACAGCTAAGCAGTGGAATTCCCTGCCGGCTTTTGTGTTTCCTAAGCGATACCATTAAGATAACTTCAAGGCCACAGTGAATAGACTATTTATAGGCAACCGTGAATTATCCTAGACATCATCGTCGCTTAACATCAGGTAAGATTATGGTAAAAAAAACACGTGTAAATCAATCAGTCACTTCAAACACTGAGGTAATGTTTTAAAATCACTTTTAAACATTAACCACTAAAGCACTTTCTTTTGTCTTTGCTATTTGAAATTAATCAGGCATTGTAGTTATTCTGTACAGAACCCACGGTGCTCGAGTCCGACTCGCACTTGGCTGTTTTTTTGTATTCTGTATACCCTTAAACCATTTTTGGCAAGTATTTTCAATGTACAGATAGATGCGTCGATTCTCCATATACAGGTAAGTCGATTCTACAGGTTTTTCGAAGATATATATTATTGCGTGAACCGATTTTGATGAAATAAAGCTTAGATGTTGCCTTGACCTACTACTAATTTAATTGTGAAAACCGCATCAAATTTGGTTTTGTAATTTCGGAGATTAGCCGGTTCAGACAAACAGACAGACAGACAGACAGACAAAATGTTTAAAAATTGTCTTATTGTGTTCTGTTACACTTCTTACATCACCCTCAATCAGTTTTAGGCAAAAAAATCAATGTACAGACACATCGATTCTACAGATTTATTATAGTATAGAGAAGAAGATAGATGGCGCTAGCTAACCCGGCAGACATAGAAAACGAGTACCGACTGGTATTTCCACTGGGAATCGAATTCAGACCTTCGCGTTTTGAGTTCAAGCGTTTAGCCACTAGGACACAAAGACTCGGTCAACTACAGACTTAGATGCAACATGGACATTTAACATTTAAAAACAAGTATCGAATGCAAAACATTAATTAGAGATCGGAATATAACTCTTAATTTTCTAAGAAAGCTTACTTAAGTATTCTACTCAAAAAATTGTTTGTGAATGACTGACTTCTCAGATAAAACTTTTGTAAGGAAATATCAAAGTGCTTTGTAATAGAAAATTCTTGGAAGATTCCAATTCTTGGAATTTGAGGTAAGTTTCGAAGTGTCCGGCATTCACTTCTGGAACGTCAAACTTTTTAATTTTTCAGTTGATGGATGACATCCTTAAGTATCATAGTCTATATGATGATTAGGCTAGGGAGAGGAATAAATATACTAAAGAGTAATGTAGGTGTAGTGTAGGCTGACACATGGACTGAATTGGCGCGCCTTAGAAAGTGTTTAAAGAGAATTGTGAAAGGCATACTGCTAAGTTTGTATTTAATTTTGGGGTTTATTTTAGGTTGTGGTGCGGTTTTAAGGTTTAATTTATTTGTATTATTTGTAAGTTATAGCGGCAATAGACATACGGACAGACCGCTGACAGATTGACGGATGGACGGACCGCGGAGGGTTAGTAATAGGGTGCCTTTGACTACCCTTCAGGTACTGAACCCTGAAAACGTTCCGTCGTGTTATACAATTCTATCTCGTGTCTATGATCAAGTTAGGATGTAAATTGAAAATTCAATACATTTGTGCCGACACTGTGGTCCCATTTTACTGTAATAAACTGGGACCCTATGGACTATTTGTTATCGTATAATGTGACGGGGTCCCCAAAGGTCTACGAAACGGGTGCAAATTTACTAACTCGTGGGACGCTTTTTGCGCCTCAGTTTATGGAAAATCTATTGTATAAAGTTTAGTGTGAAATATTGAATTTTTGCAGAGTAAAATGGTTAGTAGAGTTTTTCCTTTTGTTGTTGTTTGAATCCATCGCCTTAAGTCTGAGGAGAAATACAACTTAGGAGAAATACCAACGTCTTATGACTGCCATCACTCGCATCATAGAAATGCAATTTTGTGGTCTTACATGTTATAATAGAGTCATAACAGCCCGCTGTTGGACATAAGCCTTCTCCTTTTGAACGCCACGTAAATGTCACCAAAATAGCATGGCTTAATTGGCAGACGGATTGTCAATAGCAGTAATATTTCGATTTATATTGGCAACACTGGAGGCGAAAGATTAGAAATATGGAAATTGTTACATGCTGTATGGAAATCGACAGTGACAGGTGTTTGCAACGGTACAATTTAATTCGAGCGATTCACAAATAGAGCTCTTGGCCACCAGTTCCATTGATGTGAAAACGATGTTCTATCAACTTATGTTTTGCTTTAATTCAACAATCCCATCCCATCAATAAAGAAAATTCCCTGAATTAAATAATTAAGTCACAAAATAATATATTTCAAAGTTAGTTATAATGTAGAAATAATTTCAAACAGTTATATTTCTGTAGCGCACGAAACTTCTACTAACATAATAGTTATTCCCAAGATAAATTTCCAAAGTTTGACATTAAATATTACATTAGTACTAGATTTCAACTGGGGACTAAAAATTCGACGGCCATTACTGAAATTCGTCGCGTCTAGGAGTATAAGTAGTATAAGTACTCGAGTGGGTAATTCGTCGAAAAGTCCTCCTCAGAGCTTGACCTATATAATATGACCTTCCGTTTAGTAACGAAAAGCTAATTTTAAAAACAAACTCTTTGCCAAAGCTTAACAAAAATACCAATAACATATTTATTTGTATGGGAAATGACATAGTCGGAATAGTATAAAGGTGGCTGACATAGCAACCATAATGAGTAAGCTAAAGTGTCAATGGACTCAAAAACTTTTAAACACTTTACTATAAAATGTATTTATTGTAATTACGTTTTGTTATCATGTGCCACTCACCAGGCTCAGCTGAAAACCAGCGCTGTGGTCTAACGACACCTTGTGCTGAGCTGGCCAACCTTTGAGACAACATTTTCTTTGTTCATTTTAAACTAGTGTTTTAACGTGACGTCATATGCGTGAACTTTAGAAATTATCCCTCAGAGACCACTTGTACATTTGGGATAGTAAATAGCCTATTATATCCTTTTACAACACTTCATGATCCCTGTACAAAATCAAGTCATTCTGATACTCTGTTACCACGTGACAGGACAAAGACGGTTGCGTTATTTGACTTTAAATGATAAATGAATATCTTTTTTGACTTTCTTAATTATCGTCAGATATTAGAGGTATTAAATTAATTTAAGGCATTTCTAATTATATAAGGACTTGATATGAACAGACAAGTAAACTAACCTGTCCTCACGGGTCATTGGTATCAGGCCTTTGTTAATCTAATGACAATGATCAGACCAATCTGACTACAACCGAATGGTTCTCTGATTAGATTCCTTTCATTGGTTTCTAAATAGAACGCTCATCGAATAAGTAATTCATTTGAATTGGATTGAGATCTACTCTCACCAGTGTAGGCACTGGGCTGTGTATGCGTATGGGGAAAATTAAAATACAAACGTGTATCTCTCTATATACCCGAGAAGTCTCCACGTAACCACTTTCGTTACATTAAAAATGGGATAATGTTCAACAATATATTCTAAGTGATTACTTTTTGAGACTGATTTGTAAAGTGTCATGGCTCTCTCCAAAGACAAAACATTGCATAAATATTTCTAACATACGACATTCATTTTTTCTTCTTCCTTAAGACGTATGTTCTACGTTCATTTGATCTGCGTTTAAAATGTAATGTACAATACTGGTAATGCACGAAAATCCTCACCACATATTGTCTTTCATTCAGTTGGCGTATGTTTAAAACGTGTTATGTGCGAAATTTCGAAGGAAATTTGTCCTAAGCTGAATATTAAAAATCCCGGTATAAATTTTGCCAAGGTATAAATATGCCAATTTACTTTTATTAATCTAAATTAAATTTGAGTTTCAAGGTATTGCCGTTACGGATATGAATTTAGTAATTTTGTACATTAAAAAATTTGGTTTTTGTCTGCAGGATTTTCGTGCTTAGGAATTTTAATTCTAGAAATCATGCTACTGTACATCGTATCTCTGCTCCTAGCATGCACATGCACAACGATCATGGGTTTAGGGATCTCCAAAACGCACTGCATTTCAAATAGTACACCGCCTGTTCTAAACGCATGGTCTTGGGATTGGGTGGGTTTTAAGAGTTTTAAGAAATGAGTTTAGTTATTCGTCGACTAAGACATTTGTAGAACAAAAAGTATTCCAATTAAAAAAAAACTTTGTTAAATTAATTGCATACGTAAAGCACTCAAACAGAATCCTCATCTACATGGGGAGCTAGTTTGAACCTAGCCTTAATCTCACCTGATGTTAAATGACGATTGGACCGTTGGATGATAAACATGTGCAACCGGAAACATCAACCTAATGAGGTAGCTACCCAGGTGGACATATAAAATGCCCAAAAATATTGGTAGGTAGGCAGCTGGGCATACAAAATGTGTCCTGTCGCTATCAAAACTGAGAAACGATGGATTATTGGATATGGAATCCGGATCGTCTGTGAAATTGTGGCGCCAGCACGAGCCTGTCTGTATTGTACTAATTGACATGTTATGTAAACAAATTTTTAACAATTAAATTCCTTATTAGATATTTTTATAATATTTGCACACCTGTGGACAGGTTAAGTACATCGAACTAATTGAAATTACTACATAAACACCATGTAAAAAACTATGTACTTGACAAATACATTTTTTCTTTCTTTCTTTAGACGTTTCTGATCTGTGGTTTACACATAGATTGTTCAACCAATGTCGTTGATATAAATAGGGTACGTTTTTTAGTTTGTTCATAATTAAATAGATTATAGCTCAGGGTCGCAAATTCCATTTTAAGCCCCCGCCGCAAAAAAAGGGGTATTATAAGTTTGACGCCAATGTGTGTGATGTCTGTGGCATCGTAGCTCACGAACGGATGTACCGATTTGTATGCCTTTTTCACGTGAAAGCAAGTTTCCTTGCGGTGGTCCTTAGCTATACATATTTGGTTAAAATCGTTTGAGCACTTTGAAGAGTATCAGCTGATGCAGCATTTTCAGCATGAAATGTAAAAAAAATAGTATGATTATTCCGTGTGTTTAAAAAAAAATTAATACTTGTTACAGCATGCAAATATAAATAAAATCATGGAAAACCAAGTCATATTTTGATTTACACCAGTCACAGTAAATAAATTCAAATACATATACTCGTAGACTCTGGATTGACAAACCATTATATCTCTTCTGATCTTAAATATCCCAATGGCACACTAACTCCTAAAGGACATCCACTTGTGGAGTGAGCTCACACTTATCCGCTGAGGGAAGACTATTCATATCGCTTTCTGAGTACTGTCCCCTACAAAACTGGGTCAAAGCATTTCCTGCGTAATCTTATAAGCCTCCCAATGACATATACTTCTTTTCTGTATCACATAAGCTAGTGACATGTCGTCAAATAAACTCATTTGGAAGTGGCGATCCGTTCAAACGATATGTTGCCAAAAGAGGCCCTGGGCCCTATTTTTGATTCGCTCTACGCGCCGCGAGCGCTCAAATTCTACTGACTTTCGTTCGACTTATGAAATTTGGTATTTTTGAATCGCTCTTCTGCAAGTCACCCAGCCTAGGTGAACCGATTTGGATGATTATTTTTTATTTGAAAGGTGGTGCCGTGTGGTCCCCTTTCAATTAGTTCCAGTTCTGAGAACGGCACCCACGAGAAAACGATATAGCTTTTAGGGCAATTGAAGTCGGTTTCTAGTTCTTTTTGAACGTATATACTTGTTGTTTAGTCAGAAGAAAAAACAACTAATAACTGAATTATGTAGAATTCTATACGTCACTATATTACAAGAAAGGCACAGAACTGAAAGGTATATCACAATGTTTAATCAAAAATGTTACTAAACTTGTTTTTTTTTTTACAGGCATACTTAAAACTGTATTTAACAACATAAATGCACAAGTTGATACGCAATAAATTGCAAAACAAGTATCAACCTGCTCCATCAACACGACCTTTAAAATGTTCATAAAGATAATTCATCTAATATCACTCGCAAAAATATTAGCTTTGGTGATGCCGTCAAATAAATCGCAATAAGGAAGCGGAGATAAGTTCAAAAGAGATGTGATATATGTCACGTCGAGATCAGTTCGTTTTGTCGCCGAGACGGAGCTCCGGAAATATTGAGAGGAAAAAGTTTCAGAGAAAAATCATATGAATAAAGTAAGACTGTCAATGAAGCTCAATTGGATTTTCAAACCACTAATTTGGATCGACAGCTTTATTCCATGTTCCACCCAAAAAAGACGTAGGAAATATGCCTGTAAAAATTTGAAATTCATTGTCATTAGTGGAATGCTATGTAATGTTTGTGGAGTGTTTAACTATTTGTTACAATTAAATGGCCAAGCTCGACGGTAACGATTTAATTTATGTTCGAAAATAAAACAAATGAAGTTTATTTATATCTTATTACTACTATATGACCATCATTTGAAAGTGACCTTTCTTTGAAGAAGGAAACAACATATACATGTATATTGCCTGTATCATTCAGGCTTACCAATACCAAGCTGTAGTGTTGCATTATAGTACTCGTATGTACTGAAGAAATTCAAGGCTTAGAATACCCCTTCGTTCCTAAAAGCATAGTCATTCTAATCGTATCTAGTATCAAGGAATTTATAAATACATTGCATGTAGAACTAAAGAAGGCTAATAGTACAAGCGGACTGTCTCTAGACCATTGATTTTCAAAGTGTGAGGCCCCCCTAAGGAGGCGTGAAGACATATACAGGGGGGCTCGGGCACGACTGTTATCACTCCGGTTGCCCACGCTTAACCATTTCTTATAACAAGTGTGTGGAAGTAATCTCTTTTTATAATAAAACACCTGTAAATGTGTTTTGTGCCCAACTGCAGCTAGTTGCTGGGCCCAGGCCCAGGGCCGAGGGGAGCCGTGATACATATAAGTTTGGGAACCCCTGCTCTAGACGATTTCCTACTATTATTACAGATCGCATACAGCGCCCAGCGCACCTTTAGTGATGTGGCTGTATAATAGCCAGTTTCACATGAATATCTAGTTCGCTATCTATAATTTACAGGAATGTGCCACGAAAATTGAAGATTAAATGAAAAGAGGGAATACGCGGGAATATGAGTGGAGTAGAGTACGTTTTAAACCAGACCACGGAGAAATTAACTGCTTTCTTCTGTCCAGGAGATGCACTAGTTCGTTGCTCTATATTGTTTGTGATGTGTTCGATATAAATGTATGTAATATTTACTGATTTTCCACAATTTTGTACATGCGTTGCGGCGGTAGCGGGCGAACTGACGTCTCGTTCAAACGACGTAGATAAAAGATAGGTGGGTAGGAATGAGGGTTGGATGTTAACAGTGGATGACAATGGCGTAGACAGGGAGGTATTGTAGAGTAGTTGCTCTACATGGTTCCGCACTTCTTGGATACGTGCGCTGGCTGGCGGGACCCTTTTTTTAAATGTAGAACACATTGCCGTGACGTCTGTTTAAGTTGGTAAAACGAAGGTGAGGTTTTTATATCAAGCCGTGTAGCGCGCACCGAATTATAAAGTAAATAATATATAAACGAGTCCGCGGCCAATCTACGTGTCTACCCGCTACCTAGAGCTGGTAAAACTCTGTATCGTCACATTGTATATTATAATATATTACTCCCAACCAAGTTAGAACTTTTTCCTTGGCTCGAAACCCATACCTCTTGCGCCCTGAGCTACGTCCTTGCATTACAGTATTTTTAAAAACTTTCAGTAAATCTATACGATTGGGAAATGAAAATATTTGACGGAATTTTTATAAATTATAATTACTATTACCATTTTGATTCATTACGATACACTAATTTGCTAATGTATTTACATTACGCCTATTATTATTAACCATTTATTTTCATTTAGACGTCAAAGAAAAGGAAAATAGCTCTACCCAAACTCGTGAGCTTAAATTGTCGAAAATCAGTTAACCATTTTCAGGATCGAGTTTGTGAAACTGTAAGTCTCGGGTCCTTGCTTCAATAACTAAGTTGAGGCAACCATTATCTATGAACGTTCTCTCAAGTCTAGCGGGAGTCCGAGAGCTGCTCGTATTCATTTAGTGATAAGTTCCTAACCATTTACATTCACTCAGCTACTTCTGATTGAACTGGTTCAATTTCGTTTGCTCAAATGCATGAATGAATGACTTTATTATACAATTTGTTGATAAGTATTATTCTTAAGTAATTGTTTGTTATCCAATCGATATGAAAACTATGATGGCTGTGAAGAAAAAAAAGAAGAAGACGATGCTGGGAGACCAGGCTACAACAGAACGCATTGGCAAAATTTTATTATGAACACAACACTAACCGGCCAATTAGTGAAAATTCTATTTTTGTCTTTATACCCGACTGCGTAAGAAGGGTAATATTTTTCGAGTGTATGTATTTCTATTTTTTGGCACGGCCTACAGCCCAAACGGCTCAAAGGTTGGTGTCCTTGAATTCGTCAGATCTGTGGCTATATAAATTTTGAAAATGGCACCCGCAAATGGAAAAAGCGGAGGATGATTTTTTTCTTGCCATAGAAATATGGGCATCAAATGAAAGCTAGTGAAAAGGCTATTTCAAAAATATATGTGTCATACCACGTATTGCGGTTTTAACAAAAATTGCCAAAAAAGCATACTTACCTATAATATATCGACACGCCCGAACTATCATTTTATAGCAAGAATGTATTATATATGATTTGAGCTCTGCAAATTGATATCAAAATACGGTAAAAGAGAAATTAATATGAATACACCAATCTGCTTGAAATCAAACAGAAAATTATAATCAACTAGCTTCCGCCCGCGACTTTGTCCGCGTGTAATTCAGGATGTATTCTACTTGTTCTATAGGCACAGGTGACGTATATGACAAAATATTATACAGCATAAGTAAAACAAAATAAATTTCAATATCTGACGTAGTACATCCAAATAGTCTTCACACTAATATTATAAACGCGAAAGTTTGCATATACGACGCGTTTCTGTTATGCCAAAATTGCCCATGTTATCCCACTAATATTATAAGTGTGATTTTGGACAATTTACACAATATGTCTTTATAAATTATAGCCTATATGTTATTCTGATGTATAAGCTATATTATTGTAAAGTTTCAATCAAATCCATTCAGTAGTTTTTCCGTGAAAGCGTCACAAACATCCAAACATCTAAACATCCAAACTTTCACACTTATAATATTAGTAGGATTATCAGCCAAAATGATCAATCAATAAACAAAAACCTAAATAGACCGTCACTTTGAACTAAATAAAGTGACATTGTAAGGATCTAGATTGCTAGCATTGATGCTTTCGGAGCTTTTTTTTGTAATTCTAAAGAAACACAACGATTAGAAATGTTTAAATCATGTCAGGTATAAAAGAAAATGTTCAAATTAATAGCTAATTCCATTAAATTAACATAATTTTTCAGGGGAGGCACGACGAGACGAATATTTTTTGCGACTCCGGATTTATTATTGTAAGAATTAAAGTCGTAAATAGAAACGAAATAATAAGTATTTCATTTTTGTCCCGAGAGTAGAGAGATTCTTTTTTTCGGTTGTGAAGTTGTTGACGTCTTTTTTCCTTTACTAAAACATTTTGTACTTTACCGTGTGAAACATAGCTCACATACGAGTACAAGACACCTTTTATTTTACTGAAAAATTTGCCAGTTGGATTTTTTGGGTAGGTAAAATAGGTGATTGTCCGACAAAATTCACAGGGGACATTCCATAGTTATCACAATTTGCACGAGCAAATTGTTAATCGAAATCAGCACCTACTACAAATTCCGACCGATCGAAACCCGTTAAAAATTCAAATTTCAGATAAATTCAATTTTCCCTCAATCTGAAAGAAAACCGAAACTAAAACGAAACCAAAATCTGACTGATCGAAATCTGTTTATAATTTGAATTTCGGATTCATACAATTTGCACCAAATCCGAAAGTAATCCGAACCAAAACTAATACTGAGGTATGGGGCGGACACCTACTACAAAATTCGATCTATAGAAATCCGTTTAAAGTTAGAATTTTAGATTTATAAAATTTGCACCCAATCAAAAAGTAATCCGAAACAAAAACGAAACGCCTATATTTGATTTAAAAAAATTAGAACATGGGTTTGATCTGTCCTTTCAATGTCCTTTGTCTAGTACCACATCGGCAATTATTCTACCAAAAAATTACTGAGCTAGAGAAGATCCGTAATGATTATTTTAATACTAAATTAAGGAAAAGTTAGTACTCCTTACTGTATTAACCAAGTTAAACCAGCCATTAGACTGAGCGAGGGTCCGAGATTCGTTCATTTAGTGATGTGGTCCAGCAATTACCGTCACTGAGCGAGCTCCTAGAGAGAACTAGTTCAATTTACCGACCTTTTGTTACGAGCTTCTATTTCACGGGAGAACGAAGTGAAATGGTTTTAGAGTGCACAGCGAGGAAGTTACATAGGAAGATAGTGGATCCTTAAAATGGTGCTCATTAGAGGCAAGGTTAGGAAGTCTTGTTTGATTTAATAAATAAATTTCACACACATACACATCCTCTCACACAAAAATATAGATTGGTAATAAATATATCGACACAAAGAACGAGCTTACCACATGAAAATATTTCCAATTTTCACAAGGCAAAGAGCGGCCAGGTGCAGGTGAATGCTGTGCTGCCTGTGTTCAATATCTGCCTCATGTTTCCTACGACAACAACGGCACGACATGGGCTGGTTTTATTCTTAAGTCGTACCACACGACCTGTGATGACGGATGTGTTTTTCCGAAATTTTAAACATAAGTGTTTACGTTTAAAATTACTAGCTTTTGTCCGCAACTTTGTCCAGGTAGACTTCCGAAACTATCCCACGGGAACCCTTTTCAAGTCCATCAGCTATTACTTTACAAAAATCAAGTCACTCAGAAGCCCCATTAATGAGGCTATGTCACAGTGCTAAACTAAATTTGTGGTTGATTATAATAAAATCGCTCTCATTGGAGAGCATTACCACATAATATTTTCTATCGCAACCGTGTTCTATGTCACAAATATAAACAATTTTTGTTAAAATATACGTATGACAACATTATTCGAAACAAGTTCGATTCGCCACCAGTGCATAATCTTAAAGTAAGATTTCGTTAAAATTTAAAAATTAATACAACAACAATAATAATTGTAAAGAGATATCAAGCAAAATAATTTTTGAAACAGCTTGCGAATAAGAACATTATGTATTTTGCTCGAAAGTACGCTTGTGATTGTGGAAATAAATTGAACTGAATAAGAAAAAGACGTATAAATCCTGTTTGACGATGTTCAGATGACGGCGAAAACGAAATATGCTTCAGGCTGCTCCAGACATGTCGCTACGACTCAACGAATGCACACGACAACTTGACAACACTCACCCTTTATGTGTCCCAGTCCAATCTGTTATAGGATATATCCGTGAAGAATTAAGTGTCGATTTTCGATAGCTAAGTGCAGTTTTATGTTCAGATCATGCGGTTTTTGGCTGAGGCATAAGGCACACAATGAGTAAAGCGTAATTTCGTGACTAAACGCCTCAGACTATACCAAAACTGAAGTAATAGAAGGCCTGAAAATCAATGACAATTTTTCGTTGATTGTACTCTGTCAAATTGAGCAATGTACCAATACATTAAGGTTCTAGTTACAGTCATTTATACTTTTTGGATATTCCTAAAGCTCGCACAAAGTGTTTTTCTTACTCTTTAATCATACATGCACACGTGTACTTGATAATCTAAATACTGTTTCAAGCTACTATTAGAGGTATAATTAAAAGTGACTTGGTTTGTTACCTCTTGCTATCGAATGACACCTCCAATCGCTATGTAATTTGGCATGCTCTTAGGCTTGGGATAGCCCCCAGTCCATCAAGAGGACCCATAGGATGATTTCAGAAGCCCACGCAGTTTTCGCATTGAAACAATTCATAATGCCTACATCGAACTACACTCAATTCTATTGGTCTTTGTTTGCCGTGTGTATTTGTCAAGTCTATTCTGAAAACATTTGGCGCTGTTACTAATTATTGCGATTGTTTTTCTGTTGCTGAAGTTTTTTTTTTGTTTATGTTGTTGATGTGTAGGCGTGTGTTTAAAAACGAGAGAAGTTTTTTCATGACTTCGTCAGCTATGAAAATATTCAAAAAATATTTGATTGCAATATTATTACGCTTTGATGACATTCTTTAAACAAATAAAGTATTTTTAAAATTGTACATTGTATTATTAAATAAGTACCATAAAACACTGTAAGCCATTTCCTTAGCACTTCAAAGATATTGTCAAACCGGGCTGAGATCAAAGTGTATAATTGTAACATACCTAAATGAAACTCCTGATTGAGAAATATGTTTTAATCCCAATTTAAAAATGAAATTGGAACCTAACCTATTTTCAAATGTGCCTTGTGTACTTGTACTTGTACTTTGTTTTTTAATTTAGTCTAAGGCAAAGCCTGGCAAAATATTCAGCACGCGGCGCGCCCACGCCAGACGGCCGGTGACAACCGTAAATATCGTTTCCATTCTAGTGTGAAAATTATGTAAAACCGACATAATACAACATCTAACTAGAACGAATTTAATTACTTATACAACTGCAGTTCGACACTTCATTCGTATGAATTGTAAAATAAACGACTGATATGTTTTCGTCGATAAATACTGATCACCTGTAACCTATTTACCCAACATCGCCAGAAGGAGGGTTATGTTTTTCGAGAGTATGTATGTATAATTGTTTAGCACGCGTTGCGGCTTGAACAGCTCGATGGATTTTAGCTTGAGAGGTGTCGTTAGATTCGTATTTACTGTGAGAATGACACTAGGTATATCAAAATCATAAGAGGTTAAAAATAAATTTAAAAAACGAAGTCGGTTTAAAAAAAACTTTTCATTCACTTGGTCTTTTATTAGACTATGATTATATAATTTGTATGTATGTTTGTAATTTTTAAATATTTTGCACCTTATATGCTTACTATAATTATATAAAACAAAATCGTGTTAGTTTCTAGTACAAATATGTTGTGTCTGGGAGCTTTAACATCTTACTCTGTTACAATTAAACGTCACTATGATATTTTGTTGACCAGCCGGCTGGTCACCGAGGGGAAATATGACCTTTAGCGATTAAAAACAAACAGAAAAATAAAAACGATAGATATACCTTACTTGTCCTTGTCGTGGGTGAGTCTGCGTATTAGTCCAAGAGCTTAACACGCCCAAAGATTAATCCCCGAATCCCCAAAGTCAAAACTTCAATTTCTTTCATTTGTCGCGCTTACGTAAATCTGCGCTCGTTACCAAGAAACTAAAGCGTCGCACGCAACCAACTCGTATTAAACTGTGAAATAATTAGACTTCATAAACTTGTTTATTATAAAGGTAAAGTTGTTTAGTTTTCCGACTTAGTTTCACTAAATAGTCCTAAAAGCGATTGAGAAGTAATTATGGGAGAACTCCCAGAAGAGAGTAATTTAAACCAGTCTTTTGATGAAAGGTAGTGATGCAAAAGAGATTTATTTACCGTGGAATAAATTTTGTAATTTGAAAGCAGCTCTATTAGGACCTGTATACCTCAAACCTCAAAAGTATACCTTTATGGATCATTTCATGTTATTTGTTATCCAATCAATCAACCGACACCCTTTCCAACCGCTTGAACTAAATGATGGATTTTGTAAAGTACTACTAAGAAAATATTTTACAAAATTCCACCCTTAAGGAGATGTGAAAGGGTACAAAGGTTTTAGAAATATTCCACTTGATCTAGAAATATCCGTTTGATGACGTAAGGCGACTAAGAAAGGATTGTCCAAGATTCCACATCTTGTGCTAGAAACTTGATTTTTACAACATCGATTCCTGTGTTGACGACGACTACCATAAAGAAATGAATTTTATTTATTTGCCCCTAAGGGGATAAAAAGGGTAAACAGTTTTTTTTTGTCATACCACTTAAGAAGAAATGAATTCAAGTGTCGATTTAGAGAGCCAATAAGGAAGGTATTCCCATGCACGCAAAGCCACTGCCGACCTCCTACTGTGGTGTAAAATGTCTTACAATGATCATTGTCTATCAACGTTTATATTAACGTTATCCCTCTCCTAATGCTTCCATACTAAATTTCTATTGCCATAATCTTTTAAAAGAGAATAGCTGGCTTTGATAAGTAATTACCTTAAAATAGGAGATATAATTATAGTGTCGCGAAATAAATATCATTAATTTACAACCTTACAATTAGCTACAATAGCAGTTACGTAGCTAACGGTTCATAGATGGCGCTTTGAACAATAATCGAGAAAAAGTGTTTAAAATTAAAATTGTGTTTCACTGTGAAGTTGTATGTTAATGATACTCATTTCGCAACATCACAATCTGATGTCCTATTCTTAGATAGATACTACACAAATCCAGCTACTCGTATTATATCTCGTATTATATCTTAAGGTGTAAGACAGGGTGACGTTATATCCCCGAAACTCTTCACCACTGCACTGGAAGATGTTTTCAAGCTTCTGAACTGGAAAGGACTGGGCATCAACATCAACGGCGACTACATCACTCACCTTCGATTTGCCGATGACATAGTCATAACGGCAGAATCCTTGGAGGATCTGAACGTAATGCTCAATGACCTCAACAGAGTTTCCCAACAGGTAGGTTTAAAAATGAACATGGACAAGACGAAAATAATGTCAAATGTCCATGTTGCACCTATGCCGGTAGTGGTTGGGAACACTACAATCGAAGTTGTAGACGAGTATGTATACCTGGGACAGATCGTTCAACTAGGTAGGTCCAACTTCGACAAAGAGGTCAACCGAAGAATCCAACTCGGCTGGGCAGCGTTCGGGAAATTACGGCATATCTTTTCGTCCAAAATACCTCAGCGTCTAAAGACAAAAGTCTTTGATCAGTGCGTGTTGCCAGTGATGACATACGGAACCGAAACGTGGTCTTTTACTGTGGGCCGAATAAACAAGCTCAAAGTCACTCAGCGAGCAATGGAACTAGCTATGCTCGGAATTTCTCTACGTGATAAGGTCCGGAATGAGGAAATCCGTAGACGAACGAAGGTCACCGACATAGCTCGACGAGTCAGTGAGCTGAAGTGGCAATGGGCAGGCCACATCGCTCGAAGAACCGATAACCGTTGGGGAGTAAAGGTTCTCGAGTGGCGACCACGTACCGGGAAACGTCTACCAGGCCGTCCCCCTACTAGATGGACCGACGACCTGGTTAGAGTCGCGGGGAGTCGCTGGATGCAGGTGGCTCGGGACCGGTCGATGTGGCGTACCATGAGGGAGGCCTATGTCCAGCAGTGGACGTTTCCCGGCTGATGATGATGATGATGATGATTATGGCAACAGAAATTTAGTATGAAACTTTGATGGCGGTGGTTCGCCTTAAGTCTAAAGCTCAGCTGGGCTAGCTGCCACCGAGTGCGCTTTTGGTATGATAATTACATTTGGCCTTTAAGAGCGGGTCTACATTGCCGCTTTCAAGATTAGCTAGTTGGTGACCACAATGGAAATATCATGGTTGCTTGCGCTTCGTGTATTTGGCATTTAATAGAAACTTAAATTTATTTAGAGTAAGTAGTATACTAAATCCGGTTATTAGCTTTAGTATGTATCAGAAACAATATTTAGGATAAGGATTTCTTTGATGAAAACGGACTTAGTTCGTGTGGCATCTTTGGAAGGGAATATTTTCAAGCGAGCAATGTTGGCAGAAGCATCTGCTTACATATAAACATTTTAAAATGGTTACTGATTTCTATGGTTACCACTGAGAGTAGGTGTCACCTATTTAAGGTAGTATTAAAATACCCGTGACAAGTAATAACTCTGTTCTGCTTGTATGGGAAACCACCATTTCGAAAGACCCTTCGTCGTAGAGAGAGGATTATGTCTTAACGGTGGACTTACGGAGATGTTAAGAATGACATCGTATCTGGGCGACTGAGCTTTGCTCGTAGTTCTTTAAAAACAAACAAAAACTTTATTTCTGCCCGTAAACACACAAAAAACAAAAATAAAAGCAATTTTCCAACCGGGATTTGATCGCGAATATCTCGGACGGAATGACACGTGTGAACCACTCGGCTAAAGTGATTATGTTTGACAGCGTGAAATTTCCCATCACATTTAGCGTCGAATAATGCGAAAGAAAAAGTGCATGAAAACTCGAAAACGCGCGTTTTCCCAGACATGAGACTAATCTAGATCGATTTTTCGCCCCCGAATACAAATTTCTGCGAAATCGCTGGAGCCGTTTCGGAGATCCGAATTATACAAGAATTGCTCGTTTAAAGGTATTAGATATACAAGTAAATGTGAATGGCCTAATATAAAATGCGTTGACAGAACAACTAGAAACCAAATGAATGTCAGAACGCAATAGAAGTTCAAAGAAAGGACCGAGATAAAATATGCCATTTATTATTACAAAATCTATGTACTAAAAACTTAATTGTTCCTTTATTTTTAAATTTATTATACATTACTTCAAGTTTAAGGTCATTACTTTGCTACGTCTTTATTTGAAGATTGTTTGTTTTATTCACATTTATTTTAAGGTCATTTTTCTATAACCTTTCCCAGTGTATCAGATACTTATGTATTAAAGCATATTCGATTTAATAATGAACGTCGTGTCCTCTTCATACATAATACATTTCTGTTTGATCTGTGTGGGCAAGTCATTGACATATATTTAGAATATGAAAGGTACTATTATACTGCCCTGTGGTACTCCAAAATTTTATGCTTGTATAATGTACTGTACAAAGACCGATGAGTCTTTAGTTCGTTATTGATTATCCGTTGAATTTATGTTCATTGTTTTCTGTTTGAGAGGTAGGTTTTTATCCAACTGTGAAGAATTCAGTAATGAAAGATAGCATAGCTACTTGATGAGCAAGTTCTTCATACAACTGCCTTATCATTACTGAACGTGTTTGTTTCTTGAAAACAAAATAAACTTTATCCGTGCGAAAATAACATCACAATTGACTAAAATCTTGTGAACTCGTCTAATACATTCGTACATTCATTCGTTCACATTCGTGACAAAACTTCTGTATGTCACGCCTACGTATAAATAAACTCAGGTAACAATATAAGTACGTGTCATATATACTTGTCCTAGGACATATTATATGAACGTGTACGTTCTAATAAACATCAATGAGATATATGTTTCAAGAGGCTACGACGTACAAGAATATGGAGCAATGTATGCTTATATAGGTCCCTTTCTATATCGCGCTATTTATTTATTTAAAAATGGAACGTTATAGAGCGAGCATGGCGAAATGGACTTAAATTTTAGGGTTTTGTACATCTGAAGATCAAAAGTAAATTACGATCACTCGCATCTGTCTGACCGTCTGTCACAGATTATTATCTCAGAAACTATTAATGCGTTCAGAGTGATGTGATTCAAAAATATTTTTGAAATGGAAATTTCATTAGAAAAGGAGACTGGGACATGTGTTGCCATTATTTATGTGTCAAGTAGGGTATCAGATGAAATTCCTTCAATTGTTTATTCATCTACATTTTCATTATCTTCGTGGAAGTATTAACGTTATTGAGAGGTAATAACGTTTATTTAATTCCATTCAAAGACAATGACAAACATTTTTTTTATCTGATTGGACTTCTAATTTTTCTATCATGCTATTTACTTGCTCTTTCGAATTATCCTTTTAAAACAACAACATTTTACAGCAAATAACGGATTGTTCTGTTGTGTTCGAAAAACGTATGTATGAGAGTGAGAATGAAATCGAAAAACCGAACTCTTAAACCGCAATTATTTCATTAGTAAACCTGACAAATCCATTTGTTTTTGCACCGAACACGGCTCCATTCACGCAATAATTTCATCAAAAAGCAAAAATACAGTACCAATAGATCCTACTAAGTAATACAGTTTGGTCTGAGATTTGTAAATAAATATTTTTGGGTGTGATAATGTTATTTTTATGTAGCAGGTCTAACCTTTTTGATTTTTTTACACGTCAACGTATTCTACTGAAATAGAAGTATCATTCATAAACATGAGATATACGAATGTATATATTATTTATCGTTAAGATGAGAGTGGGTTTCATTCATAACAAAGTTTAATTAGAATGCCTGACCTGGTATATATTATGTTAATGTTTATATTATATTAAACCTTACTAAGTTCACAATTCGTAGCAAGTGCCAAGTGGGTTTTAAGTTTCAAATCTTACAAGTTCTGATTAAAAAAAAAACTAATCCTAGCACAACATGGGTAACAAAGCTTCGGTAGTAACTTCGGATAAAAAACTAACCCAACCGAGCACCAGATCAAACTCAATCAACTTCGAAGAACTATTCCAACGGAACAGCAACTAGATATTGTAATGCAAGGACATAGCTCAGGGCGCAAGAGGTATGGGTTTTGAGCCAAGGAAAAAGGACTAACTTGGTTGGGAGTAATATATTATAATATACAATGTGACGATACAGAGTTTTACCAGCTCTAGGTAGCTGGTGGACCGCGGACTCCTTTGTATATTATTTACTTTATAATTCGGTGCGCGCTACACAGCTTGACATTCAAAAACTCATCTTCGTTTTACCAATTTAAACAGACGTCACGGCAATGTGTTCTATATTTAAAAAAAATAGGTAAAAAAACTTTTTAAGTTAAACGGTTTTATGTTAAACATACATTGCAATGTTTAAGATAAATGTACTAAAAACCAAATAATAATAAAATAGATACAGTCGTGGGAATTATAAACATATGCATAGACTAGACTAAAATAAAACCGTGGGGCACGTCAATTGTCTACAATCGTTGATTAAAATGTTTGTTTTGTAATGTTACACTATAATTAGGCAGTTGTTCAAACGACAACGATGGACGTGTGGTAAGTGGGGCTAGAATGTGGAAACAAGCTAGCAAGCTCCATTATAAGCGAGTTTTAGGGTTTCATAGTGGTGAGCGAGTAGTACTTTTATCATATGTTTTGTCGATTAAAGACAAACTACGAGCAGTGAAACGATTCCTCGCCAGCCAGCAGTGTGAATGTCCAACGATAAACTAGTTGAAACATCTCTTTTATTTACATGGAGTGTATAACTATTGGAATTTCCATGAGCAAGAAGTAAGAAATTTCTTCACCGTCTGCGGGCCAACTGCCTAACGACGAATTAAACGATTCTTCTATCGCACATTAAGTCGATAATTTGTAGACAATTGACGTGCCCCACGGTTTTATTTTAGTCTAGTCTATGCATATGTTTATAATTCCCACGACTGTATCTATGTTATTATTTTTTGGTTTTTAGTACATTTATCTTAAACATTGCAATGTATGTTTAACATAAAACCGTTTAACTTAAAAAGTTTTTTTACCTATTTTTACAATTTGTACTAAAAATTGTTATCAGCCATTTGATAGCGGCGGCCATCTTAGATTTCAAATTTGCATAGTAAATTGTATTCTACTTGTTGAGACCTTTCATTTGATACCCATGTTGATGGGATTGATAAAACCTAAGTTATCCGCCATTTTGTAGAAGCCGCCACCTTGGATTTTAATTTTAAATAGTAAATTGTATTCTACTTGTTGAGACCTTTCATTTGATACCCATGTTGATGGGATTGATAAAACCTAAGTTATCCGCCATTTTGTAGAAGCCGCCACCTTGGATTTTAATTTTAAATAGTAAATTGTATTCTACTTGTTGAGACCTTTCATTTGATACCCATGTTGATGGGATTGATAAAACCTAAGTTATCCGCCATTTTGTAGAAGCCGCCACCTTGGATTTTAATTTTAAATAGTAAATTGTATTCTACTTGTTGAGACCTTTCATTTGATACCCATGTTGATGGGATTGATAAAACCTAAGTTATCCGCCATTTTGTAGAAGCCGCCACCTTGGATTTTAATTTTAAATAGTAAATTGTATTCTACTTGTTGAGACCTTTCATTTGATACCCATGTTGATGGGATTGATAAAACCTAAGTTATCCGCCATTTTGTAGAAGCCGCCACCTTGGATTTTAATTTTAAATAGTAAATTGTATTCTACTTGTTGAGACCTTTCATTTGATACCCATGTTGATGGGATTGATAAAACCTAAGTTATCCGCCATTTTGTAGAAGCCGCCACCTTGGATTTTAATTTTAAATAGTAAATTGTATTCTACTGGTTGAGCACTTTCATTTGATACCCATATTGATGGGATTGATAAAACCTAAGTTATCCGCCATTTTGTAGAAGCCGCCATCTTGGATTTTAATTTTATATAGTACATTGTATTCTACTGGTTGAGCACTTTCATTTGATACCCATATTGATAGGATTGATAAAACCTACGTTATCCGCCATTTTGTAGCGACGGCCATCTTGAATTTATAATGATAATGAATAAACATAATTGTATTGTCACCAAAATCCAAAGTGTATACAAAATTTCAGATTAATCGGTTGACAGGAAGAGGGTGAAATTTGAATTACTAAATTTGACCCAAGAATAAATAAAACAAACGGGGTGAGCTAAATAAAACCGTTTAATAATAAAAAAGGTCCCGCCAGCCAGTGCGCGTATCCAAGAAGTGCGGAACCATGTAGAGCAACTACTCTACAATATCAAGGTCGATTGAAACAAATCTAATTTATGTACTCATATACTTACAGATATACATTTTTCCATAAATATCTAAAAATACCATTCGTCCGTATGTATGACGCGAAAAATCTGCATTAACTAGAATTATTTAAAAAAGTATAGAGGGTCTGCAGTTGGCTCCCATCTCAACTGATGTTAAAGCAGTTGGAGGCAAATGTAAAAGATGGCAGATGAACTAAGTACTTTTCCTACCGGAGCACAACAGTGCTATTAAGAATGCTATTTGGCGGCTGAATCAGTTGACATGGTGGTAGCTAGTCATTCGGACAAAATACCCTACCACCAACCAAGCTGAGTACGGTACTACTAGCAATCGAACCCGGGACCCACTTATTGTGAGTGCAGCTGTCTCTAATTGTCACAGATTTCATACATCACAAAAACACTTTACAAACAACGATACGTACTTGGCAATCCTGTCAACTAAATGCTTTTTTTAAATTATTTATTTTAACTCATGAATGTTTAGGACGTACTTGCCATTAAAATTTTCTCGCCAAATTATTATTCAATTTTTATTCCTTTTATTGTTGTCACGTGGTTTTACTACTTCGCAATTTCATTGAATTTCAAACAAAGCCTAAATGAATTCTCGTCATCCTATAATAGTTTGATTGATGGCAAATTATTCGCCTCGCAGTGTGTTTCAGAGTCATAAGATTTTAAACAAAGCCTGTATTTTTACTTGTCTATTGTTATATTATAAAGAAACTAAATGTTCAAAAGAACTGATATGAATATGTGAATAATTTTTATGTTCATTGATAGCGCGAATTATATATATATCTATACTACACTTGCTAAGAAAATACCTCCTTATTTGAAAACAAGTTAAAAAGTACCATTTTTAAAATTACTGTCGTTCAAATATGCGGTTGGAAAAAGTGTATGAAAATCTATTCTTAACGTTAGAAAAAGTTGAAATGTTGAAGTTAGCAAAATTATACTACAGACCGACCGCTTAAATGAGTCTTCGTCCGCGCGGTACAGGGGCGCGGGGGTACAGATGATGAAGACGATACATTATGTACAAGTAAAGATCAATCACTTCTGTGACGTTTTGCCTCCATTTTTACTAGCAAACTGCCAAGTTTTCATACAAACATCGCATCACCTTTATCACCTACTAAACGAATACGTAATTATATCTTTACGACCCCAAGCAAAATAAACACAGACAGGCCACAAAAAGGGCGAATTAAGATGTCAATAAATGGCACGGGCGCTAGGAAAAGTGCTAGTAATTGTCTCCAGAGTGGAAGTGAAAAAGCAGTCACAATGAGCGAAGGCGGACGTAATTGCCGGCGTCACACCAAAGGAGTTGTGGCCATGAAAACAGCGAGCGACATGACCGCTGGAAGACACTTACGCGACAGAGAATAATGTGTCAATTCGTATGCAAGTTATGTACATTTGGAGTCACAAAAGCAATCTCATTAGTACACAATTTACAGTAATTTGTTATTAGAAGTAAATATATGTTGTCTGCACCTTTATGTAGTCCATTGAAGATAATTTGAATGTAAAATTGTACTTCAGTTGTTGATATAATATTTGGGCAAGCTAATAGGATATCTAGCAAGCTGGCAAGCTAATAGGAAATTAAGCGTCGGTGGTGCAGTGGATAAAGCGCGGACGCTCAATCGTAGGGTACCGGGTTCGAATCCAGCCGTGTACCTATGAGATGTTTTTCAATTCAAGTACATTATCCAATTGCTTAACGGTGAAGGAAAACATTGTGAGAAAACTTGCATGTCTTGAACAGGCATGTGAAGTCCGTCAATTCATCAATATAGGGACATGTATAGGGCTGTTGATGATGAATAAGATACCTAGGCATGGTGGCTCAGTGGGCTAGAGCGTCAGTCCCTGAACAATCGAGATTTGGGTTCGATCCTGTACCAATGAGTTCCTATTCGTTATTTGGAATTTAGGTACGAATGATAAAAATCATTACCATTGGCTTTTCGGTGAAGAACTGTTATTTTAAATAGTAAAAGTATAAGCTACGGTATATTCACAGGTCATTTTCTTGGCCCCAACTAAAGCAACGTAATAAAAATAAATCAACCTGGCTGCACCGCGCCGTTCATGATCCCTTTTTGACCTTTCTACATCACTATTGAACGTGGACGATCTCTATAGCTCGCACACGTCGCTCTTGAATCAATCTTAGGAACTATTTCCGACGGATGGACACAGGGACGAAACAAGAGGAGGGCGACAAGAACATGGGACCTGAACAATAGAAGCCTCTACTTAAAATGGACTCCAATACAGATTACTTTTTGCATGTTTTTATATTCAAAATTTTAGTTTATTCTACGGCGACAGTATTTGTTTGTAGTCATAAGGAAAATATAATATTGAAATCACACTGATATTATGAAATCAATAATTTTTTTAATGTCTTTTGCTAAAGGAGTGAGTTAGATATAGCAGAGACATTCCCTCATTAGAAGCGATTCTGGAGGCTTCAAACCAAATACTTCATTTGTCTTAACTTTAGTCGAATTTAGGAAGTAAATTTAAAGTAAATTTGTTACAAATATTTTTTCATATCAATGAATATCTATCAATATACTTCCCTATCAGCAAAGGTACACTGTATTGATGTAAATAATGTCATTCACTTTATGTCTGGTCATCATATTATGTTAAATTGTTACCCTTTCATTGACTCAATAAAATGGATCAACTTGTAAATTTTGGGGGTAAGAAATTAATAGAGAAAAAAAAATCTCTGGGCCTCCACATGTCTTGGTACGGCCCTGATTTAACGGGACCTCGGTACGTGGAGCTAGTTGCCTTGCGAAAGAACGTGATAGACGAACTAGAAGTATGGACGGGTAGAGGAACACAATTAGGACGAAGAATGCCCGTATTACCGCCATTAAATGTTTTAGGTTAGGCTGGTAAGAGCCTCCCCCTTTATTGCCCCCTTACTATATAAGTCCAATGGTTGATGGCAGAACATTTTTCATATCTTCCGGGCTAGCTATCACCCTTTTAAAGCTCTGCTACCAAACAACTACGCACTGGCTGACTTGTATGAAAATTCTTTTTTCAAAATCTTTTTTTAGTCTGTTGGTACCAGTCTCACCTGACGGTGACGATAAGGTTTTTAGAGATGGAAACCACATATAAGCCTGAACCTAATGAGGTGGATTTTCATGAACAAAATAACAACACCTAATAGCGTTGAGAACGCAACCAGTGACTAATAAAATTTCGACTTTTGGCAAAATTTTACATGCTGATTTAATTCTTCGATACTTTAGTCAACGCAGAAAAATCTGATTTGACAGAAAATTGTGTTTACTCGTTACACAATCCCTTTAACATAAAAAGAGTTGAAAACAATGTTCTACCCGAGAACAGTGGAAACAATATTTGTTCAAGAAAGTTTACGAAAATGAAAGTACAGGGAAACCTTTACGCTTAAAAACATATTTTGTTCTATAAAACGGGTCGTGCACAGCGGAGTTGAACAAAATGAGTTTCATTTACATCAAACTTCGCCAAAACTCTCTGGTTAAGGCTCCTTAGCGCAGAGCTTAGTGACGTCATGTATTTCTTGATATTCTTTATTTCGGCTCAGAAAGTTTATTAGCAGTGTCTTACAATACCGGACTGAAACGTTTTACGAGAAACATTTATGGCTAACATCAATTTATATTTATAATAATCCTGTGGTTATTTTTGACTAGGCAAAAAAAACTGTTCACTTTAGAATTGAAGATTATACCCATTGTTGGTCTAATCCCTCCATAAAAAGTTTGGAAGTGTATATTAGAAATGTCAACCATAATAATAGCGAAAGCGATGTTCGTTTGTTTGAGTAGTATGTTATATGAACTACAATGATACAAAGTATTTCAGTTACAATTTCAACGGTTTTATCTTGAACACTGAGTAATGAAATCTTGGAACAAAGTTTTCCTCCGTATTGACAGGGACAGAACTTACCAAACGTTTTCTGACACTCAGCTGCAAGTTTTGTAACATGAAAGTTACTTTGTTCGGAATACAAACAGGTCCATTAAATCTGGGTGAGACGCATCTTTTGAATATTACTTTTGATGGTAGAATATTTCATCATTCTAAGTAGGGATTCATGCTTGTTAGGTATCTTACATTATCACTACAAAATGCAGTTTTCATATGTCAACAGAGTAATCACTGATAATATATAAATATATAATTTGTTAAGGTTTTGTGTAAATAGGTTGAAATATGACTATAATTGTTTATAGAAAACGCGACCTAATCCGTAAGATATAATAAAACAGTGTATGGTGGTATCGTTTCTCTTTCACATTGAAATCTGTGATGGCATATCTCTATATTTTAAGGATGCTTACTATACCCATTCTAACTTCTGAAAAATGTTCACATATAATGTGGTATTTGCAATAGCTATTTAGTATTTAGACAGGTACAGTATCAATAATTTACCAAATGAAACATTACATACACATTGTAGTAGTCCTGTACACTATACAATTTAAATTAAAATCTTAGAAGTTATCGTTATTTAAAAAGTCAGTGCAAGAAAATAAAATTTTGAAATTCAAGTGGGCCGCACCAATTCGACACTAAGGGGAGACCCGCTTGATGTAGATCCCTCCCGCGATCTTCCGCCTGCAGTTGTGTAATGTTTGCTTGTTTCTTTGTTTGTCCTATAACGTTTGGAGACGGATATATATTACTTTTTATCTTGATCGAACCAGTAGTTCCCATGTAATAATTTGTGAAGTCAAAAAGTAATCAGCAAAAGCTAGTAGTAAAAGAAAACAATTTCTCAGAAGTACCTTATGACGTACAAAAAATATGATGTAACATTAGGTTTAGCATAATTGTCACGTGGTTACTGACTAATCCCAGTCGTAGCTCGCCTAGATTTTTCAAAGTAAGCGGTACCGTCGAGGTCGCCTGTAATTACTGGTTTCACTCATGTTTCAGCAATGCCTACGAGCTACGGTCGAATGCTTGTAATTTTGCAGCAGTGGACTTGAGTGACGCATTACGTTATGGGGTCACCATAAAACTGGAAGCTAGAAAGATTTGCTTTATTCTTCGTTTATAAAACAAACGAATTATAATTGAGTGACATTCATCTGATCCTCACATAGCAACGGACCAAAAATCGACGTGATTTTTGGCCGACTACAGCGAAGCCAAAAAGAGGGATATTGTGTTAGCAAAACGCTAGTAAATTTGTAACGTGTTGATGATTTGATACCAAATCAAATGAAAGGTATTGATGAGTACAATTCAAAAATATATAGATTACAAATAAGTACATATCGTCATCAATTACTTTTACTTCATTTTAAATAAAACTACTTTATCAATTGTTTCACAAGTGGCAAATATGTGTCACCCGCCATAATAATTATTCCAAATTTCAAGTCGATAGCTATTGTAGTTTCTGAGAGAGACATATGGATTGACAGATACCAGACTGTATTATATGGGTTCAGTTTTTCCATCGGATGTTCAGATTCAGTTGTTAGCTCAACCGTATGTCAAGCTAGTACAATACATAAAATACATTGTTCATAAATAAATTTAAATAACAAATATACAAGTATTTATTTAAATGTACACACAATAATATGTGAGCTACGGGTACTAGTAGCCAGCCTTATCGCTATTAGCTATTCCACAGCTTAAAGTGTTGAGTTAAATGCACACCTAGTTAAATGTTGAGATAGCATTATAAATTACTATTATTCCAGAACGTTCAATTCAAAATTCTGAAATTTACAAGCCAAAAAATTGAGTTCTTTGTTTGTCACCCTGCTTGACAGGCTGTTTAGCAAAGTTTAAGTGCTTAGTCAACTGTTTCTGAGTCAGCTGAGTCGCTGAGGGCTGGCAGCCATTGAAGCTTGCGTAGTCAACGGTCTGGGAAGATATAATAACATTTAACGTTATCGTTTACGACATCCATCTGGGACATGTTTCGATCTATCTATAAGCTGTACAGGGCGTGTTTTCTCAGCTTTATAGTGGGACTACCCTTATTTGGACCGCGGGTTCGTAAAAGATGACTACGGGGAATATATTCAGGAGATGGGCAGCAGCATCTAGCTATGTAACTATAGTGTCTGGCTGCGATCACCAATCCGTCATCCAACCGTGTTTTATGCAAATTCATCCATCCAATAGTGTAGGGGACTTATGCCACCCATTATGCAGATCTTGAGTGCTGTTCTAAATTCTAATTTTATTCAGTCTACCATCACTTGATACATCAATTACCCAACTGTAGGTAAAATCAGTAGGTTTGACGAAATCCAACTTCCCGAACAAACCGGCTTCTGAAAAGTCTTCAGCACCATAAATTACAAACTAGTGTATTCGCTCCGATAGTTCATACAGAAGTTTAAGAAGTAGTATTTTATTACTTTAGTTCATAACTCATATTCAGAAGTTATATTTATCCGCAAGGAGGCAACCCGTAGTCGAATTAATATGAGCGACATAGCTCGGTGAGTCAGTTACTTGAATTGGCAATATGCGGACCACATTGCTCGAATAATGGATAATCGATGGGGAGTAACAAATTTTCGAGTGGCAACTACGCACTAGGAAACGTGTACCGACCGACTAAAGGGACTCAAGATCTGGTAAAGGTCGTAGGGGGGGGCGGTGGATGCAAGCTGTTCAAGGTCGATCATGGGGGCGTTTAATGAGACGTTTAGAAGTGGACGATTCTTAGATTTTACATATAGTGTTAATTTATATAAGAAGTAACAATTCTAAGTAAATCAACCCGTTTCATTTCTGATACGAGTGATACCTGTTCCCACAATTCGGAAGTTGCGATGTTACGTAACAGACAATATTGACTGTTGTCAATGGAAGATTATGATGACTGGAGCTGCCAAATTAACCTCCGCGCGTAGAATATGTAATAATAATATCCATCTTATCAATAGTTTTACGGAGACCGAGAGCCGCCCACGTAGTTAATATAAACCCTTCTCACAATATATCCTTACTATTAATAGACCATTTGCACTGATGCTATCAGCTTAGAATGGCTTAGAATTTGTTCGACCTATGCACTTCGTGGGTAGCTATGGAGACAGTCAGGTCAGGATTTAAATCTTACGTCTATAACAGCTTGCCAAACATGTGTACATAGCAATGTACACTGTAGATATCAGGCTATACATTTCCAGTATGCGCTGACCTCGCATTGAATGGACTCCTCCAAGTCCATCCAATACTAACGTTTTGTTCCTATAGTGAAAGAAAACGTATCTATCATCGATTCTTGAGGCTTATGGGTAAGCTTGGTGTTAATCCATTCATCAGGTCAAATGAAGGATAATTTCGAAACCTTTGTCCATTAAAATAGAGACCGCCTCTATCAAGGAAAATATAACCAATAGAGGTGGGCCCCGCAGTCGCCAACCATACGATATGTACTTTTGATCTTGCGCGAGTAATTTTATTGTCAAAATTAAATTAATCAAAATGACGTGGAATGTGTACTACTTCAAGTAACACAAAAGCTGGGATAATATTTCACAAGATATAAAATTTAATATAAATAAATGAAATAAAAGAATTCGGTGAAGGAAAACATTGTTAGGAAATCTGAACACTTCTGAGCAGAAATTTAAAGGTGTGTGTTAAATTTACCAACCTACACTGGCCCATACACTCTGTAGGAGAGTAGGCCTGAGCACTTGCAGTGGGAATATAGGCGCCTGCTGCTGCTGATAAATACATGTTATAATTTTTAATTTCTCAAACAATCGTGTTGATGTCTTTCATATTGTCCCTTCATTTTCATAGTCACTCCTCGCCTTAATCGGGGAGTTTTTTGTAGAACAAAATCGCATTCATTGTCTCACTACCCATACTGTTTTGTCTCTATTATCTAGTTTATCCATATTAAGACCTAGATCGTGGCAGCCCCACGCGCACCGCACTAGAAATTGGCAGCTGCCGCCACATCGTCGTGCCGGCCCACATCGTTAGGTCACGCAGCGTTAGGCACTATTGCTACCTGGAATAGGCTGTCGTATATTTCCACGCCCCAATTCAACCTCCTTAGATCATCTACTCGCTACATGAGCCGTGGAGTTGCTATGCCTGTACTACATTAAGCTTATGGCAGGAAATCTGTGGTAACCAGCACTGTACACAAGAATGAGTTATCGCAAAATCGGCAAAATGTTGAAAATTGTTAAATTGACAACTTTCCAAAATAAATACATACGTAGTTGCAGATGTTATTTGGTTTGGGGGTAGAAAATGAGAAATGAATGGATACGTATTTTTTACTGATATGATTTATTTCATAGCTCCATGGGTGTACACTCAAGTACAAAAATATGTATCCAATTTTGAACCATGTTACATTCACCTTTAATTGACATTTCTTTCAACATACAACACAGAAACAAGCAAGAATGATTGCGACGTGGTACAAAAGTGGATAAATATTTTTGTACTCGAGTGTACCTCGGAAAAAGAAAAAAGGTATGTGTCAATAACAGAAAAAACATAAAACGTTGAAAAGAAAATGAGTGTGATAATTTGATTTACTGACATATTTTAACTAATTTTTAGGATCTTTTTTGACTTATCAGGATTTTTGTGATAAAAAATATCATTCCCTCTCTATTTACTAAGTTTCCAAAGTGGAAAATCTTAAATAACCATAGTAGACTGAAATTGTTAAATTGAATTGAAATTCACTTATTTACAATTACAAACTTATACAATAATAATAATAATAATAATAAATACAATAATAATAAAACAAAAAACAAAAAACGTATATTTACAAAGTGAAATTTGTGTTTAGGTGTATCAGGTGAGATTGAGGTCAAGTGTTGGTCTATCTTCAATATAAAAAAAAAATGTTATCGGAAAAACTAAGCGACATATCTATCTAGCATCTGTCTGGCATCTTCTCTCCCTAAACTAAGCTGAAACTGAAGAGCTTATAACTATCTCTTAACCTTTTCATATTTTCATATTATAGGAGGAACACTTTCTCCCAAGATACAGTTTTTTTCCTAGTTTGGGAGATTGTGACCAAATTGTGTCACAAATATAGAATACACATGTTTCAGTCACCAAACTAGTGATTGTTATAATTTTTTTAACCTGAAGTTAGTTCAGATGTAAATTAGTAGCGTTGTTACTTAGGTTAACAGTTTGTATAATAAATAATTTTATATCTACTCGTTTTGAGAAACCATAAAAACACTGCCAAACAAACTCAGTTATGCGGTCGGAACAGTGAACTTTATTTCAAGATAATGGATGTACGCTTCTTTCCATGGTTCGGAATTCAATGTGTGCGTGAACGACTCGCACTTGTCCGTTTTTTTATCTATTTTAGGCCAGCTACCCGTTCCTCTTTCCTTGGTTGCCCTTTTATAACACCCACGACGTTGCCTACATTATTTGCCGAATAATAACTCAAACTATACAAATACAACGATATTAGGTAAGTACCGGACGTAGGCGAAATGCTTTCAGGCTCGAATGGTAGTGGGTGTCAAGGTCACAGGATGCACTGAAATGGCACCATGTTGACGGAGTGGGTGTCACCTTATTGGTACTAAATATCGTGGAGCTATAAACTGCGTAATCATAAAATTGTGTTATTGGTTGTCATAATAAACTCCTACTCAAAAGCTGTTGTGATAGAGCGCCAAAATTGAAAACTATACAAAATATTAGAACGCTTACGCTTTTTTTAGAACGCGTTTCGATATTTTCTAGAAATCTTATGACCGACCAGTGTTACGGCGTGAAAGAAGGACAAACCAATAAACAAACTCAGTTTCGTAATTATATGATGTATATTAGTGTGTATTCAAACTAAAAAAACTAACTAGAAGTCTATCATAAACCCCCTGTGTTCTTTTAACCAAACGTGGGGAACATAGAAAGTATTACAATAAAATACAAAACTTTTCAGCTATTTCTCATAAAACGTTCGATTTTGACGAAGCATTTCTATTAAGACTACCGATTATGGAGCGTAATGCCAATAATAAAGAAACTATAACAAAACTTCTATTAATATTAATGGTCCATAAAACATTATGTTTTCAGAGAAGCGCTATCCATACCGCAGTGTAATAAAAACCAGGAGTAGCCGTGGCCTCTAGCACGCGGATGGCAACTTTGAATTCAGACTGTAGTGTATGTATATACTCACACTGTCTCGTGTGGCTATAGGTTAGTTTATTAAACGTCAGTGTCAGAGTGTCAATGACTATCATTTAAAAAGAGCCGTGTGCGAGTACCAATGTTTAGTAGCACCGAACACGTGGGCACTGCCGAGCCAGTGAAGTGCTAAACAATGACACACACCGACGTTTAGGTAGTATTGAACTGAAAGCACAGAAATAGGGAAGATTTTTATTTGGATTTTGCAAGGACTAAATGTCTCAAAAATTTTGTTCCTCGAATAGTAAAGTGCTTATTAGATTTAGTTTTCTCATTGCACTGTGAAAGTTTTGTTATATGGGGTATATAACACATAAAAATATTATTTTACAAAATAACGCAAAATATCGAACAAGCTCTAAAACACGTATGACGTCACAAACGTCCCGTGATTTATATGGAGTGTTTTAGCACCGCGTGACTAGAATTACTTTTTGGGGGGTTGTACTAAAAAGGTATTAGTCGTATCGAAAAAAAATATGATCGAGGACCTTATTACATGGACTATCGATTTAGACAAACATATTTTTCCATGCATCTTACACATTCCACGATATCTCCTGGGTATGATTTCACATGCCTAATTGTAAGAATAATGATCATCAAACTAATATTAAAATATAGTTAGATAGTTGCATATATTTTCCCAGTTCTTGTCCCATATATTGCCAGTGATGACATACGGAAGAAAAACGTGGTATTTTACTGTGGGCCGAATAAACAAGCTCAAAGTCACTCAGCGAGCAATGGGACGAGCTATGCTCGGAATTTCTCTTCGTGATAAAATCCGGAAAGAGAAAGTCTGTAGACAGACGAACGTCACCGACATAGCTCGACGAGTCAGTGAGGTGAAGTGGCAATGAGCAGGCCACATCGCTCGAAGAACCGATAACCGACGGGGAATTCTTGATGACCACGTACCGGGAAACGTCTACCGGGCCGTCCCCCTACTAGGTGGACCGACGATCTGGTTAAGGTCGCGGGGAGTCGCTGGATGCAGGATGTGGCGTACCACGAAGGAGACCTATGTCCAGCAGTGGACGTTTCCCGGCTGATGAAGATGACTGAATTAAATTTAACATTTGTTCAAAAATAGAATTGGTTACAAATAAAATACAAAGAAACTATTAATGATTGATAAATTCTTATGAAATTCACTTTAATTAAGACATATTATTACAAGAGATTCTGATAGTATTAAGCCTTCAAAGGACTTGTTAGAGTAACATTGTTTCAACAACGATATTACTCTGTCCATTATTAGAAGCAATCGAATGGTCGATATAGGTCAAGACTCGAAGGACTAAGGAAAGTGGTAGACGGAGCTGAAGTTTTTCTGATATAGTTTGATACTATACCCCATGAATACGTGTGTTTAGGAAGTAACAAAATATTACTAAACGATATTATCTTTAATACTTAAATTTGAGTTGACGTTCAGTTCATCATCAGTTTTCTGTCATCGCTTTACACAGACAGGTAACGATAACAGCATGTTCCAAGAATTGTGTCACGCATTTCTAAAGATTAAGCAACAAAAACGGTTTCGGACAAAATTTACTTGACTTTAAGCAATAATTATGTTAAAATAGAATATTGAATTTCATTTATGAGAAACGAATGTCATTCGCTCTCAACTTCATAGTGAATTAATTTTTTTTTTACATATTTTAGATTTGTTCTAGACCCCTTGCTAGCGGCTTCTATTTACTTTTATGAAGTCTGAAAGTGGACCTAGCTTTTACTTTTTATTTACGTCACGGCCGTCCGGCCCTTCAATAAATAATAGATAAGACCTATTTGACAAACAGTTCAATTGTCGTGACCTGAGGAATGACGATTCAAACAACTTGGGATAGTTATTCCTTTCGATAAATTATACTCGTATTTTAGTAATTTATACATTTTACAGACGAATGAGTTTACTGATCTACATTTCGCACAGTGACCAGGAAATTTATACTAAAATGCAATATCAATAGGCAGAATAACGTATCCCAAACCACATGACATAGTGTTATGACATGATGTTAAGATACTTGTATGCAGAGAGATTTAAATATAGTAATAGGTTATAGAGCGGTCATTGGGAAACGTTTCATATAAACATTTTGATCTCAAAAGTCAATGGTATGTCAAATGTCTTGTACGGTCGCGTGACGTGATGTGACACTAGATTGAGTAACTTATTACCAATTGGTAATAAGTTTAGAATCAAAATGTTTGTTTGCTTTGTCCGGTCTATTAATATTAAATGTCTTTGCTTGTATGTGACTATTATACCTGCTTGTTAGAATACAATCGTGTTACTAACATATTCTTTGTTGGAAGATTTATTAAGCACTGTGGTAAGTTGTGAGAGTGAGCCAAACATAATATTTGCACCAGACTGAACTGAGTAGCACTGGGAATCGAACTCGCCACCATCGTACCACCGTTACAACGGCCTGCCCACTGGCCAAGAATGTGGCTAATTGTTTGATGATTGGCACAACATTAATTTTAATTATTAAAAACCAGTATTTTCCGGCAACTTATCTTCATGGAATCCCCAAACTGATATCAAAAAAGATCAACGACCTTGAGTTCTTAGAGTTGCCTTATCTCTTTTTTTCTAATGCTTTAGACCCGTAAGTAACGTTTTTTTCTTGCTCTGAATGTCATCATCCTATATACGTCCCTACTGCAGGGGCTCAGGCCTACTCTCCTACAGAGAGTGTATCTATAGGCTCTGAATGTATGACGCTTTACTTTCTTAAGAAATGAATGGGCGCACTATGGTATAATGAATCACGGGGTTGGACACTAGGCGCGGCTAAAAGTATGACAAATGACAAGTTCAGTTCAGCCGTTTAGTCATAAAAACAGCAACCCAAAGATATATTTTCATATTTATTATATCACTGTGAAGCATATTTATCAATAGTTTGTGACGTAAGTAAATCTACCTGCAACATTCGGATGTCTCCAGAGTAATAGTTCAATAGAAACTATAAACAAATAGAGTTATTATTTGACTTTAGAATGTACTGCACGAAATTTTGTGAATTATAGTGCGCTAAATTAGCTAAATACATTTAAAAGACTTAGCTAAATTATTAGCTTAGCCCTATCCTTGAGCGAGGGCACGCTCTTGTTGAAATTCAATGTAAATAGACAAATAATTAATAAATAATTCATAACACTAATGACATTCAGTTGTAAATGAGTCATAACAATGTGTTTATCAAATTCAGCGCTCAGTAAAATACTTTAATATACAAAATTTCGTGCAGTACCTTCTTAAGAACTAAATTACTGTTTACATTAAGACAGCAACTACCTATCAAGTAAGAAGTCGTACTTAATTCCACTAGCAAAACTAGATCATTCCTCAACGTCCTAACAAAGTAGGTAATTTTTTATATTAAATGATGTAATCAGACCTGAACCATTGTACTAAAACAGCTAAAGTTAATTTACAGTAATCTATGATGTATTTTATCAGGATCCACTATCGGAATTCAGAGTGTCCGAATTATATGGATGCTACAAATAAATATAATTAAATTTTTTGAAGCAGACGTTGAAATTGTTTTAATGTCTTTAAATTGTTCTCATTTGGCAAAAGACCATATTAATATTACAGTCAGCTATAAATCCACTGCTGGACGAAAGCTTTCCTAATCATTACATCACTAATCATTGCATCCGTGATTGCAGTAAGGATTTTAATATTAAAATTTTTAAAAATTGGTATACTTTAAAATATTTTAAAGTTATAAAATAATTTTGTATAGTGTAACTTCTAAAAATAATGATAAGAAATTGAAATAAATTTCAATTAATATTTTGACTTTGAAATTGTTTTCCTAATAGGTTGACGATGCACAGTGTTTGTATCAACCCAAAAATTAGATCCTTTACAGTACACACAGTTAAGCTCACAGGTCTTAAATTACCTGAAAGTAGGGTATTTTTGGTGAAGGCGATTGCTCACCCTCTCCAATTGCCCACATCTCCAAGGTGTGGTATCATCATCAATCCCTGTTGATTATTGAACTACGTTCCTACCTACCTGGGAACTACCTTCACAGGTTCAAGAGATAGTACGCTAGAGGCAGCAATTGAGTTTCCTACCCCGACAATATGTATATCTACAGTTTAAGATATCAATGATAGTAATTCGAGCTTAGGAAGGTTCTAGAATTACCCAATCATTTTAATTGCCTAAATTGCCCGAGTCTAACGTTGAATTCATTATTGTCTATATCGGACTCCAATCTGATATTGATGGAGAATTAATTGGAGTCGAGCGCTGAAAACCGTCATTAAATTACGCGTTTTCACGTTTCGGTTAATTGCTGGATGTTTATATGCGAAGAGAGGTGATATTTAAGATGGCTTAATGAATTGTATAGTTACTAATGACTATGTATAGTTTTCGACCATGGCTTTACAATGATTTACAAAATTAACTCACGGGAACATATAGACAAAATTGACTTTAATTATTATTTAAACAATTTCTATCTTGCTCAGTTAATTTATTGACATAAAAAAGTATCAGTGCGAGTCGGACTCGCAAACGTAAAGCAACGTATCACCTTAATATATTTAACAGAAGATCGAGAGAGAAAAAACGACTTATGCAACTTATTGTCAAAATGCGAACAAAGTAAACGCATATATTATCCGTAGCTCGGTATTAAAGACATTGAGATTACTGAAATAATTTGTTTAAATTATATTCCAATGGAAACTCCAAGATGCTTGAAAAGCTTAAAAACTTCAAACCCTCAGGTATTGTGCTTACGCTCGCACCTGACAATACTCTTTGGGGTCCTACGCTTGAAGCGTGCTTGAGAATCGAGCCGTGCCCCTCGAGACCTCTCCAGATGGTGCGTAGTCGATTTACGCAATGAAAACTTTCGTGGAAAATCTAAAACACATCAGTACCTCGATCTCCCGATATTTTCATAACTAAACATTTTGTTAAACGAGAGTCCATCAAACGTTTTTCTTAAGAGGGTATGCTGTTGTCAAAGCGCCCATACAAACGTAGTCCAGTCATATTTTGAGTGTATGAAAATCTATGAAATTTTCAAGACACAATCTAGAAACACATATCTGTGTCGGTGATGAGTCAGATTTTCGTTTAAATATATACTTCCAGAGTTACAGGGCGTTAAAGTGTTGTATTTTTCGGTAATAAAAAGCCCCAACTTTGAACCTGTTTTACAAGAGTATGAATCAATTTAGAAAAATTTGGAAAAACCACCGACATCTGAAATTTTATTAATATACTGTATTGAAAAAATGGCTACATAATGTACTGTATCCTTCAAATGATCCCTGGACTACGAAACATCCAAATAACGGGTGGATAACTTCGCGTAGTGTATGCTGTCTCACCGTTACGCGCTCGGGTAGGATAGGGCTCGGAGAGGGACAGCTACAAAACAATGCAACCTCGAACACGGCCACGTGGTCTTACCAACATAGCCTCTTAATGATATCCTAAAAATATATTCGTCATCATCAAGAGCCAAGCTTTGTTTAGTAATCACCTACATAAATTCTATCAGATTTTAATATTGGGAAATGAGTATCATTAACATACAGCTTCATTTCATTTTTACTTTTTATTTTTCATTTTAACACACTTTTTACTATTATCCGAATCTTTGGACCATTAGCTGCTTAACGGTTATTTACTGTTCTACAAAATTTTACCCATTGCCTGACCTTATAATCTGATGTTATATTTTTAGGCATTTAATTACTAAACAAATACCATTTTAAAAGATTATGGTAAAATAAATTATGTAAAATCGATTAGAATTAATTGAATTATCATTATCGATCAGTATAATAAAGTCAAGGAGTTGGTTACCTGAATTAAGAATTTATCAAGAATCACACCAACTCATATAAAAAATATATTCGGGGAAATGAAATACGAGTAGTCAAATTGACAATGTACTATCGTCCTATCTAAATCTTTCGACAAAATTATTGTGCTACAACAAGAAAAGATAATAAGGCAGTGCTACATTCAAATCATAATGGGCATGCTTTAATCCTAGACTTAGAAGAGAAAGAATACAAATCACAATAATCCTACGCCTTTATTAAAGGTATATAGGCTTCATATCATTAGGTAGGATTTCACAGTAATATCGTTGAAGTTCACCGTCACTCTTATATCAAACTGAGCTGAATCCGTGCATTCCCATCGGATAATTGTTCAATAACGCAATCAGTTTCTCGTCGTGTCTTTGCTTCGAATCATTTACACAAGCTTGTTTATTTTCCGTCTATTTTCGCCGCCATTCAACCGGCGCGGTCAACCCTTTTTCCGAAATTGCCCATTTCGCAAATAGGGGTTGCAGGAAATAGAAATAACACTATTTGGCTATGGGAGGATTAGCTGAACTTTCCATCCGAAAATAACATGTTAACTTATAGCACAGAAATACAGATTGCACGGCTATAAAATCGATATATCGTCCATATTTTCAATAGAATATTGCAATATATCATTTAAAATTTTCGAGTCGAATGATTTTTTACGAAAATGCAGACTAAGTATGATGTAATTTAAAAAAAATATTAAATATGCCCCCCCCCCCCCCCCCCCCCCCCCCCCCCCCACACACACACATGGGTGGCCTTGAATTCGCTTAATCGATAGTTTCGCCCGCGTTGCATCGCTACACCTCCGGCTCGCTTTTACGACCTTTTAACACATTCCGTTACTTTATTCCTTCTATACTAATGGTTTCTGTATAGCTCGACTATTGTATGCAGTAAGTTGGGGTGTAAAAATTCACCTTGACCGGTCGTTTTGAAAGCGACATGATAAGGAATGGAATTCCATTCTGACTTTTGTCAAGGATGTGAAATATACTGGTCTTTAGGGGCTGTGTGGGCTATGTTACTAACGCTTGAATAGTATCTTATGACACCCATAAACAGCTTCTGTAATAACTGAGTGTCAAATGAATATTAATAGCTTAACTAGAGGCATAATTTTAAACATAAGTGCGTGTGTACACGCAATATTTTTGTGGTTCACATTTGTCAGGTTCAGGTGATTTAAGTAAAACAAATTACAGCTACTGCAGCTCTATAATATTTTCGAAAACTAAACCCATGAGTTTTCTCATGAGTCATATTATGAACGCAAAAGTTGACTGTTTATCCTTTTATTTACGCCGTGACAGGTAGTCAAACGACTTCATTTTTGAAAAACTCAGGCTACCTTGAAATCCGATCGAGCAATCCTGTGGGATGATTTCTGAAGTCCACGCGATCGAAATCGCACACAAAACCTTAGTATAATAAAAACCTAAAGTGTTAAACCTGAAGACTTAAAATGACTTCCGGCACGACATTACGGTTTACAATATATGTATGTAATAATGAGACACTTTCTGATCAATCTTCAAACACCTCAAGTACAAACCACTTACGCGTGGTAGATTCAATTTGTCGCCGACGGATATGAAGTTGTTAACGCGGTCGCATGTGGGTACTTCCATCTCAAATTATGTTAGAAAGTTACGTGGATTGACCCAGTAAGCGAGGAATTAAGTATACATTGGCTTTGATTTTTTGTGCAGGTAGCTATTTGTTGTTAATTAGTGTTAGTGCTTCTTTATTTATCACTAGAGCGGAGAAACTCACTTGAGTTGAGCGACAGTTCTCGAACACTCGTGGTCTGAGCACATTCCGGACACTTCATATAAATGTCGTGATATCGGTTCCTATTCCAATACATCGAACGGATGGCGTTTGTACGAGTATGCACGCGTATGTGTGAGTGATGATACTACCAACCTTAAATACTTAAATGTGCAACAATAGACTATGCTTATGATGATGAGGTGGACTTTCAATGAATTTCACTTTCAGTGAATTCCTGTAATTGCCAAGATATTGTGAATTCATAGATGGAAGTGGCTCCTCATAATCTCTTTCCCACCGCTTACCTTTGAGATGAGAGGTTTTCATATCTTAAGAGGCTATGTTGGTAAGACCACGTGGCCGCGTTCAAATTTGGATTATTTTGTAGCTGTCCCTATCTGAGCCCTATCCTACCCGAGCGCGTACGGTGAGACAGCATACACTACGCGAAGTTATCCACCCGTTATTTGGATGTTTCGTAGTCCAGGGATCATTTGAAGGATACAGTATATTATGTAACAATTTTCTTAATACAGTATACTAGTGAAATTTCAGATGTCGGTGGTTTTCCCAAATTGTTCTAAATCGATTCATACTCTTGTAAGTCAGGTTCAAAGTTGGGGCTTTTTATGACCGTAAAATACAATTCTTTGACGCCCTGTAACTCTGGAAGTATATATTTAAACGAAAATCGGACTCACCACCGACACAGATATTTGTTTCTAGATTGTGTCTTGAAAATTTCATAGATTTTCATAGCTTAATACTCAAAATATGACTGGACTACGTTTGTATGGGCGCTTTGACACCAGCATACCCTCTTAAAGCAGAAACCACGCGACAACAGAAAATATATATTCATAATGTATTTTCTTAGTCAAATAAAAAGTGTTTGCATGAGTTTACATGATTATTCATTGGTACTATACAAATTATGACTCTGTGTATCACATAGTCTTTGACAGACACCTATGGTAATGTTATATTGTTGATGAGCTCCGAGCTAAAATGTTGGTTGTTTTAATTTATTCTAGACCTAGTCGTAAAAGTTATGTAAAGTGAGTCATACTTTAAATCACTCGCCTCTACGGCCTAACGGCTACACGCTTGGCCTAAGAATCCTGAGGTACCGGGTTAGATTCCCAGTACCTATCAGTACTCGCTTTTTTGGTGGGAATGTATTCCTAAGCCATCACCAAGTTATCTAAGTCTGCCGCTAAACAACACAGTGTTAATAGCATTGTTGTGATCCGGTATGAAAAGACTTCTTTCTTATCGCCACTTAACATCAGGTGAGATGACATAGATTGAAAAAGAAAGTTTGTGTCCAGTAGCCACACCAACTTTCTTTCCCCAGCTATGTCACCCTGGTATTTCCTGCGAGGAAATAACTAGCCGCGCAAAAGTATCCCCATCGGAAATTATCACAAATTCCGTTCCCACATCAGAATTATACCTAATTTCCTATACGAGACAAGTATACAGTCTGATAAATAAGTTTGTTACAGAGCCCTTTGTCCTGCGTACAAAGGACCGGTGTCGGATCGTGATAAATGAACTTTAGACCTACAAGTTCGAGGGACTGAATTTGCTTCAACCAATGTAGAGAGAGATAGTCGTATCGCTTCGTTGTACTCATAGTTGGGAACTTGATCTATTGATGGAAGCTATCAGATTGCTGTTGTAGTATTTATTGGTAAAAATATATCTCGAAAAAATTATACAAATTTAATTTGACTGGTGGCGTCTCCTATATTCTCGGTCACCATGTTATCTATCGCCATAGCCGTCTGTATGGGCCATAGTCCACCACGCAGGCCCAATACGGATTGATAGACTTCACACACACTTTTGAACTTCTTCTCAAGAGTGAGCAGGTTTCCTCACGATGTTTTTCTTCAACGAAAAGCCATACAACCAACTTACCAACATAGATGTATTAGATTCACATATATACCCAACATGAATTCCAAATAACAAATTGTAACTCATTGGTACGAGCCAGGATCGAACCCAGACCTCTACAGAACTGGGTTAAGACTGACGTTCTACGCAACTGGGCTACCGCGGCTGCCCTAGTGCTGTTCTTTTTTCTACAACAGTCCCGAATCACGGCAATGGCAGTGGCCGTACCAAGATTACATCGTTCTAAATAAACAGCCTGTCTACCGTCGCGTGACGAAATATATTACGATTGAAAGGTTTATTTGTTTATAATGGCAGTCACCAAGGTGTGCTGTTTAACAGCCAATAAACTTTATTGGTTGTCGTTAAAAATGTATTATTTTTGGGTGAGTAATCGTGTTTCCGACAGCTTATTGTAGGATATACGGTGAAATATCTAGAGGTTCACAGGAAGAGAATGTACTGAATGTGATTCTATACTTTTATTTCATTTATTTGCTTAGAACTAGTTAATAATTCGCTGCTTTTCCCTCTAAAGGATTTATAATATGCATTCCTTAGTGGTTTTCAAATGTTAAGTTTTTTCATTCAAGGTGAAGGGCTCACCTGATGGTAAGTGACGGTAAGGCCGTAGAATAGAAAGCGTGATTACTGAGAAGCCTCAACCTAATTCAGCTCAGGCTCTGCTACCTTATACATACCGGAATACAAAAGTGCTTTAAACACTGTTGTTTGGCGGCAGACTTAGGTAACATCGTGGTAGCTAGCTAGGAAGATATAGAAGTGCCCTGCCACCAATCAAACCGGGTATTGATAGGTACCCCTACTGGAAATCGAACCCGAGACCTTCGTGTTGTTAGTCCAAGCGTGCAACCACTAGACCTCGGAGGCGGTTCTAACTCAATTGATTTGTCAAAAAAACATGGCTGTATTTCCAATTTTTTTAACATTTTCAAAAACCTGTTTCTTTGTGGTACTCTGTAGGTACAGTCAAGTACAAAAATGTGTATCCACTTTTGAACCATGTCATATTCAAATGTAATTGAAATTTCCCTCATCACACTGCATGGGAACAACCAATGGTGAATGTGATATGGTTCAAAAGTAGATATATATATTTGTACTCGAGTGAACATCATGAAAGGATTCTATGTCTCAAGCGTCTTATACTGGGCTTATCTTTGGCCTCTTATCTTTGGCCATCAGATCGATCTTACCTGATACTAACGATGTAACGCGTTGCTCTTGAATTTCTAATGTAAGCTTTTACATTACACAAAGAAGGATATTTCCTGAATTTTAGTATGGGAAATATATATATATAGTTTATCTATTATCTGCCTGCAATAAGATCTAAAAATAACAGTAATTCTTTCGGAATATATTGAAGCACAAAATTTATTTTATCGTAATTACCTTAAAATTGGACATCGGATTGTAATGCTGAGAAATAAATTTCACTAACGTACAACTTTAATGTAGGATACAACAGCCTGTTGAGCAGCTGATTGGCCCTAGACGACGTTTTGAACCTGTAGAAAAAGTTTGTAAATATGTAAATTGTGATTCACTATGAAACTGTATGTAATGATACTTACTTCCCGATATTTTAATCCGATGTTCTATTTTTAAGGTAACTAATTCCTGCACAAAGCTAGCTATGATTTGTAATATAAATTTAGTGTGAAAAGTATCGTCAGAAATACCGTAAGAGTGAAAAAATATCTATCATTATTTTTCTTCAATTCCATACGTATTTCTGGATTAAAAATATTTTAACCATTGCAGTACAAATTTATTGCTCCACAAGAAAATTTAAAAATGAAATGGATTACAGCTAGTCATTCTGAATATAAATATTAAGAAATTTAACCAAACAATTAGTAGGTAATTTAACCCAAAAATTGCGATCGAAAAGGCTCCTAATCAATTTTATTTACTCGTAGTCAAAAATACAACAGAACACCTAACATTTGAAAATGCTACAATAAAGCTTAATTAGTACGAAATGGTATGTTTTTGGTACTTATGTACAAAGTAGACATACTCGTACATGTTTAGAAGAAATCGTAGACTAAAAACACAGACATTCGACAAAGAATGCACACTGAGGCGAATAACGTATACTTCCTCGACATTTTCTTTATTAATCAGGCGGGACGAGCTCAAAGAATTTCCTTTTGACGTCGTCTCGTCGTTCGAACCGTGCATTCTCTAATAGCTCTTGTACAGTGGGAATCCATTTATGTAAATTAACCCCTTTTGTTTCGCCCCTATTGAGACTTTAAACAATGGTAGACGATAAATGTTCTTTTTCATCTCGCGTAACCGGTAACAATGGGTAAATCACAATTACTACCGTGCCTTATTAGAAAATGTAATTTTCAATTACGGTTTATTGCGGGTGCGTGTTTCTGTTTCCATTGAAAAATCTTTTTGATGTTTAAATAATTCGTAAGACATTCACTTAATGGTTATCATTAATAGCTGAAACGGTGATAAATGTTCTTTTTCATCTCACGTAACTGGTTACACTGCGTAAAACACAATTACTGCCGTGCCTTAGTACAAAATGTAATTTTCAATGGCACTTTATTGCGATTAAGTGTTTGTTTCTGTTTAAAATGAAAAATGATTTTGATTTATAAATCTTTTCTAGGATCTTCACTTAATGTTTATCCATAATAATTAAAACAATGATCCACGATAAATGTTCTTTTTCATCTCACGTAACAATGCGTAAAACACAATTACTAGCGAGCTTTACTAGAAAATGTCATTTCCAATTATGATTTACGTCCGTTGCGTAATGCGTAATTCTTTTTAAATTAAAAATTATTTTGTTGTTTAACTCATTGATAACATTATTCAATTAATGGTTATCCGTTATAGTTGAAAACAATGATTCAAGACAAATGTTATTTTTCATCTCACGTAACAATGCGTAAAACACAATTATTACCATGCCTTATTAGCAAATGTCATTTTCAATTCCGGCTTACTGCAGTTGCGTGTGTAAGTTTCGATTGAAAAATATTTTTAATGTTTTTTAAATCATCGGTAGGACATTTACTTATTCGTCTTCCTTGATAATTAATGTAGTGGACTAATCACACTCGTTTATAATAATCAATTATTGCAGATTCGTGTGGTTCATTCGGTATAAATTGTATTGATATTGAAATTCTCGGTGAGACGTTCAGTTGTTGGTCTGCCTTGACTTATGGTTGAAACACTGGACATGGAATTAAAAACTCCTTAATCGATATCATGACACAAACTTCAGTACTTTACATTTATTTAAAATAACATTTTACTTGACTGCTTTAATAAATTGAGTAAGTAAAGGACATCATTCTTTCTGGGCCTTTTCTGAAAACAAAAAAGAATGGTACGTTTTGTTAGAACTAGCCATTTGGAGAAATAATTGATAAGGCACAAAAGCTGTAGGATCGCTCTGAACCAAGTTATACAAGTTGGATGATTCATCATTTTTATACATTTATTGATTTATGAAGGTTCTGGGAAACATAAAATAATGATTGATATTTCTAGAACTAATTATCTGAAGCAATTGTCATCATAGCGCGAAGGCTGTGGGGTCATCATATGTTCTGTTATCATCATCATCAGCCAGGAACCTTTCACTGCCCGACATAGTCCTCCTTCATGGTACGCCTCATTGACCGATCCCGAGCCATTTGCTCATCTAGTAGGGGGACAGCCCGGCACATGCTTCCCGGTACGTGGTTGCCGCAATCAATGAATGAAAATGATGAATCATCGAACTTATATAACTTGGTTCAGAGCAATCCTACAACTTTTGCTCCTAATGGCGAATTCTAACAATACGTCCCAGGAAAGCCCCAAAAATGTATGGAGCCGGAATGATCTCCTTTAAAACTGAGAATTTTAGTTCTTACTAGGTATGATATTATTTCTTGTCTTATCTGGGATTAATCACAGCATCAATCATATTATTATATAGCTACCTAATTGAGCGATTTACATACTCGCATCCTATTGACCAACCCTGTCGAGCTCACATTAGGACAGTCCTGTCCATCCCTTCCCATCACTCCGATTTCTATTCCTACTCATTCACGGTTCATGCAGCCAGATTGTGGAACTCGTTGCCTCACACTGTACGCGACAGCAAAACTGTTTCCGCCTTTAAGAAAAACGTCAAGGAACATTTTCTATCACTATAAGTTAATATATAATTATAGTATGTAATGTATGTATGTATTATTATTGATATATATTAGTTTCTTTTGTATCTCGTATTTATGTAATCGTTTATTATATTTATTATATCGTACACGCCTAACTGCCCTCCTTTCTTTAATATTTCTCCTTGACCTAGGACTGCTGGAAGAAATTTCTTTTAGAAATAAGCTGTTCCTTTTGTATATATTTTTTCTGTTTCTTGTGTTATGTAATGTTTCCGTGTACAATAAATTGTTTAAATAAATAAATAACTTATTATAATTTTAATGTTTTGGCAAGGCACAGTCGTTGTTTAGCTCAAACTCATTGTTTAATTTTAGAGCTGCTGAATTTTTTTCAATGTTGGTAGTGGTTGTACCTGCAGAAGCCACTTTGGAGTTTCACTGTATTAATTCAAGATGTCAAGGCTAATTCGAATAAGTGAAGGCGTAAAGAGCTGAATTAATTTATGAGTCATTCATAAATTATGCTTTATGGCGAAGTAAAAGTCAAACAGTGTCTTTTAAGAAATCTTTTGTACAGGTCTGTACCTGAAAAAAAGCATTGATACCTCAGGTATTGATATTTTTTATTCCGTTTACGTTCTTAATAAAATTAATATTTTTAAATTTGCATTCAAGTACTTCCAATGGTTTCCAATAAGCAGAAAATATATTCTTCCGAGTTATTTAAAATAGACATTTATAATTATATTTTGTCTGGTTGAAATAACATTCTGTCGATTTCGAGACAGTAAGTAACATTTATTATTTACTGAATGGCGGCATAATTTCTTGCTTTATTTGTTTGAGACGAAACTTAAATTTTAAAAAATGGATTTGAAAAACCAATAAATCAAAATTCAAAATATCTTACCTTGTCGGAAGAAAGTCCAATTTTAATAATGATGCACTAAGCCCATATAAGTTTCATTACTCTAGCAAATTGTATGTCCATTGCACTGAAACGATGTATGAGGTATCCTTTGACACAAACACTGTAATAATCAACAACAAAAAAGTCCGGGAAAAAGAAATAGTTTTAAATACGAGCTGAATACTTATCGCAGCCGTAAAATGGCGACCGAAAAGTTTTGAATTTCACGCGCGTTTGCCACTGGCTGAAATTGCGTCCGATCGACACGGCGTTATTCGCCGAATGCCGGATCCGAACAGACAGAACCGCACCTGTTGTCTATATTTCTGAACCCACACAGAAATAGTGGTGTAGTGTCGCACTCACACAGATATAGCTAAATTAATTGAAGTTCCTGAGAAGTAAACAGTGGAAAACACTTCTATTTTTGTTTTTCTTGTCGAGTTGTCGATATGCTTTCTGTGCGTCTACAATGCCTTGAAAATGTTTCCTTTGCAACGGTTCCATTAAAGGCGATATTAACTTATTAGTAATTTAAACAATAAAAAATTGATACGAGCGAAAAAGAGCAAAATTTTGAATTAATAACACAATTAATTAACGCGTTCAATAAGGACTAAAAGCCGACTTCAAGTGGCGTAAAAATTTAGTTTTTTGTTGATTTGATTTTCTCAAAGAGTGATCAATTTCGTAAAAAAAATATTATATGAGACCACTTATAAAGTATTACCTCTACCAAACAAAACAAAAAAGAATTATCAAAATTGATTCACTATTGGCAGAGATATCGCGTAACACACATACCAATAAATGCTTTGAATTGAGAACCTTCTTCTTTTTTGAAGTCAGTTGAAAATTTATTTCTTAAAGATAAAAATAAAATGTAAACGACTCCTTGGCCTAATGGATAAATGTTGGATTTACAATCGGGATAGACCGGGGTCGATTCCCAGTGGGGTACCTGTCGGTACTCGGTTTGGTTGGTGGTAGGGCATTGTCTACGTTCACCTGACTAGCTACCACCATGTTACCTAAGTCTGCCGCCAAACAGCAGTGGTAATAGCACATTTGTGTTCCGGTATGAAAGGTAGCATATCCGGTGCCTCATTAGGTTGAGACATTCTGGGTGCGCCAGCTTACCATTTAACAGTCTTATCGTCACTATCAGGTGAGATGAAGGCCGAGTACAATACCCATCAAACGTAAGAAATAATAATAATAAATTCTAATATAAAATAAAAAAGTATTTGAATTCCAAAGTGGACACTCCTTATCATTTAAATCTGACACAATAATCCAAATGAATATAATTGTTTATGGAAAATGTATCATATCATGGATAGGACATTAATAATATAAATTTTATTTTCTAATTTCAAAGTAAAGTAAATACTTTATGCATGTAGTAACTGAAATGAGACTCCACTACTGAAATGAATTTTCATTTTAGCAATCTACAGTTCTCAGAGCAACCGAATCATTTGTATAGATCATGACTTTGAAATACATAGAATGTTAATCAGATGACAAAATGTTGTTGAATTGGGATTGTCAATTAATATTTTGACTTATAAATATCGAGCTTTATTCAGCAGTTTAAATTGAACTCAAATTTAACATTGTTACGGTGATATTTCTATATTTTACTAATTTTAATTTTTGGTTTAACAATTTAAACAAAAATAAGTCCAAAAAATTTAACACGGGATCGGAACTAAAAGAAATTTTAAACCCTTGAAGAAGAAAAACGTAATCTTCTTAAATATTGGTCCATCCAAACTTTATAAAAAAGCATACTGAAGCTATTTGATTTATTAAATAATCTAAGCTGTTGTAAAAGTGATGAATGAAACAGGTGTCTTTGTCAAGAATCGCTGAATGGATGGTTGTGAATAGGAATTCCGTTCGAAATTCAAATGGAAAAGGATCCAATTTTCACGCTATATATTTTTGGTTGCATTTTTAAATGAAACTTGAATCATTGAATATAAAATAATTGATTTGGCTATTTGTTCAAATCTTTAGTGTTTGAAGGACCTGAGTGTAAATCAAAGAAACTAGCCAACTCTTCACCAACGACCCTCGCTGAATCCCCACACCAAATGATTAAAGGTAGCTCACCGTTTGCTGGCGCTCCTCGAGAGTCCTGGACGTCCAGGAATTGAAGTTCTTCCAGTTTGTGAATAGCAGCACTTAACACAACGCGAATGTCCACCTGTCTTCATATGTTGTACAAAATTGATTTGTATGTAGTGACGCGGTCAGGTTCTTAGAGTCGACTGAAACTTCTTTTTTTAAAACAGTAACGGAAAGTACCTTTTTTTACCAGTCTGTCAGAACCGACGGTATATTTAAATAGTTAGTGAAGGCGGTAAATTTGAAACCGTCTTTATCCAGCGCCGAGCTACCATGTTGCAATGGATAGAGTAAACAGACTCAGGTCGTCGGATACAAATTGGCCCAAACAATAATAGTGGGTTTTTATTTTCTATGGCTTTGAATCTGGCCGTCACCAGACTGTCTATATTATATTTGCTTCTAGGACAACAATAGTGCTGCACCAATTTAATCTTGCATGCCATTATCTTCTGAAGTAGCGTGTAGGTTTTTATCCGACTACGTCGAAGCAAAAAGCTGGGTTAAGATTTTAGCAACTTTGTACATATGTATTATGTTCATCTACATATTTCATCGTATCTCCTAAACTAATCATCGTATTTCGACAAATGCGGTATTGGTGATAGTAAAAAGTATCATGTATGTTCATCCGGTGTATATTACACATATTATTATGTCACAGAATTGATATATTACTGCGTACAGAACGGGTGGACCCTACTCGATAGAGAAGGCCTATGTCCAGCAGTGGATGTTTCCCGGCTGATGGTGATAGTGACGATGATGATATCAAGTAACGGCTCTTGGGAAACACGAGACAGAGAATTCCACTCATAATGGTCAAGGATACTGAAATTTTTATGAATTAACAATAGAAGTGCCTGCCATTACTACGCATCAGTCTCAAATGTACACAGTTTTACTTTCAAAAATTTTAATAACGAAAATCTAATAATTTTGCACATAAAATTACATAACTAACTATTTTAGGATATATTAATCGTAATTTTCGTCCCCCGAAAGGTGTAAACACGACTTACTTACGGTAGCCCGACGTGTATATATGCGGAGAGCAGAGGACCGAATGAAGTGGCGCTCTCTTGGAGAGGCATACATGCAGCAGTGGACAGCCGTAGGCTGTACATGATGAATCGTAAATAAATACATTATATAATTTTATCATCAGCTGCGTAAGTATACTTTTAGAAATGGTCCTCTGTTATAAGTAGCTATGTTGAATATCCCCTTTTAGGGATTAGCCTTTATCACCTCGCCTGATTGCGGTAAGATATTAGTGAACGGGTTATTAGATAAATGAAGATTTATACATTACAAATCTCTTTTTTCTTTTTCTCTCCTCTTTCAACATGATAAAATGAAATGAATGAAATAAATTATATTCAAAATGCGTCTTATTAGTTTTTGTAACTTAAATAGGTAATAAATGTTGAATAATAGCCTATGCTGGGACCCTATGCTGAGACCAGAAATAATATCTGTAAGACGCAGCCTGAATAAATTATAATAATAAACAATACATAAATGAATGAAACACAAAACTTAAACAAAGTACGCCACACAAAGAAGAACGGAAGATATTTTTTAAGTTACAAAAAAGTTCTTATAAACAAATGTTTCTCAATGAATGAACGCGTTCATATTTAGATTTCTGTGGTCATGTCAGATTGAGTTGGTATTCAGCTGTGTCTACGAGTGCTACGCAGGCGTAGCACGTAGACGATGTTCGTAGAGCTATTATATTACTGAACTAAACAGAGCGTATTTATTTTGTGACATTGAGGGTACATAATCTATTTAGAACAGGACCTTGTGACGCCTATGTTTTGAACTACGTAGATGGACAAAAGCCGATTTGTAGTTCATAATTCTATACAGAGAAGGGGAAATAAATAAACATTCGGAACGCTTTCCTAATAATTTTACATTTGTGCATGAGATACGCATACATATTACATGATATTAAATTACGAAGAAAGACGATTGGCTTTCGTCATGCCAAAGTCAATCAACAGGGCACAGGGAAAAGGCCAAAAAGTCAAAGGCATTAGGCCAGGCTTCCGGGTGAGCACTCTTTCCGTCCAACGGCCTTATATTCACTTACCATCAGCTGAGATAAAGGCCAATAGAACAAAAAAAAACTGTGTCGCAACCCGCGCGCAACTAACCAAAATTTTCCACACAAACTGCCAATGTCACTCAGAATGACATTGTATTGCGATAAAATGGTGCCGTGGCTTAATTCTTGGAGTATGAGTGAAATAACTGTCAGAGAAAAGCTTGTACTCGTATTTCACAATATAATATATATTGTATTCCCTATCTTTTTAGGTAGCTAGGCACTGAAATTTCATTCGACCCATAGTTAATATTCAGGAGAGGATATTCGGAATTTGGACGGTCCCTCGTATTCCGAGCTAAGCATGTCAAGACTGAGGGGGTACGTTATTAGATTGTATTACAGTTCACTTTAGCACGCAACTAATTTATATACGTAACGTGAACCGCACGAGCAAATAGTCAACAAAATGTGACTTTTGGGAAAAATCTGTCAAAGAACGGCAGATTCATGTATCAACAATATTTTGACGTTGAGAATGAGCAAGTCCATTGGAACTTGTGTAATTTAGGGAACAAGGTTTGACTTATCAGAACGTGTCTCTGCATTGCTGAAAATAGGTTTTACTCATGTGAACAATCCTTCGTCCTCCTGATTTCCTCAATCCCCAGCACACTAATGTACTAGTTCAAGTAGTCAAATCAGCTTACCAGAAGGTGTACCATCTACCTCTCTTGATCCAAGGTCGCAACTTGAGAGCCTTTTTGCTCCAGTGACCGTCTGTTTGGCAATGATATTAAACCGCTTCTGAGTGTCTACACGCATGAACTTACAATCCTAAGGTCCGGGTAATATTATAAACGCTAAAGTGGGATTGTTCGTCCTTCCTTCACGTCGTAACGGATATTAAGAATGGCTACATTATTTGTATTGGATTATTTTAAGGGTAAGGTTAAAAATATATTGTTTACTTTTTAAACGAACCGCGCAAAGCGTTATTGTGGGATATTTTGACTTTTGTTTGGTTTAAGAAATTGCGGGAAATAGCTATTTAAAAAAAGGATAACTGGCACTAGATTTCAAAATAGAAAATGAATTAGTACTGTACTGTTGAATTTGGTATACAGTAACAAAATGTACAGGAAAATGGGTACTTTTTTTAAACCATGTGTTATGTAAACGGATCTTAAAATAAATAATACACTTTAATTTTATTCAAAAATTAAGCCCAGGCTTGTACTATTTATCCCAAGTGACGTGGGTCCTGCTTACTGAAGTAGAACAGACGTGACTTGTTTAGAGTTTTTCGAATACGCATGTCAAAGTTAAGCCCAAGGCCGTACGTGGAACGAATTAACAAGTGGCTAAGTGAATGAATTAGATGTAATGACGTAACTGATTCAAAATAATAATAGAAAAGCTTAATAATTAAAGTGTTCTAGTCGATTATTGACCGTCTTGAGCGTTCGGGGTTGGGTGATCTGATCTCAACTTTTAGAGTTACATAGTTTCACGTCTAATGACTTCTCCCTAAAAAAATCATCATGTTATCCATACAGTTCTTTGAATATGAACAGCTCATTATCTTTTATAGACCGAATGATCGTGAAATCGTTACAAATTTCGAAACTCTCAAAGACAATCATTACAAATCATCATCAAATGTATTGTGTAATATAAATGTAATTATTATGTCCCCACGCGGGCCCAAGTGCGGATTGGCAGACTTCACAAAGCTTTGAATTTATTCTCAAAAGTGTGCAGGTTTCCTCGCGATTTTCCTTTACCGAAAAGTCAATGTTAATGATTTTATCATTCGTACATACATTCCAAATAACAAATTGGAACAAGCCAGGATCGAACCCAGACCTATGATTATTCACGGACCGACGCTCTACCCTAATATGCTATAAATTTCATGTAATTCAATGAAACAGCTTTACATGATAGCATTGTAAAAAGAAATATGAATATTCATTGCCGTACGTGTATTAACGCGAAAATAGTGACCTATGGTGAATTTTCTTGGAAAGGCTCGGCTCATTCACGCTCAGTCTGAAATCTGATCGTTTTAAATGGGCGTGGTTCTAGGCTTCCTGCAAACATTAGGTGATTTCTATGAAGTCGTTAGAAGTGGGCGTTAATGAGTAAATAACTAGAATAAACTTTATAGATATACATAAGACACATAAATTTTATATTCGTCTCTTGATACAGCAGTTGTAGTTCGATTTAAAATAAAAATGTATAGATATTAACAGCTTATTATTTAGGTTTAGGTGGTTTTTTTTTCAAGCATTCATCATACTTTTCAACCAACTTTAAAAAGGAGGAGATTCTCAGTTAGACTGTATGTTTTTTGTATGTATGTTACGCGATAACTCTTCCAATTGTGAATCGATTTTGATGATTCTTTTTTTGTTTGATAGAAGTGATAGTACTTTATAAGTGGTCCCATATAAATTTTATTAAAATGTACCCAGATAATTCTACCTCTAATGTTAAGTAACTGAATCAGCCAATTAACAGCTACATATTTGATTGGATTGTTTGGATGTAGGGCACTTTGTATGTCATCTTGGTTTCTACCACCATGTTACCTAAGTCTAGCGCCAAACAGCAATGTTGTGTTCTGGTATGAGAGGTAGCAGAATCTGCGCCTCATATCCTGAGGCATCAACAATCTTATCGCCGTTTATCATTGCAAAGTATTTATGCATGAAAATAACACTCGTGCATAAACAATTTTATAATGTTCTTCTTAGTTTACTTTTAAGAAAATAGCATACAAGAAATGAAGTACACTGAACTAGTATAAAGGCCTAAAAATAGACCTCTGTTTCGAAAAGCAGCCAACATTTGACTTTTAAAAGTAGGGCATTGGTGTGCTTTATAGCTTATGAAGCACTCGACAGGTCAAAGCTCTAGAGTAGGTCAGTTGTGAAACAGGTGAGGCCAGCAACAACGAATGCCGCGATGTAATAATAGCCTTTACCGAAATTGGCGAAAAATGGAAGCAGAATTTCATTTTAACTTGTGACACAATGAAAAAATATCAATTTAGATACTTTAGTTCAAATACTCTGTCCTAAACGAGTAGTTGAAATACTTGTATCTTTTTTTTGCATATAAAGAACCACAGTGTACTAACTAAAAACGTTGTATTTTGCTATATGTTTCTTTTTTGCCTTGCTTAATACTTGTATTAATATGGTACTTTACACCAAGTTAGATTGGGGTTTATCTAAGTTTTATTACATAAAGGCTATTAAAAGCAATCCCTGTAAACTATAAATACAAAATAATTTTAAATATTGTCACATTTTAATTTATGCAGTCTCTTCGCTATTACCGAGATCATGGATGCAATTGACTAAGTACACACATCCTTACAACCTCAAGGTTCAAGGATATCTTTCCTGACGTCACTCACTATTGGTCTCTGGTGCCTAGATCCGACATGAGGTGGTTTGGATGTGTCTTTAGTGAATTGCATCCTTGAATAATTTATATTATTTTGAAATTTTAGTTATTTCAATATTAATTCAATATTGAGTTCTTGTGAATAAGAATAGTATGTATGCAGTAGATAGTAAATATAAGTTTTAAATATCAACTCTACATAGCAGCAATGGAACGAGCTGTGCCCGGAGTTCCTCTACGTGATAACATCTGGAATGAGCAGATCCGTAGTCGAACAAGGGTCAACGACATAGCTCGACTAGTCAGTGAACTGAAGTGGCAGTAGGCAGTCCACATCGCTCGAAGAACCGATAACCGACTGGAAGAAACAGTTCTCAAGTAGCAACCACGTAACGGGAAACGTATACCGGGCCGTCCCCCTACTAGATGGACCGACGACCAAGTCAAGGTCGCGGGAAGTCGCTGGATGCTGGTTCGATGCCGGTCGATGTAGCATAACATTGAGGTGAACTATGCCCAGCAGTGGACGTTTCCCGTCTGATGATAATGATGATAACTATATAGTAGGAGATGTAGACCGTAATAAATAATAATTGATTTATTGAACTTACCATCACGAACTAATTTATATCCGACTACAGCGAATAAGGGTTATGATTTGATCAACCTTAGTATGGTAGGCGTTTCTGTAAAAGAAGGCTATTCAATCGTGATTTAAATAAGTATTATTTAATTACTCTAAAATTATTCACATGTACGAAATGTCATGTCTCCACCAGGTGGGAGTTTAACATGAATAAACGCCTACTGCATTTCAGAGAGCAAACATTTTAATCCGTTTCACAGAATGTCGTTTTGTGTCTGGCTGAAGTACCTATATGCAACACATTCTGTTTGAATGTGTGCGCAGTCTGCCACGTCATGTTTTGAACTGTAGACAGTTGAAATTTTCAATGGCGGCTGCGAGTATCCATCCATATCCATACTAATATTATAAATGCGAAAGTGTTTTTGTTTGTTTGTCTTCCCTTAACGCTGTAATGAAGGGTCAGAATACCTTGATTTAAAAAAAGAGGAGGTAGGAGGAGAATTGGACTGTATGTTTTGTTTTGTATTTTACGCGATAACTACGCGATAATTATGACACGATTTTATTGATTTTCTTTTGTTTTGTAGAACATATTTCAAATAAATTTTATCGAAATTGATTCATCGCTTTTTGAGACCAAAAGCTAGTATAAAATAATAATGTCATTTCTCCCACATCGTAAAAGTCTTAACTTTTCACTCAAACAGAAGAGGGGCTCCAGTTAAATTAACAACTGAAATATGATTCCATTTCCTCTCACGTAAAAAGGCTGGGAAGCAGAGCTCTCTCTTTGACGGTGTGGGTTCCGTTTTAAACGACATTTTTCACGTAGGATGGGTTAGCACTTGGCCTTCATCTCATCTGATGGTAACTGATGACCTAAAGAAGATAACTGGGTGTTAGCTGGGAGATAGACCTTCTAGACCAACGCGCACCATCGTAGGCCACATCGTCGCTTACCATCAGGCTCTGTAAAAAAAAAAGATAGCGAGTGTATGAAGAGGGTTGCCTGAAGGATTGGCGCACTTTGAGAGAGAACTTTCTTCATCAGTGGAAGTGGCAGGATGAGTCAAGTAAGTGTAATATTCAAGCGAATTATTTGATAGAACTGATGTTGTAAAACAATTGCCGCTAGGCTGCGCAGTCCACTTTTAATCGACTTCAAAAAATGAGAAGGCTATCAGACTGTATAATTTTGGTGTGTCAAAAACTTAATTACTTCATTAAAATCTTAACATTAGAAGACCAGACTGATACCAGGATACAGACGATCGACTTGAAATATGGGAAATGGTGACCCACAGGGTGCAGAAGGTAAACTAATTTATGAAATATCAAAGTGAAGACACTAAGACAAGTGGGTTATCAAAAGGGCTTTGTATGTAGACTATGAAACAGATTTTTATAATTTTGTTTGCAGCATAGTTTGTGACTTATCATTCTAAAATTTCTTAACCATAAACTTAAATTTTCTCTTTTAAGAGAACCCTAAAGTGCACTTGATACTCTGATGGGATTAATTTAAAATTGGTAGCGAGGACGTGCTTTGTCACCGTCGACCAATTCCATGAGATTTATTTTCGACCCGTTTACCACTTTAACTCGTGCAGTTAGATTTGAGATTTTAACCTCAGTTTTAAGGTCAATTTTGCTTTTGTTAATGAAAGTGTAACTTTGTAAATAATTACAATATTTTGAGAACTGAACGTTTTGACTGAGAGATTAAACTGGACCTGTATTCGATTTAAAACGCACTATTTAAAACAAATAATATTTATTTAACTTAAATACATTTTTATAGTCGAATAGTCAAATAACCACAGCTCATAGTTATAAGTTGAAAATGAGCTCATAATTATAGTTTTAAGTTATTATAATTTTCGAGAATAACAGGAATTAATAGAATTAGTAGTAGCTGTGATTGCCAGTGACAAATATGAACTAAAAATAAGCATTAAAGTTTCAATATATTTCTAAAACATCTGCGCAAAATCTGTTTCAATATATTTTTTTCGTACATTAGTTAAGTAAGTGTGGACAAAAATAATAATCATTTAAAACTAATATCCTAATTATCTATGTATATATCATCATCTTCATCAGCAGAGAAACGTCCAATGCAACATAAACGCCATAGGTCGTTGTTTTAACAATCCAAACGACATAGGCCTATGTATATCAACAACGATTACAAAATTCGACATATATTTTAAACGTTTTAAATATGCTCGCCGACTCAATATTTACAAAGATTCAGAGGAATGAAATTCGATTGAAAATTATGTCTCAGTGTGAGATCAAAATAAACTTATTTACGGACTTGTTCCCTCAATCAAATTCAGATTTGGTAAATCCCCGAAGGCAATTCACCTTCGAACCCTGTCGTTTTCCCCGTCACTGGTTATCTTCAGTCAATTGTTCAGCCACCTATCAACGCTTCTCAAACCTTGGATAGAGCTACTTACTAACGCCAACACAACATGTTAACATAACATTCCAGAGCTTTCTGGAATGTTGTGGAATGCTCTCGAATGTTGAAAATGAATGTTCGCGAACGTCTTCGATCATTGCGGAACATTCCAGAACACCTTCAAATTAAGTGGAACCGTTTGAAGCCTTTTTTGTATGTCTGACTACTTATTGGTAGGGGTGTATAGAAATTTAAGAAAGAGTATTTCACAGCATTTCAGAATTTTCTGGGTTTCTTATTCCAACTATCTCAGAATCTCATATCAATACCCTTAGCGAAGCCGGTCACCCCAGCCAAACTGCAGCTAATTCAAAATAAAATAGATTTGATTAGAATAAACAAGACAATTTCAGATGTTCGTTTCTTTTCATGAACTTCTCCATAACGTTTCAAATCGATCTTTTCTATAAAAAGCTAAAGCTACATTCCGGTTGTAAAAGGATAGCAAATAAAAAGTCAATTCTACCAATATGTCGCGACGTTCACACTCGAGAACCACTATGTGAACTATTATAAAAATACTGTATACTAGTGAACTTTTCCCAACAATAAATCAATACAAAGTTTATCTAAAGTTGCAACGTTTTAGCTGCCCTGGGAGAACCTGTGTGGGACGATAGCTATTACCCACCAGTCTCTCGTAACAAAATTTTATGTTTACTACCGCCCTTTGTGTTATGTTTGTCTATCTGATGAAATATTTGTGTATCGAACGCCTACATGCGTTTTATTGCTGGTTCCGTTTTGAAGGTGAATGATTAATTCTCGTAAAATATAACAGCTTTTAATATTGCCTTTTAATTTTTGTGTCATGCAATGCTTTTAAGTATTTAACGACGTCAAGTCTGTATACTAATAGATACTTCTACACAGAAGTAAATAATTTCATCTTACCTTCATTGACAACCCTATACAGTAGCTCACACGTCAAATAAACTAGACACTTTGTTCAAAATGGTGGAATATCATTTAAATAGAGGTGGAACCTAGCCGTTAAGGTTGACCGATTGTACTTCGATAGTCACACTTCCTGAAATAAAGCCTGTAGCAAAATGAGACGCTGGCTTTTTAAATTTATTAAAACACTATTGTAATTTTTGCTATTCGTAATTGAAAAGGCATAATTACACCGGGTATTTGTAAAGCATATCGGTGGCATGCCAGGCGGACTGCTGGAATAACAGTTGACATTTTGTTTTGTAGCAGTGACCATTCAGTATTACGGTTTTATTTCTTGTTTACCCTTTAACAATTCAAAGAGTTTAATTTTTTTGTAGAACATTATAAATAAAACTTAGTAAAACTTTCAATGTTAACAAATATAGACTCGGAATGACTGTTTATCACCGCGGAGTAGTTCTAAGATGAAAATGACCCTCCCTCGTAGATCACCATGACTTATAGGCTTTCATGGGGGATTGGTCACAATACAAAGATGGATGGTGTGCTCCGTGCTTACGTTACCCATGGGTCACTTTACGAGGCCCATGGGAAGCTATGGGGTCTTGTTTCTAAATCTATACCCTAAAGAGGCAAACTATATTTTATACTGGAGCACATTACTGGTGTAAGATTCTTCTAAAGATTTTAAAAATTATAAAATTCAGACTTTTCCTAGTCAATATATTCTGATACTCTGAGGATTTGGTAACGCATAGATTGACGACCTGCAGCCCGCTGGTCTGACAACCTTAAGAAGGTAGCAGGGAGCTAGTAGATGAGGAGGTCTGATGACCGGAAGGTGCACGCTGATAAGCCTGAGACTGATAAGCCAAGTAAGTCAAGATCGAGTTTGAGACAGACCATGAGATGAGGTTGTGACAAGGTACTAGGTGTAAATACTTAGATCACGCTATTAAGCCATGCCTTAATATTTTGAAGTACAGCACTCCACACCGAGCTGCCACATTTTTCACTAGAGTTCCTGTTGATTTAAAAACGATTAGTAGTGCTGTTGTTTTTTAAAAACAAATTGAAATTATTATTACTGGAAACAAAATTCTGTGCTTTTGATGACATTTATAACAAAATTAGGATTATTAATTTTCTTTATGACGTATTATTTGCTTATTGTAATTTTTATTTATTTTGTATGGATTAAATAGTTTTAAGTTAAAATGTAACAATTATATGTTTATGAAGTAAATAAATTAAATGGTGTCGATGTGGCGTACCATGAAGGAGGCCTATGTCCATCAGTGGACGTTTCCTGGCTGATGAAGATGATGAAATGAAACATACATGAAGCTACAAAATTTATACAAGTTTTTGACCATTGACAAAGTTTGATAACCTCTCTCTTACTGCATTAGTAAATATCGTCAACAACCTGACCCAACCCCTGACCCAGATTCTGACTATAGTAAGTCAAGTATAAACATCAGGAATCGATTGAACTGACCAATCCCTTCTATTGCCCGTTTGAACGGATATCGTAGCATCAGATACGAGATCTTAGGCATCGGATAACGGGTGACAAGGCATTAGATAAGGGTCGTTTGATGGAGTAGATTATGGTAATATGCCATCGAATAACCGACTTTTTATTTCAACATGTTTACCATCGACTGCAAAGTCAACCTTTGGGATAATCATTCAATTTTTTTTAGTTTTCCAAACTGAAATATCTCAGAAACTATATCATATGCGATATTTTGTCAAAGGCTTTATTTGCCGTTTTGCTAAATTTATTTTAAGTATCTGATACCACACTAACCTATTTATTTACAATCGATTCCTTAGATTCTTATCTGTCACTGCCAATTAATAGTTGAAGTCTGAACGGGGAACTCTCGACTTCAGAGCGCTATGGGTACCTCCAAGTAATCTTGTTTGATCTATTTCATCTGTTCCTTTCATCCTTTCTCCAATTATTTGTTATCGATTTACCGATAACTCGATGTCAAAGAGAAAACAATTCTAGTACAAAACTACGAGCTGCATTCGCCTGGAATAGTCGAGTGCTTTTAATATTTTCCGGGTCGCCCACCGACCCACTCGAGATTCAGATGATTTTGTTCCGTTCAATATTATCTACCGATTATGCGAAATCAGATACGAATAACTTAGTAGACAGTCGTTTCAAGGGATTCCATTCCTGGACTTATATATTCCTTTTGTTTACATTTGAAGGTAGTATTTGAAGCTCATGGTAATTCCTTATCATTACCATGAGCCGAGAAATGTCCACTTCTGAAAATAGTCCTGCCCCATAGCATGCCGCAATGACCGATCCCGAGATACTTGCATCCAGTGACTCCCCACAAAAAGGGAAAACAAGAACAAACTCCAAACATAATATGCTTTTATAGCAGCGTTATCTGCATTGTATTGCACGCCAACTCGAACTATAAACAATAATAAAGAATAAAGTATAGTTAACAGCCCATTATGGCATCATAAAACTATATGTTACCACCAAATATTCATAAGCAAACAAGAGGAAGCATATTTACTATACCCATTTCGTATTCAAATGCATACAAAATAACTAGGCGCTGGAATCGACTGTATTACAGTAATTGTCTTCGTTTAGATTTATGTAAGTAGATATTCGTGCTCGCGAAAGCCTTTTGAGGTCCGGCTTGTTTGAATATCCCGCATCCGGAGTAACTGGCTGCGATGTGGTAGGAATTCAAAATATGCGACCCAAATGGGTGACCTCTTTGTACGGATGTACAAATATGCTGGGTTAAGTGCCTGTTTGGTTAAATATTTAAGCGGTAAGAGAGGAAATGTACATTTTAATTGTAGCACGATCATTTTGGTAACACTTTATCTTTACTACGGAGCTGATTGTGTTTTTGAACTTCTTTTTTAGCGTCACATACTATACGCATGGAATATATTATCATTTATTTTTATTACACAGAAGTGTTTAACAATGAAACAATACATTTAATAAAGTGTTTACATATAGTAGAGACCTTAAATATCTTCTAACTTTTTTGTTTCGTTCGAAACACGTAATCGTAGAGTTTGACAAAAATATGTATAATTATGCGAAACATGTGCGGAGTCCATTCAGTCGTCATGTCACCTGGTGGCAAGTGACGATTAAGACTTTGTTACATTTCATACCAGAAAACAACAGTGTTATTACACTGCTTAGCGGTAAACTTAGGTGTTACTTAGCCAAGTAGACATATTAAATGTCTTACTACCAACTAAATTGAGTATCGATAGGTACTTCAACTGTAAACCAAACTCTGGACCTCTGGGTTGAAAATCCAAACGTTAGGAGCGCTAAAGCTGGTATAGAATGACAAGTTTCACATTCATATCATTTTCAATAGAAAACATGTGTAATAAAAACATAAGTATTGTTTTTGAAGTGAATTTTTTTTATTTAGTGTCCAGCGGCGAACTTGAGTTCAAACAAATGAAGAACAATTTCCTTTCGAACATATTCATCTATTATTCTATGGCTGTAAAGTTCTGTGGAATCTAACGGAATCTAGCGTATCCCGCCTGTCTCCCAAATCTCTCTAAGCTTTTGTTTCACCACTCACGACTTGGCTATCCTCGGACATGGATTATGTCTTGATTCAGAGCGGAAACATGTTTTGACAAGGGAAAAAATATTGGTCCGTTCTGGGAAAACAGCCGACATTACAGAGTAAATATCAAATATTATTATTATGGATTAGGGAGGCTTTTCTAAGAGAAATTGGGTCACACCATGAAATTAACGCTCGTTAATAGAGTACTGCGTAAGTAAGTACTCGGTATTATTGCTTCCATTGTTTTCCTCCAGGCTTAACTTGGAGTAGCAGGGCGTTTCCCCATTTCTCATTTACAAGGCCAAGGTCGTATTGTGGGTTCTTTATGACACTTATACAGTTTTTTCAAGGGAAGGGGGAGGGGGGAATAATAACATACAAAGTAAATACACTTAAATATTATCATCAACAGTCTATATACGTCCCCACTGCAGGGGCTCAGGCCTACTCTGCTATAGAGAGTGTATGGGCCATAGTCTACCACGCGGGTCTAGTGTGGATTGATAGACTTCACACACACCTTTGAATTTCTTCTCAGGAGTGTGCAGGTTTCCTCACAATGTTTTCCTACACATAACACACGTAAATATACACATAATCTATTACCATAACAAACACCAACTACCATGACACAAACACACCCTCACACACTCTCCCTCACACATATTTATTTATTTTTCTTTTATATATTATACTATATTTTGTTATTTTATATTTCTTAACTTTATGTTTATACGCAGCTCTAAAGCGCCGTGGGTGAGAGCCTGGTGTCCTGTAACACAGGGTCACACCTACCTCAGGCACCAGTCTCTCACAGGTACACCTACCTTGTAGGACTTACGTAAACATTTTGTTTCCTACTTACCGTTGCTTATATATATTACACATTATTCATCATCATCCAGGAAACGTCCACTGATGGACATAGACCTCCTCCGTGGTACGTTACATTGACCGGTCCCGAGCCACTTGCATTCAGGGACTCCCCGCGACCTTAACTAGGTAGTCGGCCCTGTAGGGTAGTCCGGTAGACGTTCCCCGTCACGTCGTAGCCACTCAAGAACTTCCCATCGGTTATCCGTACATCTAGCCATATGGCCTGTCCAGTGCCACTACAGCCTATTTAGACTTCTGGGTTCGCAAGCTTCCCACTCAACAGCCTTATCGTCACTAAGTGCAAACCCATGATACATTATAAAAAAAATTATTATTTTTGACAACATCAGTATGCCATCAGTCAAGACTGACAGACCAGACTGATCCCAGACTGTATGTGTAACCCCACGTCTTATTATATAAATAAGTCTTGACTGAGTCAGTTAATTCGGGATTCAAACAGCAATGTATTTGAACAGTACTTAATCCTTATTAAAGCGATCGCTGCTATCTATTTGAAGCGGTTCATTGCAGAGGGGTTGCCAGAGCCAGTTACGTGTGCTTCAGCCTACGTGATTGGAAACAATGATAGTGCCGAACAGGAATTCAATCGTCGGAACTTTACAGTACCTGCTGAGCACAGAGAGGGATTCAAGGCGTAATGAAGCTAGGCATATACTTACAGCGCGTATATTTTGATGGCAATAGGTGTTGGTTTTAAACAACACATTGACATAAATTTTGACAGTTAATTGTTAATATTTAATAACACGTAACATCATGACAGTTCAATAAACTGTTTTATCATTTATTAAGTCAAGTCAATTTGAAAAATGATTTAACAAAATTTATTTAATTTAATTTAATTTAACATATGATTTCTACGGTCGCAAACTATATCCGGATAAATTATTTAGTTTCAATTATTCACTTGATGATTAATTGAAATATCAGTTGTGTAATAATTTTATTTAAATCGGTTGGAAGTGGGAAAGTATATTGGTGAAAAATTTAAATTTATACACGTGACTGGATAAATGGATGCGGAGAGCAGAGGACCGAATCGAGTAGCGCACTCTGGGAGAGGCCTATGTCCAGCGGTGGACTACCGCAGGCTGTTCATGATGATGATGATGATGACGCGTGACATTGACAAACATGGCTGAGCATGTTTTCCATCCAACTACAATATCGTTAGTTACCATTAGGTGGGTGAAGGACAACCTACGAAACTATTGCTAATAAAAGATACGTAAATCAGAGAAGCTTTTTGCTGCTTGCACGTCATGAAGGTATGTATAGGAACATGTGCGTTAATGGTTCCGTGCCACCGTACAAAAATTAACCAAAAAGTGACCAAAAAAACGCTGGGAAAAAATTACTTTCCTTGCATCGGTACCCCTTTTATAATTTGCTTTTATAATGGTAATTTATACACGCTCTTTTCAAGATCTTACTTATTACGGTTTAAAAGATGCAGCCGTGTGACAGACGGACAGCGTAAACTTAACTCAGATCCCGTTGATTTCCCTTTGGGTACGGAACCTTATATAAAAGAAAACCCAAAAAAGATTTGGGGAAAAAAAGAGTAAAGAAGATTATGCAAAGCTACACGTGCACACAATAAATTACATTCTTTTGATCGATAAAATCACACTTTTAACTGAGAGCTTTTATCGACATGCATTTCCGATCATGACAACATCATCACCTTTTTTTTTTCCCTTCTTAAAAAATAAAGCTGTGACGCTTTATATGTATTGTTTCTCTATTTACAAGTACTAAAACCAAGTAAACAAAATAAAATGCAACGCTCAAGGTCAGTGTCTCAAGTGACCTTCTTAAGTCCAACTTTAAAACATTATGAATAAATTCGCAGGCTTTCATTGAAACAGTTACTTGATAATGCACAGACCGAACCTAAGTCCTGGCCCACAAAATTCACCATAACTACATTTTCAAGAAAGATTTTCGAGAATTTCGAACTTTGCGAAGATTTCATTGATTTCCAACTCGTTTCGCGATGGCTCTCATCGCATCGTTTCGGAGCAAAGTCGTGATTGGGTTCGTAATTAGATTTCTGATGAGTTAGACAGAATTACAGTGGGTGTAAAGGTTATTACATGACGCCTAAAAATTGCGTGAATAATGAATTATGTATGTTGATCACTCTCTGTTGATTGAACTTCAGGATTGAGTGTTTTAATTAAGTATCTTTAAGCCGAAGCACAACAAAGTTTCCCAATTAAAATGTTTTAAATTTACTTATGACCTGAACTTTTTGTATATACTCAGAGATTTTGAGTAGATTGAAATTTCGGAAAATTTTAGGTAGTATTTGATTTCACTAAAAACATTAATACGAAAAAGAGGTCCAATTAGGTTAGTAGGTAGGTATAGGTGGTATCAGAAAGAATATTTAAATGGGTGCTTAGTAAAGTTCTGCAGTGGTCATGAAAAAATGAAAAATGAAAAAATATTTATTTTCTTTTTTAAGATTACCTTAACAATACAGTTTTTGGGACACTCCTTTTAAGTTTAAAAAACTTGTATTAGGAGGCCCCGCTTTTCCGCTAGTTATTGAAGTTATACAAATACTATTTTTTATTTATTTCATAGGTGCTACTTACAATTAACGTGTGTGTGTGTGTGATATAACTATGAGACTATCAAAAAGAGCTTCGGTTTGTTGGTATGTTTTTGCTTTAATCCATTTGGTTAATGTTTTCTTAAATTCATAATTAGGTTTATTGTGTAAATTAAGGTTCCTGTTGAGTCTATTGTATAAGAAAGCTGATAGTGTATTGTATTGGTTTCTGGCAAATCTAGTTTTCACTCGCTCTGTCTGGATCACATTAGTTGTCCGCCTTCCGGCAGTGGCATTACACCTATACGTTACATTTTTATGACGCTTTAGCAGAGTTGCAATTATATAAATTTGTCTTGCTGATGGGACATCACTTAGATTATATAGTTCGGTGGTTGAGAATTTATAGGGTTTGAAAAAATAAATGACTTTAAGAAGGGCTCGTTGAGCCCTATCTAGTTCTAGGAATTTAGTTTTAGAGGCTCCTCCGCAAGCAGGGGAGTGCAGTCATCCACACGAATCTTTAAAGTTTTCCAATGAGTGGTTTCTAATGATGTATTTTTGAGTACTTAGCAAATAAACTTATGGTGGGATCTTATAATTATAAACATTTAAAATATTATTTCCGGCATACCTATTTGCTATTTGACGGAATGTATAATTGAAACTGACCCTGATTTTTTAACTGCATACAATATACATCCGGTTACGGCACAGCGCCACCTATTTTGTACAAAATATTTTGGTTAAAAAAATTTATTTTTTGCTACGAAGTTTCTAAAAGTTTGGAGGTCGTTTGATAAATGTCAAATTTAATTTTATTATAAGCGCAACAAAGATAAACGTTGCGTATTAATTCCTAAAATGTCAACACAGGTTTATTTACAAACTTAGCACCAATATTAACTAGGAGGATAAAACGTCGTTGATAAACGTAATATTTTATGAGAGTGATCGAACTTGGCTAAACATGTAGATAGATATACCATTTATTCAACAGAAAACACAAATACAGAGAAGAAACATAAACAGAAATATCCACAAACACACACATAAACAATACATCATCAGCCGACATTGGTCACGTAAGTGCCGTATCCTGTGATCTGTATTTCTGACGAACTGGTCCTGACTCAGCAATTTAGTGTATACGGTATAGCGTACTCACACTGTCTCGTGTGTCTGTGGGTTGGCATGGCGTCAGTGTAAGTGTCAATGACGTATAGTCCATGAAAGCGAAGGGCATCTGCGGATGTTTAGTTGTACCGAACGCGTGTGCATTGCCGAGCCAGTGAAGTGGTAGACAACGTCGGCACAAACTCGTACACGTGTTTTATATGAAAATGATAAAATCTCAAAGTAAATAGACTCTGAAGCTTAAAATGTAGTTAATGTGGAACTAGGTTATTTTATAAGGCGGTAACTATAATTGACGCGTTCAAAAATAACTCGAAGCTGACATCAATTGCCCTAAAAGTCTACAACATTCATCCCCTAAATTGTTCACCCTTAGAGAATTATCATATGTTATCACATTTAGTTTTTGTTGATTTTTCAAAAAGTACTGAATCAATTTCGGTACCATTTATATAGGACCACTACCAAACAAAAAAGATTCATCAAAATTGATACATAACTTGCGGAGTTATCGCGTAATACTCAGTCAAATTGAAAACCTTCTCCTTTTTTGAAGTCGGTTAAATATAATCCATAATATTTTAATGAGTTGTTTTAGTACCTTCCACCTCCATCATCAGATAGGATAGTTGCTACCTTAACATATAATTGTCACCAAACATATGTGGAATGATACATAGCTAATTTTCCACTAGGTCCTATCATAACATAACGAAATACACGACAAGCTCAGACATGAATCCCGACTTTAGCCCTCGCCTCACTCAGATATTCTTGAAACTAGTCTTCAAGACAAGACAAGCGCATGTCACCTTTGACCTTTCATAAAGTAAGGCCAGGCAAAGCAAGCAAAATGCGGGGTTACCTTTGACCCCGTGAGTTGAATTGACAAAGTCGCAATAAATCTTTTGTAAAACTTTACTTGAGAAAAGGAGCTTTCCGTAATTTCCGATCTGCAGTTGACGAGTATTGTCTCTGGGATAAAGTTGGCAAAGCTGCGGTGATAACCCTTTATGGAGAAAAACGCTGGCGCTGTAGGGTTACACTATGTCGGAAAATCTCATTGGAGCTAACTTTGATATTCGCAACCGTGGTCACTAATTTCGATTCTAGACAGATTAGATTCTTTCACAGTTACACCTCCTTGACTGACCACATACATTACCTGTACAGTTTATTCATACATATATTCATGGTCAAGATTTACGAAGAAACTCCTATAAACCAAATATTATTTACTGTCATCTGTTAAACTGTCTCGTAACCTAGTGTATTGCCTAAGAAGAGTAACGCTGTTGTTCACTTTGTGGGCTGCTACATTAGGTTCATTTTTGTACGCTCGTGAAATTCTGTGAGCACTGAGCAGGTTATTGATATTGAATTTTTGACGATTTAATATTTTCAAAATATTTCAAAATGAGAACATAAAAAATAATTCTGCCATTTTGAAAATTTTTCAAAAATTACACAAAACTCTTTTAGGTGTTAGCCTTATTAAAACAAACAAACGTCAGGGGAATATTTTTTTTAAAAAGCGCGCTTTGAGCATCTATTCAGTTTTAAACAATGAAAAGACAGACTCGCGAGGTCTACAACGCACAGAGCCACTAGTTTGCAAAGAGCTTGTCTAATGTCAATCTAATATAATACATTTTCGATACAGTCCAGTAGTAAGCCCGTTCTCTGAAAGAGATTAGTGCTTTATCTATTGAGGTCAACGTCCATATTGTACGGGCCGACAAAGCAGCGCTATAAATCACTGTTCAGGTAATTTCCGACCATTCCAGGCTTTCTAACGATGCATTGCCGGAACGTATGCAGGACTGAAAGTAGAATAGATGATGTTGCAAGTTTTACTAGGGCTAGAGGAGATACTAGTTTAGGCCATGTTTCTTGTTGTTTGAGGCTTAGGCTTACTTATTCAAGCTGGATATGTAATTTGATGCCACTAATGTTTTACTAGTAGGTGTTGTTGTTTGTAAGGGGTAGTCAGTGGAATGATATGCAAGGTAATCTTTATTTTTGCGCAATGACCGTCCGAATAATATAATAGGAAGAGACATGCCTAGAAAAGGCCAGGGCAGTGAATTATGTTCACTAATTTCGCAGAGCTTAGAGCGTAAGGTGAATTGGCTTCAATTAACACTTTCATTCATGTTTATAATAAATAAGGTCTCACTTGAACTTAGAGCCACAGGTCTGAATATATATTCTTAGTAGAACGCATGATCTAAAAACATTACAAGATTTTTAAATCGCCAAAATGCCTAAACAGTTTGTAAGCGACGTGCCCATATTAAACTAACGTCTAATAAACCACATTAAATCTGTAACTTTTTTACATACTTTATTGTGGATAACAGTTATTTATTGTTTAGTCTATACGTTATGTATGATCTAGTTCATGCCCTATATATACATTTTCCCTTTAACTTTTTAGTTTATTTCATATTTTTTCACCCTTATATTCAATTACTTATAATTTAAATTATTTTTATGGAAAAAAAGGAAAATACTATGGCAATATGTATTTTACTTTTTTACATTGTTATGTGTAGTATATAGTATTTAAGACAGTACTATAGTTCTCTGTGATAGTATTATTACATTATATTGACGCCATAAAAAGTTGTTTAGGTCATTTTACAAGGGGATATTTTTGTGGATATAATCGTGGACCCGTGAAGTGTATATTGCTTTCACTCATTGTCATAGGTACTAGGTACCACCTACCTCTCACGTAACCAAGTACCTGCCGTAAGTATGTTAGGAAGTAATAAAATAAGACCCGTAAAGCTATCTATAGACGAAGACGACATCAAAAACTTTACTGCTGCGATCAATGATTTACAAAAACTATATATACGCGTAAGAACAGTTCATCTGCTCCATAAGATTTGGGAGCCTTTATGACACTTGTTGACAAGCCTACGCTTAGGTCGTAGGATTTAAATCTAGAACAGATAATTTCATTGGCGCAAGACAATGGACCTATTGAAAAGTTTGCATATAAAAAGTACAGCCGGGGAAAACGAATGGTGCTCCAACTTCAACGCAAGCGCCGATTGAAGCCTGCCCGGACAGGAGCCAGCGAGTGCCAGATGCTGATATCTGGCGTTTACTACTATCGCTACTATGTAAAACTAAGCAACAGATTGATAAGCTTTTCTATGGACATATTTACGTAAATGTATTTTTATAGTTCAGTACATAATTCAGTCTAATCATAGAAAACATATCTAGTTTAAATCAAAACGAATATGTTGTTTCAGATTAGATTAGAAAAAATATGCAACGTGTCTTTGGCAACAGAACTTTGAAAGATGCTTCAAGTTACAGAAAAAGCCTGTCAATTCTGTGATACACTAGCGCTGTCTTTTTACTGGTGAAGCTAAAAATAGAGCAACCTTTCGATGAGTGCTAAATTAAGGGAAATACTTTTTATAATTAGTTTTATAAATGAGATAAGAATACATTTTTGGGATCACGTTGCCAATTGACCGGTCTATACTTTTGTAAGTAAATGCGAGCGATATTATAATCAAATTGCTCGTATTCAGGAATTTCGTATTGGACTAGTTATAGACGGATGTTTCATGACTATTGGCAATATTTCAGACCTCAACGTCAGCTGTCACGGTTCGTGAAGACTATCTTCGCAATTCTTCAAGTAATCCAGAAGATATATTAACTTGCACCCTTGATTGATTTATTAAAAGTACACTATTAAAACACAAAAGATCATTTAATGTAAAACGTTTTTAAAAAATGTAATAGATATACTCGTACCGACTCTTGAGCTTGCTTGATCTGACATTCAGATGAGATCGAAGTTTAGGGGTTGGTCTAGAACGTGCCTATTCTCTTCTTTTGAAGTAGTTGTAGTAGTTTTCAGGGAAAATGTAAAGCGATAGGTATTTCATATTTTAGCTGTATACATGATAAATGTAGGAGTGAAACGCTTGGTGCGAGCTGTACGAATATCAACAGTATACGGGTGTAGGTCTGTCGTTCTTCTGTTTGACCGGTACTTGAATGGCAATGGCGCAGTCAACAATAATAGCTCACGCTCATATTATTTTAAACTAAATCATCGCTTGGTAACGATCTCGCCGGTAATTTCTGATGTTGCTGAACACTGAACATTATAAGGAACGTCTGAGATGGATATTTGAGAGAAGGTGGCATTGCGCTTTAATTGATTTCGCAGTTTGCCCGATAAGGTGTATACGTGTAAAAATATGTGCATACAAATTTGGCTCCTGTACTACGTGCGGAATGTACTTTCACCGCTTCCCACCGTTCCGCGATACATCACCTCTCCCCGCAAGAAAGTGACCCGCTGAAGGATGGCGCGCGCGAATTCACTCAAACATGCGCGTGGATGTGTATGAAAAGGAACTGATATCGCAACATTTGTTTGAAGCGTCCGGGCTGTGCCTATGGGGCATGCCTGTCCTAGTTGTCGGGGACAGATCAACCAGCATAATGTAACCTTTTTACTGAATAAACTAATTTGTATCGGTTTGTGTTTACCTCCTGAGTTCAATTAGAAGTGGACAAGCACAGCAGTGATTGTTCGATCGTTATTTAAATTTCGTGTTGTTTCTCCTTTGATTTAAAGCCTCAGAAATGATAGTCGTGTGGAAATGGCGTTACACTTTCTAGCACGATAAAAAATATTGAAACGACAAGCGAGTCATGGGCTATAAAGATATTTTAAAAATAACTTTTGTACGTCATTGAATCGATTATACAAGATGGGCAGCCTTCGTTTCCGTTCCCAGTGCTTGCAAAATTTACTTATCAGTGTTCAGGTCTACCTATGGTTCTATTGTATATCGTTCATTTTATTTTACGAAGATTTACATAGATTAACCGCGACCGTGTAGATTTGGCTTTAAAATAGGACCATCCAATCATTCCACTAGTATCGTAAATCGCGACTAAAGGAAAAATGTTCAGGTAATGGGCAGTGGCACCTACAACAACATCTTACTCCGATAACCAATCCGGCCTGCCAAGCGTGGCCATAAAGGCAAATCCCTTCATGGAAAATACGTTTTGGTGATCTGTAAGGCTTTGTCCAACAGTGGAGTTATGAAGCCAATTACGGCATAGATAACAGACTGAAAACCATAATTTTGTGAATAGAAAAATATTTAACTATTTTATGCTGAAATCTTTTTCTACATATGCCTATTCAAGGCGTCCTAACGTCAGCTTAATATTCCTGAAGGCCACAGATTATACTGATGAAGCAGATAGCTACGTGTGTGAGTGCAATGGACAATGTACATCGCAGAACTGATGAATTCCACAATATATATAACTGACCGACGCTGAAAAGCTGGTGTTGGAATTAGGTCATGCAATTTCGTTGCACAGTTGAAATGAAAACATGTGAAATTGGATAGGCTAGTTGTTTCGTCTATAATACATGAGAGTGTGTTGGAGTTTTCCTCATTCCAGGTTATATCTAGTAGAGAAATTGCGATTTTAGCTCGTTTAAACACAATTACATACATATACTCGTAACACCCTGCACGAGTCAGTGAGTAGAAGAGAGTAAAAGTTCTCAAGTGGCGACTACGTACCGGGAAACGTCTACTGGGCCCTCCGCTGGATGCAGATGGCTCAAGACCGATCGATGTGGCGTACCATGAAAGAGGCTTAAGTCCAGCAATGGACGTTTCCCGGCTGATGATGATGAACATCCTAGAACATTAGCATGGCCAAAAACATTCTGAACTAAATACAGATTGAAGAGGACCCTACTATGAACAGTTCAATAAATAAAGGAATCTCACTATTTCCCCACGCCCATATTTCTCGGCTCACTTCCAAGTGAACTATGTCTGGATTCCGAGATTAGTTCTGAAACAGTATTAATCTATTGGTGAAGACGTAAGTTGCTCGTTAAACGTCTTAATAGCGGTAAATTGCCCGCCCCTGATTTATTTAGGACCCTTTATTGGTGTTATACGCAACTATTTCTTGTAGTTTTCCGAAATTTCGCGTCATTTTCTTTGATATCGTAAAAAACTGAATAAATGAATCGAATTACAAGTTTTTGTTAGTTTGAGGAATCGCAAGAAAGTCGTCCTAAAACAGACTAAGGGAAAGGGGGAACCCTCTCTTTACACAGAATATGAATAATTAATATACTGAAAATAATATTTTATAATTTTTTAAAATAAGTTTTTAAATTACACCGTGAAACACAAATACCGACAGGTTGTAATTGTAATTTTTTTGAGATGTACTAAACGAATTCTCATTTTCAGATTCATTCCTCAACTTGTGCTTGTAAGTCCTTGCTTGCTTCTTGTCAAATTTAAAGATTTAAGGTCAATGGGTCGAAAGATAGACAGACGGACAACCGGTAATTCTATAAGGGTTCCTTTTTCCTTTTGTGGTACGGAACCTTAAAAATGACAGAATAGAGGTCCACCAGTGTATTTCACAGGTATAAAGTTGATTGGAATAATAATGCTCCGATTTTTAAATTTCAAGCCACGTGCATTTTATTATACACTGAGAAATCGCCTCTGTAAATTGGTGAGTTTTGTTTTCTAAATTGACGAAATAAAATCAAACTTATTTCAACAACGAGAGACTGTTTTATTCCCAACGAGTCACACTGTGACTGGTTACAGAGTGACTCGTCGGGAACAAACACACCAATCTCATTAAAAGGATAAATAATAGTTTGATTACGTAAATTGGAATGCCGAGCCGCTGTCTCATTGCGAGACACACATTCTCGATAATTGGGTATCCCTTTATTTCTCCTATCGCCTAACGATATGACTGGGTAGATAAGGAGACCCTTTTTCAATATGTTTTGTCCCTTTTGCTTTGTTGTTTTTTCGCTCTCGATTTAGCTAACGTTAATTAAATGGTAATGTGTAGAGGCTTCAATATCAAACTCAAATATACATTTATTTCTTACTAGATGTATTTAGGGAATCGTGTATCGGAGTCGCTGGATGCAAGAGGCTCGGGAACGGTCATTGTGGCAAATCATGGAGGAGGCCTATGTCCAGCAGTGGACGTGTCCCGGCTTTATGATGACATCGTACGTGTAAAATGTTTGCATTTGTCCGATATTTCGGCTGCTTACTGGATTTATATCACTCTCCAATTATCTGTGAGAGAGAAAAAACAGTACATCCCGCCCTATCTTTCGTAGTCTTACGCTACCATGACTTCCTGCTGTCTAGGAGTCGGGTATTTTTAGAAGACTTCACCCACAAAAAAGGACATTGGGTTTACCTCTTTGCCCACAGGTTAACTGACATGTGGCTGGCAAGACCAGACTGGTATCATTTTAGATAGTTGACAGTAAATAAATATATCAACAAGCTATTTTTGTAACTATCTTATCTTCCTTATTATTATTACACTCTTTCGACAACACAGAGTGCTCAACAAAGTATTTTCTTCCCATCAAGAGCCGTCGCATTTCCTCGCAGCTTTCACTAACTAAGCTAAATTCAGTGGATTGTCGGCAATCTCATTTCCATAGTGCTATGGAAATGAGACTGCCGCATTCGATAACTGGTAAATGGATATAGCATTGTGATCTATCGCAATCGAAAGCAAGGTCGAGCCTAAATTTAGAGCTAGAAGAGTCGCGATATTTACACAAATTAAATTTGGTTAGGTACTTTGTTTCTTCAGATGAACTATAACAAAGTTACGGAAATGTATTTATATATTATATATATATATTAATATATTTTAATACAAGTTTTAAAGAATTACGTACAGACAAGTTAGTTGCACAAAACTATAAATAAATAGGAACTAGAAATGAAATCAACACTAATCTCTACGGAAACATTTACTTTACTACTTCTTTAGTTGTATTAGATGTTTTGAATGGCAAGTCAATGTCCAAGAAAGGGGGTTGAAATGACAATTCGTTAGTCAGAAGGCTTTTATATTTACGAATTGCTGCAAGTAAAAGTTTCTGCAATAAGATATGCTGCAAATGAAATACAACATCTATTTCATTTCAGACGTTCAAAGCATTTGCTTGTGAAACACGTCACATGTCAGCAAGAAGGTTATTTCCAGAGCCAATTTGAATTTCTGTGGTTATACGTGCTTCATCTTATCGACTACATTTTGATTTGATACTCGTATTGAATTGATTGAATATCTCACCATTTCCAAACTGACATAAGATACGTTTTGATCTAGTTTTGTTCTGATTAGCCAAGGTATCGTCACTCAGTCATGAGAAGTATAACTTCACTGCTGGATTCGTACTCGTTATCTGGCAGGTTTCCGCAACTCGACGTCAGGTGCGCCTGCGCCTATTTTGCGTGATTCACTGTTGGATCTAAAATAACTAATAAAAAATGATGACAAATACGCAATCTTCCCCTCGGCAAATGGGCTATTCATGAGACTCTAAAACACAGTTGGCAAGTGGGTAGGAGATGGCAGAAATGTGATTTTACATATCTTTCGATTTCTTCTTATTAATTTTTACGACATGGAAGGGATAGTTTTTGTAATTCTTTATGTTCTTTATAAAGTAGTAGTTTAATTCTCCTTAATGGGAAGGCAATGGAACAAAACCATACAGCCTACTCTGAATATATCTCTTCTTTCTCATTTTCTTCTTCACTTTTCTCAATAAAAGGTATAATGTGTACATTCTATCGCTTTTCTGACGATTCTTGACGAGAATTTCAAAGGTCTGCCTTGGTTTCAACATAATTCGAAAAAATACATATGCCATACATATATATGGTAAACCCTTTCGATCGCGTCGAAACTCTCACAATTTTGCGTAATTGATACTATAACACCGTCTGTGACATTTTTTGCACTATATCACACCATTATAACACACACAAAAACACATAACAGTATTATTAACGAATTACTAAAATTTCAATGAACCACCATTTTTCAAGTTCGCGGCAAGCGTCTTGTTTTCAAATTTTAAAACATTAATTGACACTTCAGACAAGAGTAATCAAAAATTCCATTATATTTCAGATTTGAAGATTGACAGTGACAGTTTCATGGCCCCGAACGAACCCTGCGGTTGTAAAGCAGTGATAATGGTTCAAGGATCGATTTGGAAGGTCTCCGTGACCTCTGGAGGGCCATAAAATACAGTAGGCGGATTTCATGAATTCATTTAGATCGAATCAGTTCTAAAAATACAATCTTCGTTAAACATTGGGAGTGGGGCTCGCGGACATTTAATTCGGGGGGCAATTTTGTCCGCCCTTTTTTGCACGTTCGTCTTTATTTTCTTATCTAATCGTAATTGGTTTTGGGTCATTGGCCTTTATAGTGGTTTTAGAATGTTTTTCGTAAAAGAATGGAAATAAATGATGGCGCCCTAATTAAATTGCTTTGAAGCTTAACTCTCGCATAAAAGATGGAAAGATTATGGGTGATGTTAATCTTGATTTTTAAATTATTCCTAAAATGAAATTATTACAGAAACTCCTTATTTTAAAATCATAATGACATTATCGTCCATTTTCAACCGACTTCAAAAAAAGGAGGAACTTCTAAATGAGACTGTATGTTTTTTTGGGAAGTACATATTTTAAGCGATAATTCCGCGAATTATGAACTGATTTTGATGATTTTTTTGTTCGATAGATCACACTTCAAAGGTGATCCCATGTTAATTTTAGTTTTGCAACAATTAGCAAAAAGAAAACATTTTAGGGGATGAATGCTCTAGACTTTTACGGCAGTTGCAGTTGGTTCCTTAAATCTTTTTGAATGAATTTTAAAAATTAAATCGATTAAGTTTTTTAAAATTCTCGTAAGTATTCTTGTAAAACACGAGTAATTTTTTTTACATATTATACTTTATCATTTGCTATTAATTTATAACAGTCCTTCATAGTATGAAATTCGTTTCATTTCCAATGTGTTAAATACCCTGAGTGGGTATTAATATATCAAATCATAATAGAAGACCCTATTTATTGAGTCTCACAGTTTAGATATGCATAACTTATTCAGCATCAGGTCTGAGGATTTCGAAACCGAGGATCAATTGAAATGACTTTTTGAAATTTTAAAACTCTTTCTATACAACGAACATATCAAGAGCAAAAGAACGGAAAATGAGGAAGCACTAAGCAATTTTGATACATACAGGGTGGTCCAAAATGTGACGTCCAAAATTTTTTTTTAGATTCCTTACACCTGGGTGTATCCGAAAATACCCCATGTATGTTCCGCGATTTTTTGTAGTTTAGAAGTTATGATTTTTTAAATGTATATTTCGAATTTTCTGCCGGAGCGACTTAAAATAATCGTAACTTGTTTAATAGTAAGGTTTTTTTATTTATTTTTTCTCGAAAGTGATCGTCTTGAATCACCCTTTCTACTTTATTATCAACTACACAACGTTATTCATTACAAGTTACCGAAAAAAGGGATGAAAGTAAAAATTTTAGGTTTGAGTTGAACGGAGCAAAATTTTCAAAAATTTCTTAATAATACAAAATTAATGTTTCATTGGTTCAAACTAATTTTAAAAACTCCAGCAGTTTGTCAGCTTACCAAATAATAATAAAAAAGTTGTTCTTAATAGGCGATTTTACGACGAAATTGGCTTCAGAACTTAGTTAGGTGAGAATGCATAAAAAAAAATGTTGTCGTAAAAAATGTTTAAGCTTATTTTTTTTTTCATTTTTATGGCCTACATTAGCAAGGCATCAAAAGCATTCAAATAATCTCAAATTGAACGATCAGTGACACATTTCATTTTCTGTTTTTAGACATGAAATTATGAAAGCTAGAATTAAACCAAAATCTACTTCAAGGCCAATCACACACAATGACACAAAGCAATAAATAACACGTTTCAAAAGGCGCCAGGCCAGTAAGGTCTTTCTCTTTCGCACTGTTATGGTTGCGTAGAAGTACGAAAGAGAAAGACCTACTGTCTTGGCCACAAAAGTCAGCCGTGCGCGCTAGGGGTTTTTTACCTGCACTTCCCTCTCCCCCCTCTCCCCATACATTCTCCGTAGCATCTCACTGTATCGTCCGTCCGCTAGTCGTTCACTCACTTCCATCGCGTGTGATACTACTTGACGTTGCTTCTTTCCGATACCGATATTTTGAACCTACTTTCGCTTTGTTACTGGACTCCGATTTGCCTTACGACTAACTTGTGCTTGTGTTACGGACTCCGATTTGCCTTACGACTGACTTGTGCTTGTGTTACGGACTCCGATTTGCCTTACGACTGACTTGTGCTTGTGTTACTGACGGCAACATGAGTAATTTTAGTCTAAGCCAGTACGCAGAAATGCACTTTTACTATGGTATGGCCAAAGGAAACGGTCATTTAGCCGCAAGGCTATATCGTCAACAACTGGACCGGCGAGGAGAAATACTGGACCATTACCCGGACCATAGGGTATTTATTAATACTCATAATACGCTGATGGCCGGGCGTATCCCCGGTCGTAGCCAAAGGCACGAAGGAGTACCCAGAGTAGATCCGGACAGAAGAGATGAAGTCATCGCAGCTGTAGAAAGAGACTCTTCTACGAGATCCAGAGCAATAACCAGAAGGACTGGAATACCACGGACCTCAGTTCTAAGGATATTGAAAAATGGTATGTCGTTTTGTTTTTTATTTACACAAAACATAAATCACAGATACAATGCCAGGTATTAGACTTCTTCCTGCCTAGGTGGTGAGTAATAGTCCTTTTCTTTTTTCAGAAGGCTACCACGCTTACCACATTCAGCGCGTTCAGGAGCTACAAGCTTCAGATTACCCTAGAAGAGTTGCTTTCTGCGAAACAATGATACAAAGGTGTCAGGAAGACCCAGATTTTTTTAATAAGATCTTATGGACCGATGAATCCCGTTTTGAAAACACTGGAGTATTTAATATCCATAACTATCACAGCTGGGAAATTGAAAACCCACACCTTGCAAGAGCATCAAATTTTCAACATCGATACAGCGTAAACATGTGGTCGGGAATTGTAAATGGAGAACTGATTGGGCCTTTCGAGCTGCCGTCTAGGTTGGATGGAGACACATATCTAAACTTTTTGCAGAACAACCTTTTTGAATTGCTGGAAGATGTAAACTTGGAAACAAGAAGGCACATGATATTCCAAAATGATGGTGCTCCTTGCCATTACGCACGCCAAGTGAGGGGGCACCTTAATGAAACATACCCGGGCAGATGGATTGGGCGTGGCGGCCCAATCGAATGGCCTGCACGTTCACCGGACTTGAACCCAATAGATTTTTTTATTTGGGGTTACTACAAAGAAGTTGTCTATGCTCAGCAAACTAACTCCGAAGAAGAACTGAGACGAAAATTGAGAGAAGCAGCGACGAAAGTCAGACAAAATTCAAGCGCTTTCCGCAGACTAAAAGATAACTTTTTAAGACGTTGCCGATTGTGTATCGAAGTTGAAGGGCGTCATTTTGAAAATCTTCTTTAATAAAGTAGTTGAACTTAATTTGTGTTTTCTTTTATTGATGCTAAAAATAAACCAAAATAACCGTATTAATAAAAACTAAACTAAGCTTTTTTAAAATAAAATGTTTTCTAATGTGTCACTGATCGTTCAATTTGAAATTATTTGAATGCTTTTGATGATGCCTTGCTAATGTAGGCCATAAAAATGAAAACAAAATAAGCTTAATATTTTTTTTTGACAAAATTTTTTCTTTATGAATTCTCACCTAACTAAGTTCTGAAGCCAATTTCGTCGTAAAATCGCCTATTAAGAACAACTTTTTTTTTATTATTTGGTAAGCTGACAAACTGCTGGAGTTTTTAAAATTAGTTTGAACCAATGAAACATTAATTTTGTATTATTAAGAAATTTTTGAAAATTTGGCTCCGTTCAACTCAAACCTAAAATTTTTACTTTCGTCCCTTTTTTCGGTAACTTGTAATGAATAACGTTGTGTAGTTGATAATAAAGTAGAAAGGGTGATTCAAGACGATCACTTTCGAGAAAAAATAAATAAAAAAACCTTACTATTAAACAAGTTACGATTATTTTAAGTCGCTCCGGCAGAAAATTCGAAATATACATTTAAAAAATCATAACTTCTAAACTACAAAAAATCGCGGAACATACATGGGGTATTTTCGGATACACCCAGGTGTAAGGAATCTAAAAAAAATTTTTGGACGTCACATTTTGGACCACCCTGTATAAATATGTAGGTCACATGTCGCTATAACTTCAGGATAACGCGCCAATCCGCCAAAGTACAGCAGTAAGATACCATTCAATCGCAAAGCCAGCAAGTTACGAACATCAATGAGAGTTTGTCACGAAAGGACAGAGAAAGCTGACTCAAACACTGCGGGTTAAAAAGAGACGAGAACATAATAATGTTGTCTTATCTTTAGATGTAATCTTTAGCTCATCGCTTGAAATCGTTTAGGTGTCTAAGTATTATGGTGCTGCATTATTACTGGGAAGTTAGAGGCAGGCGTTTTCTTAAAGTTACGTCACCCGTCCGTTGCTGTGTGAACCTGAAAGATCACGTCAAGGGTTTCATAAATTGTTACAAAGGAAAATTTCATGCGCCTGGCAGGTGCCTCTATTTGATCATTTGGTCACCAATCCACTTGCGCAGATGTCTTAAGTAAATTTCTACATGGTAACTCCACTCGACGTGACAGTCTACGAGGGACACTCATGTCCAACAGTGGACTTCATTGACCATACATCATCATCACACAGGAAACGTCAACTGCTGAACAATTTTTTAGCAGTTTTAAAATAGAATAGCTTTCTTTAATAAGCAATTTCCTAGAATCGAATATCGGATTGTAATGTTGGGAAATGAAACTTATTATCGTAAAATTCACACAAAATATTCATTTCCTCGTATATTCTCGACCTAAAAGAATGTTAGAATTTATAGTATAGATATAGAGGTAGTTAAAAGGCCAGAAAATGATATAGGCTACTTTTTGAAGAAGAAAAATATATATTTGTGCTGCTTGATTATGGAAACTCATCTTTCAAAGAAGCTTCATAAGATAACAGCTTTAATGGCGAACCCTTTATCGTAATCTTTACGATGTGGACTCTTGAGCTTGAAGGTACAGATTCTTTTATACTTCCAAAGTTATCTATAAGATAACAGATAATTAAGCAATTTTCAACCGACTTAAAAAAAGGAGGCGGTTTTCAATGCGACGCGTATGTTATTTTTTTGTATATGAGTTACGCGATAACTCCGCCAATAGTAAACCGATTTTGACAATTATTTTTTTGTTTGGCATATTTCAGAGATCGCTCTTTGAGAATGTGAACAAAAACCAAATTTTTAAGGCAACTGAAGTCGTTTTTTTTCTTTCTTTTTGAACGCGTTAATTATTGAAAATATCCTTCTGTTATCTTTCAAATACGTAATTATGTTATGCATTAGTAATTTTATAAATTATCTCTGAGTAACAGTCGCACGCAAAAATAATTGTAAGATTTTTTTAATGTGTGATGGGTTTGAACTTGGTTTTCATCTCATCTGACGGTGGATGACGAAAAGGCCGTAAGATTGTAAACGCGCGCACCCAGTAGCCTCAACCTAATTGGGCGCTAGCTCTGCTACCTTATACATATCGGAACACAACAGTGCTATTAACACTGCTGTTTGGTATTAGACTTAATTAACATGGTTGTAGCTATCTAGGCGGACATTAGTTGTAAGCATTTCCTATAAATTTCACTTATCTCCCGTAGTTTCGTCAATGTAAACATTCTTGACGTGTTACCACATTCTAGTTGCGGTCTAAGCTATAAAAGGTGGCGGGAGCGATAGCGTAAAGCGGGCTAGAAATTACTATACGAGCGAGTGTCACGTCTGTGTAGTACGAGTACTGGCACGGCACGGCAGCTGCAATTTTTAAAAGTACTAAAATGTTATTTCGACCAAAGTTTCATATTAAATTTATTTTACCATGATTGGATATCTGGCTTCGTGGAGTCATCATCATCAGCTGGGAAACGTTGTCACTGCTGGACCCCTCCCGCATGGCTTGCCACACTTTGGCACAATATTTTGTTTATTTTTCAAAAAGCCATCTAGAGTTTTATTTGCGTATCGGTACACTCGACTACAAAAGTATGTATCCACTTTTGAACCATGTCACATTCACATTTGATTGTTCGTATGCAGTGTGTTAAAGCGTCGGTGGCGCAGTGGATAAGGCGCGGACTCTCAATCTGTGGGTACCGGGTTCGAATCCAGCCGTGTACCTATGAGTTGTTTTTCAATTCAAGTACATTATCCGATTGCTTAACGGTGAAGGAAAACATCGTGAGGAAACCTGCATGTCTTGAACAGGCATGTGAAGTCCGCCGATCCGCACTGGGCCCGCGTGGTGGACTACGGCCCATACACTCTCTGTAGGAGAGTAGGCCTGAGCCCCTCCAGTGGGGACATGTATAGGCTGTTGATGATGATGCAGTGTGTTGAGGGAAATGTCAATTAAATGTGAATGTGACATGGTTCAAAAGTGGATACATATTTTTTTACTCGAGTGTATTATATAGTGTACAGTTAAATATCCATTTTATCATTAAAGTTGTACGATAATGAATTTAGTTTAAGTCATATTTTTTTTAAAAAAATTCGGTAAAAGAAATTAAATGATTTATGATATGTAGTTTGGTAAGTATGAGATTATAAAAAAAATTTGTTTGTACTTGCTGTTTTTTCACAATAATTTTGCACTTGGAAGACTATAATTTACTCGGCTGTAGTTACAACAAGAAGGTTCGAGAAAAGAATACAAGCTGTTATATTATTCTTTACCGAAACATAATAGTAATTCTTAAATTGCGTCTTAAATGACGGTACTAGGTCCTATAAAATAAACTATCACCAATCAATCCTTAGTACGATTATGATATAGATATAACCACTAAGTAGTGAACTCACAAGTTCACAATCTGATATAAATCGTACCCACTACCCCCGTCATAATATCTGTCTAACATATAGCTTCTGTATTCCTGCGGGGGCAATAACATGAAGCTATGCATTGCCACAGTAACTTGACACTTCTAACTGAGCACACTGTATTTGCGCCAGCCTTCCACTGGTTGATGTGCCTCGTGATCACCACTCTCGTGCGCTTCATGCTACCATGTCAGGATAACAGGATGATCACATCACATCACCAGCCTATATATGTCCCCACTGCAGGGTCTCAGGCCTACTCTCCTACTGAGAGTGTATGGACCATAGGGATGGTGCGGATTGGTAGACTTCACACACACCTTTGCATTTCTTCTCAGGAGTGTGCAGGTTTCCTCACGATTGACGACCTTCACCGGAAATCACTGTACCTACAACAGCCTAATCATGACTTAAAATTAGTTAAATAAATTAATTGCAAACCATACTTGAAAATAACAGGGGCTTTTAGCCTGAATATTATACTCGTACGTCTCACCCGCACAATTCTAATAATATAAAAATAGAAAGTTTGTAGTTATATTAACTACCTCCGTGTCCTAATGGCTACAAGTATTCTCAGTGGGAGTAACTATCGGCAATCGATTTGGTTAGTGGTAGCCTAGCTACCACATGTTACCTAAGTCTGTCGCCAAACAGCAGTGTCAATTACACTGTTGTGTTCCGTCATGAAATATAGCAGAGCCAGCTTATTGAGGCTTCTTATCGTCACTTACCACTAGATGAGATGAAAGCCAAGTTCAAACCAATTGTTCCTTTAAAATATTTAAATAGTTAAAATGACATACTGCCACATAGTCTGAATAGCTTACTTATACTAAACACATCAGCTGCTTTGCACAGTGTGTACGAGTATAGTTTAATAAAAAAAGTACAAGTCGACATAAATGTGGTACGACTTCGAGATGTGATTCATCCTTTCACTCCGCAATGTGCGTAGTCTAAATATAATGAGAGAATAGTTAATGCCGCTTCAGAATACTTAAAATATTTAACCTATGAAAAAGAAGTTTACTAACTAACATTTACAGTTTTAATGTTTTGTTATTTATTAACTGTAAATCAGATTTATTTTTAACGTCACGCTTAAACAAATCAACTTAATTTACAATTAAGGACAGTGTTGATAATTTTAATAAGTGATAACAAAGTGTTAACAATTAAAGTGTCCCATTTTTATCCCCCCCCATAATATTTTACTTAGCCGACTAACGACTAACCGACTAGGATTTCTAACAATCCTAATGAATATTTTATTTTCATTAAATTTGTATGTTTTCAAAGTAACATTCCGTTACATACACTACGTTCTTGTGAGATGAGTTCGTAAGATTGAGTATTTAATATCATCATGTCTAAATTTCTCGCTCTTTTCTCATACATTGCACCACACCTCACCCACTTATCTCTGACTAAGATTCAGCCACTACTAAGACACTTCGGCTCAAGTGCAACACATTTACAAGTTAATGAATAAGTATTCATTAGTGAGCTAATAATTAATAACTAGCGAACGTTTTAATTCTTAGTGATACTTGAAATTAAGTGAGTTTTACAGTGTCAATGTGAATTTAAGAATGAAGATCCCTTGCATTGTGCCCGGATGCTCTATTATCGTAAGTATTTATTTTTAAAATTATTTTACGCGCGGCTTCACCTTGAAATCTTTAATTGGTAGGAAAGATCACATGTACCATGTCCTTCTTCAATCCTTATTATGATTCCTAGACTAATTTATTGACCATTGCATAGATTGAACAGTTCAGGGTGAGAAATGACAACTATTATTGCCTTATAAAATATCTAAAGATCATGCTTAAATTTCGAATACAATATAGGTTACAAACTATATAAATGACGTCAGGGTAACAAAATACACATTATATGCTTATACTGAAATTAATAATAGTTATAACGTCTTATAGAAATGACATCAGTCGATGCTATATGAACTTAGACTCCGATTTCTGTCTAAGCTTTTTTTTGAAAGCAATTTCTAAATTATTCGTAACTTATAAATGATCTGATCATTGAGAACATAATTATAGGGATTGTTTTTACTCGCGTCTTTGTCTAAGTGGGCTTCGGTGATCAACTTAAGTAAACAGTAACCTAGCTCCCTCTACTCAATTTTTACCGAAATCGAATCTGATGTTTATCCATGAAAAGTCAAAAAAACAGATTAATTTGAGTTTTCCATTTTCTTCGTCATTAATTATACAATTCCGATAGACCAAATTCTTAAATAATTAACCTCGTTCCACTCAAAATGAGGTAAATTCTGCTTAATAAAATTGAAAGTCATTTTCAACTCAGATAAATAATCGTTTCATATACTGACGCTTTCTTGCACAGACGCAAAGCGATAAGGTAGTTCATTTCGGTTCTAAAATATACTAATGCATTTTTAATTGCTATCTCGTGGTAGATTAGACTAACCTAATTATTTAAAATCAAATTAAGAACGTTATAATTATCAATTTAGTTTTTAGACAGGTTCATACAATATTAATGCAAGAAGAATTTCAGATATGAAACAGAAGCAAAATATTTTATATCAGGCGTTATTTATTCAGTTTGGATTCCTGTCCTCTACGGTTGGGATAAATGTAAAAATACTTGATAATGTTCTTCCATATTTAAGCTGTACACACGGCTATACATCAAGATATAATTTTCCAGTATACGCTGACCTCACATTGAATAAACTCCCGCACGCCGCTAGTTCAGCTTATACTGGAAATATATAGCTTGACCTGTATCCGTGCGTACGCATGACAAACGTGGTGAAACACTCGGTGCAAGCTTTAGGAATACCCTCTTTATACTGGTGGAGGGTTGCCGTTCTTCTGTTTAACTGGTACTCGAAACAACAAAAATATTTCGCGCTTGCCTTTCTTGTCTTTATCAACTGCCGACAATTACATCCTTTCTCTTTCTAACGTGTGGATGTTGGAATCAACTGTCGTTCCCTCGTTAACCAAAATACTTTTGTAATAGTATCACGAAAAAAATAAATTTCTTGGTGCATGAAACATGCACTTTCACGATTTAAAATATCTGACTTGTTTCAACTTCACTGGTGATTCAAAAGTGATACATTTTAAGTCCATCTTTATTTTTATAATTTGTTGTTTAATCACTTAGCTTAATAGTAGATAATAGTGCATATGAGTATAAACAAAGCTGATGTTAGCTGAACGGGCAATCACTTCAGTATAAGCTGTGGTTGAACCACAGCCACATAATTAATAAAGTACCCTCATCACAGATTTTGTCTGGGACCAATGAGTTGCACGCGGTAAAATAACACCTAAAAACCCATGTATTTGTAGTTATTTTGTAAGTTTTAATGCTTAGTTCTACTTAGATTATGACATAAATAAATGTATATAAAGTATCTTAAGTTGGATAACTTAAAATAGGTGCTCATTGATGCCGTCATTCAGCGAATTGAAAGTTGGTTGAAAGTATGTTTTAATAATAACTAACGATAACGATTGCTTTACTCATAGACTCTAGGATTTTTTCTACACAAAATACCTAAATAAAATTCAGAAATATATAAATTAAAAACATATATATTGTGTGTGAAGGCGAGACAGTTTATTCAAACCTATAGGCTCTAGAAAGAGACGAGGCTTAATACATTTCCTATTCCTTCCTAATACACCCCTACATTTGGTACACAAACACCTAACAAAGTCCACATTACACGCAAGTTCTTACTAACCCATTATCATAACAGTTCCATTCATACATTAGTTGATGAGTCATGGTATTTTCTGCGGTTTCGGTCTGTTTACGACGAGGGCAGTGGCCACGGGTAAAAAGTAACATCAATGAGTTGTTTTGTTGCTCCGCGTTGTGAAAGTGAGGCGGATACTTTGGCTATTAGGGTTCCCAACGTCCCATTAAAAAACGGAACTCTTTCATGATCAATCTGCGTCTGTGTACATCTGTCTAAGCTGATCATCTCAGTAACTTGTAATTTGGGCTAGTTATATAAAATAGTGCCCCCAGGGGCTATAAGTAAAATAGCAATAATTTTTCGTGAAATTGTAGTATTTCTGTACGGAACCCTCAGTGCGCGAATCTGACTCGCGTTTGGCTGGTTTTTTAAATGTATTATTTGGATTTTCAATTCAGTTCACTTTTTATGGCTTCCATCGCTTTATTTCCATCTTTAAAATACATTTTTATACATGCTACGTCTATATTTGTTTGCTTTGGTGTTCAACAAGTTCGCTGTTAGACACGAGCGACTGCTGGTTCAATTCAAATCCCCCCGTCGAACAATCATCCTTGTTGATAGCTGTGCCATTACTCGTATAATAGTACTCGCACGCTATGTCCCCTATTTTCTATAATAACTATCCCTAGGTGACATAAAACACTAGGACATTTCTTTCCACCATTTCCACCCGCTAACTTGCCTTGCCTCCCATTTATACGTTAATATTTGATAACTTCGCAGCCTTTTGTAGCTAACTTCAGAGGGGCAAACTTAGTTTGTACCAACAAGCCGAGCCTGGCAGCAGTATGGTGTTGTTGCTGCTTGTTCATAAGTAAATGCTGCTTACTATCTCCTGAATAGTTTCATTAGGTGTTCCACACAGTGATAACGAATGATAGCCATGCTTATTTTCAAAGAAAATAGAGTTGTTCCTCAAATTAACTTATTCGTACAATATATATGTATAAATTCCTAAAGAAGTCATAATTCACTCGCAAACCATGAAATTAACATTAACAAAACTAACATTTCGCCTATTCTCGTTAACCCAAAATTTATCAATGTCAAAGCCGTAATTAAAGTATTTTATTTGGCTAACAATTACGAAACTAGGTTAATAAATGAAATTATTTTTATGTGAATATTAATTACTTGGAAATAATTGGTGCTTACTTCATGGTTACAGGTATTTTTCGTACACAATACTTATTTAAGTCTAGATTTTATCGACTGTTTTGAAGCAAAGCGTAGTTTAGAGCTAATTTTGTAGCTCGTTCTTAGAATATTACGGCTAATTTATAATTATGAGTTTGGGAAACAGAACGGCAAAAAAGTTAGATTACGTATGACTGGCCTCTTTTAGCAGAATGCTTAAAAATGAATTTGATATCGGTTTTAAATACAAGCACCGGCAAAATATTTATCTGCCTCGACTTATCGCCTTTTATAAAAGTTTAATTTACTATATTATATTTGGGTGGCTTACAGCTAACATTAATTATATAGAGTAAAAACGGTCCAGTGCGGGTCGGATTCGCGCACGAAGGGTTCCGTACCATTGTCTATAAGAACGGCAAAAAATCATGTCTGTTGTGTGGGAATTATAAATTGGGTTTAAATATTTGTGTCTCTTTTAAAAGCCAAATATACAACTAAATATTATGTGAATATTCCAAGCGTCTACCTGTTGCCGTTATCAATATCGAGCAAAAACGAGCAAAAATCACGTTTGTTGTATGGGAGCCCCAGAATATTTTTTTTTTACTTTTTAGTATTTGTTGTTATAGCGGCAACAGAAATACATCATGTGTGAAAATTTCAATTTTTTAACTATCACGGTTCATGAGCCTGGTGACGGAGACGGAATTACACCACTTGAAGAATTTTTTGGGCAGTTCTACTAATCTGTACAAAAAGTCATTCTAACTCTTGGTTGCGTCATAAAAGAAGGACCAACCAACAAATTTAAAACAGTATAATATCAGTTAAGGATTTATCATCATCAGCCAGGAAACGTGCATTGCTGGACATACTCGTAGGCCTCCTTTATGGTACTCCACATTGACCGGACTCCACTCGGACTTCCATCTAGGTAACTAGGTAATCGGTCCTTATAATAGGGGACAACCCGGTAGACGTGTCCCGCTACTTACGTCAGCTATGGATTACAAGAAACTCTGCAAATCATAAAATTGTGTGATCAACATATCATTTTCAGGAGCAGGTACTACGAAGAACTACATACAATTTCTTTGGATAGTATGATTCATCATCAACAGCCTATATATGTCCCCACTGGAGGGGCTCAGGCCTACTCTCCTACAGAGAGTGTATGGGCCATAGTCCACCACGCGGGCCCAGTGCGGATCGGCAGACTTCACATGCCTGTTTAAGACATGCAGGTTTCCTCACGATGTTTTCCTTCACCGTTAAGCAATCGGATAATGTACTTGAATTGGAAAACAACTCATAGGTACACGGCTGGATTCGAACCCGGTACCCTCAGATTGAGAGACCGCGCCTTATCCACTGCGCCACCGACGCTTCTCAATAGTATGATTAGTGGTACTCTTTCTACGGATAAGAACATCTTAATCTCAATTTTATTGCAGCTAAACTTTAACACATAGCACATAGTCGTGGGTCTCGATAGTACAGTCAGCATCATAAGTATCTATGCGTCTTTGTATCATGTGACACTCACACTGATTTTATAAAGTGTATCAAGAAAAATGTCATTTAAAAGTTAATATGACATGGTACAAAGTTGTGTATACCTATGACGCTTACTGTACCTACTTAACGATAGCTGACGTACTTACAACTGTGAAATAATTATTGTATTTATTTATTTCAAGACCCAGGTTACTAATCATGTATACAGTCACGCAAGATTCCTTAGTATACGTGCTCTATCCAAATTCGTGACTTTTGCCATTTCTGCTGATAGTCGCGATTCCTTTGTTCATTGTTTTTATTAGCAGGTGGTATAAGTAACATTCATCAACTTTGTTCAATCATAGATTTTTATTTGTTGAATAAAACGATGCTTTGATAAAAATAAAATTCAACTTATTTTAAAAAAAAAACAAGTAAGTTTTAAAGAACGTAATTTGTGAAACCATTTGATGTTTCTTTTCGATAGGTTCTATTTTAAGGATAAAATCCCACGTAGATGTAGTAAAATATCGTGAGGAAACCTGCACATTCCGGGAAAGAAATTTAAAGGTGTGCGTGAAGTCTATCAATCCGCACTGTGTCCGCGACGTGGACTATGGCCCATACACTGTCTGTATGATAGTAGGCCTGAGCCCCTGCAGTGGGGATATACGAGTATATAGGCTGTTAATAGGCTGTTGATGGTGATGATCCTATGTAAATTTAATGAAATACAATGTGGAGATAAATTACACGTCAATTATTACATTATTTCGCCAGTTGTAACTCGATTATGAGGATCGTTTGTTTTCTTTCGATTAATCTCAAACGTAAGCGACTAAAGGTTGTTGAAAATATTGCACTCCTGACAGTGAAAATTAGGAGGAAAATTTATTGGTTGATTGAAATCTGTTTTAGTTCTCTACTAGATAATTCATCGCAATTTTTCCTGAGACTATTTTATCCGCAATATATCTAAATTTTCATGGACTCCCAGCACTTCACTGGTGAAGAAAATCTTTCCCAGTGGGGTTTTAGGGAAGATTTTTTCACAAATCCCCTTAAAACTAAAATAACGAACTCACAACAGACAAATGCTTCAATTAAAAAAAAAATATAAATGAAATGAAATGAATATAAACCGTTCATAATTTTTAAAAGCTGTCACCTCATTAATAAACTCTGAAAAACAAAATATCTCGAATCTCTAAACAATATCTGAAACAAATCCAAGTGTAATATTATACGAATTTTAATATCACAGACGTGAATTATTAAATTTCAGTGTCGCCTTTATGACGATTTTTTTTCCTGTTTAGCAACCAAAAACATTCAATATTATTCATATTTCTGCTCGTTTCTTACAAAAATGAGGGAAACATTCTCTTATATTGATAACCTTAAATTTCTAAAGCATCTAACTTTTTATTCCAAGGAAAATTCTACTGTGTCACTTAAAATCATTTTTCTTTTTCAATTTGTAGTACATACAAAGGCTAATTAAAAACAGTTTTTTAGAGTACAATACAACTGAAAGTGGTATATTTTTTATTACACCTCAGTAATAACTTATTCTGCCGACAAACTGAACTGTTAATAGCACTGTGTTGTGATCTGGTAGGAAAGGTAGCAGGACTTTACGAAAGAAAGAGGATTTGACATAATCACAACGCTTGTCAGGAGCATTGGTGATCGCAGTCAGTTGTTGAATATTATAATTATACGTATTATCAACAAAATAGCCATGATAGCTCAGTTGGATAGAGCGTCAGTCCTTGAACCATCGAGGCCTGGGTTCAATCCTGGCTCGTACCAACGAGTTTCAATTTGTTATTTGGAGTTTATGTACGAATGATAAAAATTTCTCTCTGTAGGAGAGTAGGCCTTAGCCCCTGCAGTAGGGACGTATATAGGCTGTTGATGATGATGATGATAAAAAATATTACCATTGGCTTTTCGGTGACCGAAAACATCGTGAAGAAACCTGCACACTCCTGAGAAGGAATTCAAAAGTGGGTGTGAAGTCTACCTACCAATCCGCAATGGTCCCGCGTGGTGGACTATGGCCCTCTTTTTAGGAGTGTAGTCCTGAGCCCTACTTTGGGAACATAAATAGGCTGTTGATGATGATGATCAAAGAATTAATCCAACTACTTGAGGGGAAAAAATGATAGGTTTGCAATTGACCTTCATGTCACCTGATGGTAAATGACAACAAGGTCCTCGGGTGGTAGGCGTGTGCGTCCAGAAGCCTCAACCTAAACTTCTCTGTTTATTTCACTCTAGTATCTGTATGTCACAGTCATTATGTCAAAGTTACAGTCATGTCTAGAAGATAGAACTGCTATGGGAAAAAATCGACAGGTGTCGCAACTGAAACAATTGGTAACATATTTTTATTTAAAAAGGGACTAAAATAGAGGGATATGTCTATCAAAGTGGAGTCAATAGTTCAAACAGTTCATATAAAAGAGATTCATTTTCACATTCTAAAACAGTTTATTTTAGTTGCATAATTTTTGACTTATCATGAAAATTGTGTGTAAAAATAATAATCTCCCTGTACCTCCGGAGTTTCTTAAGTTAAATACCTTTAATATTAGTACAGTTTTTGAGAACTTCACAAACGTTTTTATGCAGTCAGGAAAATGAACCTTACTTCATGGTAATAATGTTGTGAGTTTCTTTTCATGCTTTCATGGTCGAGGAAGATCGGTTTGTATATTCTCAATATTGATATATTCTAAACTCAAGACCAAAACAGTGTTACAACTTTGTTTTAGTAATATTTTAATTTTGACTTTAGTCAAAGTCAATTAAAGATATTATCCTTCTTAGAAGATTTTATATCCCTGTGTAAAATAATCCCATAGCAATTTCGAACCTAAATTATTATAAATTTTCCTTATCCTTATCAACAACCTGGATATCAATTTATAAAACTCAATTTTCATTTCACTGGCTTAGCTCGTCATCCGCTGTCGATAACAATAGCCCCCTCTCTTTTTAACCTAATAAAACGGATAGAGAGCCCCAGATATTATGATAACGGTCGCTATACATTACTCTTGCTGTATACGAAGCATTCGCACAAACGCAAGGACCCAAGTGGGACACATAAATTGACCGACAAGTGACATAACTCCTTTAATTTTTTTATTACATTTTTATTGGATTGACCAAGGAGATCGGGAAAAATGGTAAATATAACCTCATTTTATATCATATAACCTAATTACAAAGTTGTATTTACCGTTGTGTGATTTGCATTTGAACTCTAGCATAGTTGTTTTTAAATCGAAAAATAAGTGAAATACTTTTGAGTGCTATTGAATAAAGTTGTATTATTTTCGAAAATAAAAGAAAAAGCCTGCTTCCTTGACGTTTCTAATTAGTTTGAAACTTATTGTCAATGTGCTATTGTGTTTTAGTTGTGTTTATTGATTTGATTACAAATAAGAATTGAATTTGCTTAATTTTACCTATTTGTGACGAGTACAACTGTAACATATTGTTGTTGTGCTCATGTATTTCTTTACGTTAAAGAGCATACTTTTCAACCGACTTCAGAAAAAGGAAGGGTCACAATTCGACACGCATGTACGTAAAACAAGAGTTTTGTGGAGATGCTATTTAGTTTTGCCTTTAAAATAGCATAAATATCTCTTCGTGGCTGTTTTAGATGATTGGGAACCTAAGAATATTATTATTAATAAAAATAATGGGGGAACCACGCTTGGAAATGATCTCGTTTTAGCAATTACAAGTGAAAATAATGTGTGAAAATGTGAATGAAGATGGTACGCTTTGCTCTCTAGATTATGCCTTTTTCCTTCGACAGAGACACTCTGATTATAACTAAAGATATCAATGAAAGATATAGATAGATAGATAGATAGATAGAGAGACAGCAATGCGTTCTAATCATTGGGTGTACTCTTGAGAAAGGTACAAATGAAATGCCTAGTGCGACTCGTACAAGTGTTAGCTACGAGTATGTACCATTGAGACTTACTGGTAAAGCGCTGCTTTTTAAGATCCATCATTAGCCTGGCGGCTACACAGTTGGAATAACGATTTCGGTTTGCGTATTCACTTTCCAGCATACTGTGATAATCTCGATTAAGTTGCTGTTGGAGAACTTTTCGAATGCCCTGAGTGTCAAACTAACATGATACCTAAGCCTGCCACAAAAACAGGTTTAATTACTGTGTTCCGGTTTAGTGGAAATGTCCAGTGTATTGTCGTTTTATTATTATCACTACTTGCCATCGAAACGGTGAAGGAAAACATCGTGAGAAAACCCATATATTCTCTGTAGGTAGGTAGGCTTGAGACCCTGCAGTTGAGACATTATATAGGATGATGTGACTATAGCATGAGATTGAGTCGTTGTGCATAAAAAAGGTGCACCTCTGTATTCGAACCACGTCGTTAGGAGTTTAGGAGGCTTACAGGCGTGTGGATCTAGGCAAATCCTGTACTGAATATGCTATTTTTTCCATCGGCGTATATTCGTTTGACGAATAAATGCCATTTCATATTGAAATGTTCATGTCAATTTCAGTTATTGAGTATTTTTCAAATCATAACGCAATCAGTAGATTAGATTACAGATGCAGACGAACGTATCAAAGTGACTCGTGCAAGTCGTGCATGATTCAAATTATTCGATGTGAGTCTTCATGTTTGTTGTCAGTCTAGTTAATTTGATTCCTGGGCCTTAGGGCAAGCATTGAGCTATTCTATTGCCTATTATACTCTACTCATATTAAAAATTAAAAGTCTGCATGTTTAAAATATAAATCAATCATGTATGGATTTAAATGAAACGTGACATGGAAAAAAATTCAAATTTCGATAAATCCTAAAGTTAACGTGGGCGCGGGCAAAAGCTAGTTTATACATGTAAAAAATAGCATCTTAAAAAGGGTAAAAATAAACAGCAAATCAAAAAAAACACCAAAGCGGCTTTCAAATTCCAGATAATAAGAACTTTACAACTCTGAGAAACTGGTCTATTGACTTCACTCGAAAACCGAAAAGAACTCATTAATCCATTGAAAGTGGTATGATTGATAAATTCCCTGTCAGTCTCATGCGCATGTTGATGACCTTTGACTTCAGTTCGCTGACCTGTAAAATTGCCTTAGCCGTTCATTCAGCGCAAAAACTCTTTCGTGGAAAAGAATTATAGTTAAGTGGCTGGGAATATACCTACTAAGAATTTGTTTAATTCAGTGAGTTGAAGTATTTGTTTATCGTCAGAAAGTAAAGATACAATGCAATCTATATAATTATATATAAATTGCCATTGCCAAGTCATACACTAAGCAAATCTAGCATAATGTAAAAATTTACAATATAGTTCAGGTAACAGGTAAGAAATATATTTGGCATACAAAAAAAATAGGACTAAATATAAAAAAATTGTAATTGGAACATTTGTTTCAAAATGACTTCTTAAACTTTGTTGTTTACAAAGTCCAGACTTTGGCTCCTATATACATTTGTATGTCTCTTTTGATAGAGTACTTTCCAGACTAGGTTCAACAGAAGTCCCATAGATGGCGCTGTCCAAGAACTTTAATATTACACAGTCTATAAAATAAAATTACGAACTAATCATCTGATATTTATTATGTTCTATTCTTGTTGTTATTGTAACCGGTATGTTTGTATTACTTAGTTATTAGTTATTTAAGCACTCTGTATATCTTACCATCTATATTTGTTTCTATGTACATGCGGAGACTTGCTATTGGCCCATTGTTTTTATGATGTATCGAAAGTTTGTGCTATTGGTATCGCTTAATAAATAAATAAGTTTTTGATACAGTTTTAATTGTAAATGAGATGATATTTTGGACTGGGCTAGCGTTTAACCACATATAGCCCTATCGTTCCCGCAGCAGTGATACAAAATTATTTTATTTTTTTACCTTGACAAACTATTGGACGCATTATTGTTGTATTCGAAACATTGACAGAACGTTGTTTTTCTCTTATATAAGTGGCAGTGTCAAAGATATGGTTACGCTGATAACGGCAGCAATTATTAGTACTGTCTTTTTTCTAACAAGACCATAAGGAATATTTTATACATACTCTCACTTGATATAACGGGAATAGCACAGTCTATGCTGTTATATGCTACATATATTCTAAGTTACGGTTAATTGTCGTTCGAAAGTTCACAGTTTTTATTAGCGCCATCTATGATATTTTGCTGAACGAGGTCTGAAAAGTTTTCAATTCTTTACATTATTTCATAAGAGCTCCTCATTGACAGACATCATATACTCTGGTCAGGCTTTACAAAGAAAATCCACACTTCAATTTCCTAGTTATCTGTATTTAGTAAAACAATAATCTTCACGGCAAGTTGTATATAACAGAGCTGTCACGTACAAGACGAGGCAGACCGATCTAGGAAGCCGAGAGCTAAATTAGTAATTCAACAAGTTGGTCAAATAATTAGCGATTCTGTTAGCATTGCGCCGTGGTATAAAATAACTGTAGTTATAATCCGTAATTGTATCAAGAACACTATTTACATTCCAAGTACTTTATAAGAGTATGAGCGTTTCGCTTCCACTTTCAACATGCGTACAGCTAACTTATGGAATTCCTTAACAGTTTTCGTGTTTTCTTGAATAACATTACTTGTACAATAAATGTTTGACTAGAGCCATTCGGGATCAGAGTTTTGAATTTCATTTTGCTTATGAAATTGACGAAAATATTTAAAATATAACTAAGCTCTAGAATTTAATACATAATTAGAATAATGTTATGTTGTGATGCAAAATCACCAGGATATAAACAAAATATATTTCTGCTTCTGTTCCGTTCATTCCGACAGGGGTGACTGAATTTTTCGCATCTAAAAATAAGGACTGGTTCTATAAAGGTTTCCGAGAATTATCTGACAGGTGGACTAAGGTCATAGAGCATCAATGATTATATTTTGAGTATTAAAAGGCTTTTCCTTAGTTGGTTTTTTTATTGAATATATTTTTGTTAACTAACCGACATTATTTATGGGACAGCCCCAGTACTTACTGTATCATGCAGTTAAGTTATTTAATTTATGTACTCGTATTGCTGGCAATAATTTTATCAACGCTCTGATTCAAATTAACATCTTCCTTAAATTTTCAATACAAGAGAACCTAATGCTTCCATACAAAATTTCTGTTGCTATAATCATTTAAAATAGAATAGCTGGCTTTGATAAGTAATTACCTAAAAATTTGAGACGAAATTATAGTGTCGCGAAATAAATATCATGAACTTACAAGTTTATAGTTAGCTACAATATCTGTTACGCAGCTAATGGTTCATAGATGGCGCTTTGAACAATAATCGAATAAAAGTGTTTAAAATTAAAATTGTGTTTCACTGTGAAGTTGTATGTTAATGATACTCGCGACATTACTATCTGATGTCCTATTTTTAGATAGTTACTACACAAATCGAGCTATTATATTTTAAAAGATTATGGCAACAGAAATCTAGTATGAACCTTTGATGGAGGTGGGATCGCCTTAAATAACAAACTTGTTTTAAACTAGTATTATTGTGACATCAGTGATGTCACGGTTTTATGACAGTACACTTTGGCCCATAAAACGTCCTGGACGGCTAATTAATCTTCAAGGATGAGCTATTTTTACGTGTACACTTCCATTGCAGTAATAATTACGACTGCTTGACTGAAAAGAAATTTCGTCTCGAAGAATGGTTACAAATTAATGTTAGATTTTAAATGATAGTGCTAAAAGACATGACAGACCCAAAGATAACTCGTAAAATTTCGACTGTTGACCTATCTTTTAATCAACTTTATCTTGACAAACGGTCTATTGAAACGGTCCCTGGGGTCAGTGCTTATTCCTAACGACTAGATCGCTCCGAGTTACCTATGTACGTATGCCTATACTTACATGATCAAATGTGTGATCTCGCCGATAAATATTTCATAATCTTTTTAAATTATTATCACTGTCTTTGTGCAGTAATTGTCAAAAATTAAATATCGGATTGTAATGTCGTGAAATGAGTATCAATAACATACATCTTCACAGAGTCACAGTTTTTATTTTTATACGGTATTGAAGACTAACGCCACGTCGCCATCTAGGAACCATTAGCTGCGTAACTGCTAATTGTTCTAGCTAAGAATAAGATAAACTTACATACGAGTATATTCTAAAAACTAACTACCAACCACATCATGACGATCCCTTGACACTTTTGAGTTCTGAGAATAAAACCAAAATGAATTTAATTACATTTCATTTTATTATTGAAGGTCAGAGGATCCAACATATTCCATTATTTTGCCCCTGAACAATCTAAAATTTTCACCTATATTGAGTTCACCTAAATTGAGTCACCTATAAAACTAACAATCTAAAATTTTCATCTATATTGAGTTCACCTAAATTGAGTCACCTATAAAACTAACAATCTAAAATTTTCATCTATATTGAGTTCACCTAAATTGAGTCACCTATAAAACTAACAATCTAAAATTTTCATCTATATTGAGCTCACCTAAATTGAGTCACCTATAAAACTAACAATCTAAAATTTTCATCTATATTGAGTTCACCTAAATTGAGTCACCTATAAAACTAACAATCTAAAATTTTCATCTATATTGAGTTCACCTAAATTGAGTCACCTATAAAATAGTACAGTTGCAATTCAAATACGTTATGCGTAAGTATACGTATACGGTTTCTTTCTGACTCTCCCTTTAACTTTATCTCATATCATTATTTTATCTACTAATAGCATGTCCCAAATAATACATGTGGTTGGAATTTATTCTTGTTATCAGAATATAAATCGATATCAAACTAACTTGTCATTTTATCGTGTCAAATATGTAAATTACAAGATATCAAACATTTTTCAGAAAAACATAATGAAACATGGTAAAAACAAGATTATCTAATAATACTAACTACTAAGATAATTTAATTCAGCATTACATTTTAAAAAGCAGCCAAGTGAGTGTCGGGCCACGTGCAGCGAAGGGTTCCGTAGTTGCCCGTCACAATAACGCAAATAAAGGCTATTAAAAAATGATGGTAAATGGATTTTGTACGAAATTTTAATTTTTACAACAAAATTATATTTTATAGTTTGGTCGACTATTACTTATTAACTTGAAAAGCCAACTTATTAGTGATAGTTTTTCTTTTAGCTGTAGCATATATGCTACCACTTTGAATTTTTCCACATTTTTAGAAGCAACAGTTTATCTGAAAAGTTGAAGAGAGTGGGGACGCTTGACCCAGAAAAAAAAAAGACTTTCAAGCTTATTATTACGCAAATGGATTCTTAGATCGAAAATTAGAGTGCTTTACCCTCAATATTTTTGAAAGACCTATTCAATGATACCCAACACGATGGGGCTTATGTAAAAAATGAATTAATCCCTACGTTACGAACGCTCCTGCCAATTTTTTTTCCTTCAAGATTTTATCTACCACTTTGTCGGCGTGATTAATATGGATGTCTGTACCAAATTACAGTTTCCTAGCAGTATGAGACTCTGAGCTAATCCGATGATATGATATGAATGATACTAATAAACTTTATACTTAACAAATAGGATTATAGGTTGGGGTTAATAGGTTTACACCAACCCAAAAGTTGGCTTTTTCATTATTATTCTTGCTTTATCAGTCTGAAAACTCCAACTAACATAAGCCTTCTTTTTGACCACCAAGACAAATTTTGCTTTGCATTAAATTAATGCTTTGGCAAAATCTATAAGCCTTGCGGAGACACTATTATTTTGGTTATTGACTGAAGAAGGCTGTTTTGTACATAGATGTTTCTTTCTTCTTCTTTTGGCACTTTCTATGCCATCAAACGCAATGAAGGCTGCTGCCTCTAGTTCTATTCAGAATTCATAATATCTTTCTGTCTAATTTTAAACATTTTGGGCGTGGCTGTCTCTCTTGTCAGGTATAAATGTTAACAGCTTATTACTGTTTATTTGGTATCATCTACTCTGAATCTTCCCAGTGTTGAGAATATTTCAACCGCCAGGGTGAAAGGTTGGATCGAATGAGTTTAGTATTTTTCGTATCACCTTGAAATTGAAGGCCCCTCTACTGTCACAAGATCATTTATTGTACAAAACCGTAAACTCCAATAATCTTATCTCTGATAAAATCAAGGGTAACGCAGGGTTAGAAGGATTACTAAACTTATGAAATCATTCTGCTAACATTTCAACACGTGTAGGAGAGTAAAACAAACATCAGGTTTAGATACGGTGAAATTACGACCGCAAAATATGGCGTGAGTCATTCCTAATCAGGATTCGGTACAGGAAACATACGATAAAAGTAGGTAATTATGAAGTTACTGGTGTAACTAATGCAAGGGCAAAGTCAAGGTTAAGCTGCGATTGCGGCAATTGTTACCAAGGCCATAAGAAAATAGATTGTAGTATGAATATATGTTTTTTGCTAAAAGAGTTAAGGCATATTTTAATAATAAAAAAAATCCCGATTCATAATCCGCCGGAAAATGTCCACTACTGAACCTATGTTACGCCGTTTATGATATGTTATAATACTGTAACTGGTCTCGAGCCACTTGTATCCAGCGATTTCCAGCAACCTTTACCAGGTCGTCAATCCGTCTATTAGGGTGACAGCCTATGGCCCTCCTCCTACTCCTCGGTGTCTCATAGACACATTTCTTGGTGTGTGGTCACCACTCGATACTCCCCATTGGTTATCCATTCTCCTAGCAACAGGCGGCATGCCCATTACCCCTTCAGCTCAGAGACTCGTTGATTAATGTTAGCGACCTTACTATTTAAACTTAGCAAAATTAAATGAACTGGCTATGAAATACTTCTGTTAGCTACTGAATAAAAATTTATGGTACTAGTAACAATTATAAAAGCCCCAGTTGTTGTTTTTCTACATACTTTTTCTAATTTTAATTATTTCCTATTTCCAGAGTAAACTCTTCGGATCAAAAAGCAATGAATTTGAACAAGAGGCATTGGAAGCTCACAATGAATATAGAAGAGAGCACGGCGTTCCTCCACTTGTACTCAGTAAAGACTTAACTAAAATAAGCCAAAAATGGGCAGACGAACTAGCCAAAAAAGATTCAATGGCTTATAGCCTCAACCAAACTTACGGAGAAAGCGTTTATTGTGGATGGTCTTCTGATCCTAGCACAAAAGTAAGAGCTCGTGATTGCATCGACAAATGGTACAGTGAAATTAATGACTACTCATTTGGAAAGGAGCCCCAAGTGCTAACTTGTGGACATTTCACTCAAATAATTTGGAAGAGCACCAAAGAGCTTGGAGTTGGCAGTGCCAAAAGCAAATCTGGAAAGCTTTATGTTGTATGCAATTATTACCCACCAGGGAACTACAGTGGACAGTTTACGAAGAATGTTTTGCCTCCGGGAGCATTTCAGTTCAAATCAGATCATGATTCAACACGTCCAACTGCGAGAGGTTCTAATAATAATATTGAACCACCACCAAACCAAAAACCTCAAAGAGATAGCAAGAACTTTGGAGGTGCAGTCACAGAATTAGTGAGCAAACTGAAAGTGACTGCAATATCTGGCGATAAGTTTGAAGATGAGTTTTTAGCAGCACATAACGATTACAGAAGGAAACATGGCGTACCACCGCTTGAGCTGAATAAGAAGCTTTCAAAATACGCCGAAGAGTGGGCTAAGACTCTCGTGAAAAAGGGTACAATGGTACACAGAGACCAAAACGATTATGGAGAGAATATATTCTACGCTTGGTCTTCTGACCCCAACTTTGTTGTTTCTGGAAGGGACCCAGTAGATAAATGGTACAGCGAAATCAAAGATCATAAATTTGGCAGGGAACCGACCAACTTGGGCACGGGACACTTTACGCAAGTTATTTGGGAAGATACAAAGGAAGTTGGCGTTGGAATGGCGAGGTCCAAAGATGGTCATGTTTATGTAGTAGCGAACTATTTTCCACCGGGTAATATGATTGGTAGTTTTGCTAAGAAAGTTAACCCGCCTATTGTGTAAGTTAGATGTTGGGTTATATTATTGTTTTACACCAAAGATTAATGCGTATTGACATTCCATAAAATACGTGTATAATATTTATTACTTTTGTGGTTGGTTGTTGGAGTTATTATCATTCCTATCTTTGTTAATAAAAAATAATTTAAAAAATTTAAACTTAGCTAAATACTAGCCTAAGACATAAATTTGTGTTCAATGTTCATAATAATATGAAACTAATGTGTTGCCATTGCTTTTTCTTCAATGGTAAGGCTTCAATGAATTGACTATTGGCATAGTTTTAATTATTTTAAGATTAAAAGTGTGAGGCCTTTGGGTACGCACGCTTTCCGTCTAAAGGGCTTAACGTCACCATCATGTGATATGAAGGTCAAGTGTAAACCCAGCATGTATTAAATAATAATTAGTAAACGAGCGTAGGAATAAGGTTTCAGCTCTTTGTACATATAAAGAAAAAAAGCAAGTGTAAGACAATCATACAGACAAATAGACTTACGTACGGGCAGACGTTAAGGTTTGGTAATAGAGTTACGTTAGCACGGCTAGTGTACGGAACCCTGAAAGGGTATACTGGTCTTTGTAAATGTAGACAAAGACACAGATATACTGATTTGAAAGCTAAGCAAACAGTTACAAAGGTGATAATAATACTTAGCAAGTCATGCAAAATAAGAACCTAAGATTCCGGAGATTTTGTATCTTGGATTTTTTCATACTTGAGCTAGGCAGTATGAAACTTTATTTATTTTGGCTACGTTGGCGTTGGCTATAGCAAAGTATTTGTGGCGCTTGATAATTTGGGCGTTTTCAGCAGCCGCGCCGGTCCTGTGGGCGGTCCCCTGTGTGTGAGTAGGCAGTAAACTACCTCTTATATCACATATTCACAAATCAAGACATTCCAAAATTCTAAATCGAATCACCCGATTTAGGTTTTCACAATAAGTTAGTTGTAGACATTAGTTTAAATAGACACTGAAAACAGATATACATTATGTCAAAGTGAGATTTTTATTTCACCAAAAAAACATAATTTGACCGTAATTCCCGGTCACAGATTTTATCAAAACGATATGTCAGTGTATTATTTCATTATATGGGTTGAGAAAAAAATCTACACTAATATTATAAAGAGGAAAGATTTGTACCTATTTTTGTATGTTTGTAATGAATAGGCTCAAAAAGTACTGGGCCGATTTAAAAAATTCTTTCACCAATAGAATGCTACATTCTTCCAATTTGACATAGGCTACATTTCATTTTGATAAAAATTAGGGATCCTTGGTAAAATTTGAACAATGTAACCGAAGGTGTAGAAAAATGAGTCTTAAAATGTCTTTCGTCGAATGCGCTGCCGAAACTATTAGCGATAGAACAAAATAATGTACAACAATATCGAAGAACATCATAATGTCTACAAAAAACTCCGCGAAAGAATATGTCCAACTATTGTAGTTATGTCACTACAACAACTTTTTTCATTTTAAACATTAATGAAAATGCTAACCAAATTCAAACCATGCTATTTATGTGTTTATATTAATCCTTATCCAAATAAATTATTTTATGGTCAAGACCATTTAACTACCTATAAAATAGTTTTTAAATCATTTAAATTGGACTTTCCATTCAAAAGATATTACGAATTAAAAAATTCAAACAGTAAACAAAACCGCCATAGCGCCGTGGCCGTTGTTTGCGATGCAGTCTGAAAAGCGCGCCGGGCATCGCGGCGGGCGGGGTGGAGGGGGCACTGAAATAATTTTTTTTTAAATATATAATTAATAAATAATAATTTTTTAATAAATAAAAATATTTCTGAAAAAAAAAGTGTTTTATATCCAAATTTCCAAAAATAAATAATTGTCTACCCCGTGCGAAGCCGGGACGGGCTGCTAGTATACTATAAAGAGAAGAAATATTAGATAGGATTAAGAGGGAGGGATGAAATGACAAACTACATCGATACATTTTATTACTATTTAGGTCTTACTACATTTATAGAGTAGAATAAAACTAAAAGTACTTTTATTAGCCACATCTTAAAATAGAAGGTGATGTTGTAGTATGAAATAATTGCAAAAAAGGCAAAATCTGTGCCACTATAAGTGTTTCATTTTAACACGATAAGAAGACATTTTCAGTCTATGAAAAGCTGTTGAGCTGAAAGTACTTGAAATCGGCCTTCAGTGGCTAAAAGTGGACTCACCCGATGTAGATAGGGCAGGGCCCGGTGCACAAGGGTAACTCTGTCCCTCATAATTCTACAGTATTGTAACTGGTATCCCTTGGAAGTAAGGTGCAATATTGATCAAAATTTAATATGTAAATTTTCAAACAAAATTAGTTTGGTTGTATATTTTGCAATGGAACTTAGTGTCTAAGAAATCAATTTATTATACGTTATTTTAAGATAAATTTCGACACATAGTTTTTGTGTGAAAATGTTAGCAAAGTAACATTCTATAATAAAAACCACTGTCACAGACATTAAATTTGTATTTCAATAGCGATATTTTAATTATTGCCTTATCTGAATCTGGTTTTTTTTCTTCAGTATATCTACATCTACACTAATCTACATCTACACTAATATTATAAAGAGGAAAGTTTTGATTGTTTGTTTGTTTGTTTGTTTGTATTGAATAGGCTCCGAAACTACTGGACCGATTGGAAAAATTCTTTTACCATTAGAAGCCGACATTATCCCTGATGGACATAGGCTATATTTATTTTTAGAAAAAATTAGAGATCATTACTAAAACTTCAGTAATGTAAACCAAGATGTAATATTTTTTGCCGTTATGGCGGGTTTGCGCCACGCCACGCACGCGCGCCGAGCGCTGTCAGTCGATCTGTAACTATGACTACGAAAAACAACGGCTGCTGTTGTAAAATGTTTTATTACGAGTCTTAAATATATTATTGTTGAACCAGAGCCTTTAGTCCGTTCTTTTCAATATCCCCGGAAAGAAGAGTAGACAGTGGATACGCCCGCTGCGCGACAGCCTGCAGCGGTCGTCCTCCACGTGCACCTGACATGCGTCCGACGTGCATCCGAGTAGAAACGTGCGTGTTTCGTGGCCTGCCGTGGAGCGAACATGAGCGAACGAACATTGTATGCGAGCGCAGAATATTCTTCAGCAAGCACGGTTAGCAGGATTGTTTTAAACTTCAAAATGACGGAGGGGAACATGGAAATTAAACCTACAACGACGGTGCAAGCCGTGTGTGTGAAAGTGCCACCATTTTGGCCCGAAGAGCCAGCGCTTTGGTTCGCGCAGCTGGAAGGACAGTTCGTGCTTGCCAGCATCACCGCAGACAGCAAATACAATTATGTCATATCGAATCTTGAGTTCAAATACGTGTCAGAAAACAAAGATATAGTTAAAAACCCTCCCGGTGCGAACAACTATGACAAAGTTAAAACGGAACTGAACGGAACTGTCTTCATCGCAAGAGCAGCGAGTGCGCCAGCTACTCACGCACGAAGACATCGGGGACCGCAAGCCAGCACAAATTCTTACGGCACCTACAAAGTTTGGCCGGTCCGAGCGTACCCGACGATTTTGTACGTTCTATTTGGTCGAGGCACCTGCCAACGAATGTACAGGTGATTATTGCGTCGCAGCCTAAGAAAGCCTTTAGTCGGTTCTTTTAAATCTCCTGGGAAAGAAGAGTAGACAGTGGATACAGCCTGCAGCGGTCGTCCACCACGTGCTACGCCGTAAAATGTCTTTCATCGCATGTGCTGCGGAAACTATGAATAATCAACAGAACAAGAACATCAAAAAGCTATTTTCTTTGTGTTATAAATAAATAAAAGTATGGTTTTAGATTAATTTCTATGGTTGTGATGTGCTGAGACCTTGCTTTTTCCACATTTCAGGATTCTAGGTCAAACGGGAAATACCTTATAGGTTTTGATTCTCTTGCATTCTCTAAGGAAATTGTCTAAAAGTGCGGCTTAAACAGACATATCTTTTTATTGTGTTGACGTAGAAGTTTGATTTTTTCACAAATCTAAGAGACTGCAAACTTGAGTACTTGATATTAATTTCAACTTGATACCTTTACGCATACATTTACGTATACACTGAGAAAAAGGGTATTGACTGACAGACAGACGGACAACAAAATGATCCTTTAAGGGTACCTTTTTAGGGTTCCTTAGTCCAATAAAGAACCCTTATAGCTTCACTCTATCCCTCCGTTCGTCTGGCTGTCCGCGGCTTAGCTCAGAGACCCGGACTACTAAATAGCTGTAATTTGGTATGGGTATACATGGTATCACGATAGCAAAGTGGTGGTAGAATAAAAAAACTTGGGGATGAAATATTTTTTCACGTCACGTCATTGTGTGGGGTATCGTTGAAATATTACGCTTGAAAGTGAGAATTTTTGTCCGAGTTGAGCGTCCCCCTCCCCTCTATCTGCTAAACTGGTGCTTTTAAAAATCTGAAAAATTCATTAACATTAAATCCAAACCACTTATTGTTCCGAGCAACTACGGAGCCCTGCACTGCGCGTGGACTGACGCGCACTCGGCTGCTTTTTAGGGTTCCGTACCTCAAAAGGAAAAAAGGAACCCTTATAGGATCACTATGTTGTCCGTCTGTCTGTCAAGGTCCTTTTTCTCTGGAACGCGTGAAGGTATCAAGTTGAAATTAATATCGAATTAATGCGAATCTGCGGTCCTTTGGACCCGTGAAAAAATGAAGTTTCTAGGCCAACGCAATAAAAAGATATAGCTGTATTTCATACCATTTCCATACAAAATGCAAAGAAACCAAAACCTATAGGGTACGTCCCGTTGAGCTAGAACTTGAAATTTGACAAGAAGCAAGGTCTTACAGCGCAACCATAGGAATAAATCGGAAAACCAGGATTTTTTAAAATTAAAATTTTTTCTTTGGATTTGGCAATAATTTAAAGTCTCAAAAATAGCGTTTATGCTAATTTGTGCGGTATATAATAAGAGGTTAAGGCGCGGACTCTCTATCTGAGGGTTCCGGGTTCGAATCCAGCCGTGTACCTATGAGCGTTTTTCAATTCAAGTACATTATTCGAATGCTTGACGGTGAAGGAAAACATCGTGAGGAAACCTGCATGTCTTGAACAGGCATGTGAAATCCGCCAATCAGCACTGGGCCCGCGTGGTGGACTATGCCCCATACACTATCTGTAGGAGAGAAGGCTTGAGCTCATACAGTGGGGACGTATATAGGTAGATGATGAAATAAATATATGTCTATGTAATTCATCTTAAATAAAGCGTGGTTTAAAGAAAAAACCGCTCGCTTCGCTCGCGTAGCTACCGCGTTTTAGCTACGATGCCAAACCTAACCAATCAAAAATCTCACCTGAATGGATACCTTTTTTTCTCTAGCAAGTAGTTTCGCCAACAACAAACAACCTGTGTGGGGTTTCAGACCAACTCCCTTAACACCAAAATAAAAATTCATAGAAACGTCAAAATTCGTTGACCATTTTAAACATTTTAAACACCAACTCAACCCCTCGCGGTCGGTTGTCTGTAAGCCACTAAATACCGCGTGAATTAATTTACGAAATTTTTCATAAAACTAACAACTGAATCACTTTTTTGTCCTTCTGGTGTTATGTCTGTCAAGACCATTTTTCTCAGGGACGTTGGTCGCGTAGGGATATGAAGCTGAAAATACATGTACGCTTATCCAAAAATGTTTAAAAAATAAATGTCTACCCGTGCGAAGCCGGGGCGGGCCGCTAGTTAATATATATAGTCGACGCATGTAAATTTTTTTCCATTATATTTGATTTGATTCAGGCTTCAAGGGTAACAAACAAATCTAATTTAACATTTCTGATATTCGTGTGACTAGGTAAATCCTCCATCTACCAAATTATATAATTACGTAATATTTGTTATCTATCAGATTTACCGACATCAAAACATACATTAGTTGAAAGAAATCAAATTGACATCGAATTTAATTTTAGTATTTTATTTTCACATGGAATACAGATGGAAAATATGTAGAAGACCGACTGTATGAGTAAATTTGTCAAAAGAAAATTGAATTTTCTGAAAACAAAAACCATGAATTTAATCATGGTGGTTCACAAAACATATTTTAATCAACGTCTGAAATACGTACCAAAGGGAAGTACTCACGTACTACACTACACTAACTAACATTGTTGTTATTCAAAGAATAAAGTAAAGCTGAATATATTTTATGGTGGTTTTTCGTTTCGTCCGTTTACCGGTTCGGTTAGATTAAAATTTATATCTGAAAAATTCAAAAAAGCACAAAAAATCTGTTTTTTTGTTTTAAGATTTTGTATAAATGATATCCTATCAATACGTCAAGTGATTTGTTTTATATATCGTTTGAATACGAAAATTGTTTCGTCTATTAAATTAATTGAATATTAAAATGGATTGGTCTGTGATGATATTTTTTGTTGCTATGGTAAGTGATATATTATATTTCCCACTTTACGACTACATACACTACATATTAAGACTCTCTATTTAAAATATCTATTTCATATTACCTTATATGTAATTAACGGGAATTCAAATTATTATACTCGACTGTACATTGATGAAAAAATGAGAAAATGTACGTGCGTTTTTTTCCTAGAACGTCGCGATCCTTTGGGAAATCAAAACAATCTCGATTACTGAGTCTGACTACCAGTTTACTCACCAAATAGTCTTTGGTCAGAAGGCTACAAGTTACTGGTAATATTTTACAGACCCAGGACTTCGAATCGGTGGGCGAATGGTTGGCGAAGTATTTTATTTTGTTTGAAAATAATAATAATACTATTAACATTAATAGTACTAAACTAAACATGTTTAGATACAGTGTTATTATAACAGTTTTCTTCGCGGAAATGATTTCAGCCTTTAGCCGACTCTCTGTACTTCAGACATGGTTTACGGAGAGTTTTGGATGCTATGCGAGTAAGTCTCATTACTTAGTAATAGTAACGATAACGTCGTTGGATAGTAAGTGTGCGCACCCAGAAGCCACTAGCTAAGGAGCCTCTGGCTTTGTTACCTTTACGGTAGCATGTTGGTAGCCAGCCAGGCGGACATACAATATGGCCTACTACCAACCAAATCCAGTACCGATGTGTACCTCCTACTGCGAATTGAACCCGGGATCTCCGAGCGTGTAGCCATTAGGACGTTAACTGGTTGGCCATAAGGTACATCATCATCATCATGTACAGCCTTCAGCAGTCCACTGCTGAACATAGGCCTCTCCCAGAGTGCGCCACTCGATTCAGTCCTCTGCTCGCCGCATCCATCCGCATCCGGCTACCCTACGTAAGTCGTCTTTCCACCTCGGCCTTAAGGTACCATACATTAAAATTGTTAAGAAATACGCTAAAATAAACTAATCTCAAACCTAACCTTAAGGTACGTGACCAAAAATACCCAACTGTTCTCTGAGGACGTGTCGGTTTAAACCTCGTATAATCTCGTAAATTTCGAAAACGAGCCGTGAGCGGAGACAGGTGATGGCCAAGTAAACAGCGTATTAATTCTCCATCAAAGTGGAGTGCACACCGCTTGCATAATATTATTCCTCGGATAATTGGATACAAGAACCCCTTCATAACATCGAGCGAAGGCACGGATCCAGGAAAGGGGTGTTGGGGGTGATTTGGTAAAACTGTATGAGGTAAACGAGGTACAACACCCGACCCCGCTCCGAGTGGGAGATTACATAGTAATATTACTCGGACTCGCGCACCGAGGGTTCCGTACAAAATATGAATGATTAACATACTTAAATCATGCTCTACCGAAAATGTAAATCCGATTGCAGAACCAACTTTAGTTTGCGGTTACATTACATACCCGATGTATGGCTTTCAACTCCAAAGTTATGTTTGCAAACATAAAAAAAGCTATTTTTTCCGGGTCATAATTTAAAAATCCTAGTTTTCAAATTATTCCTATGGTTAGTTGAAATTAATATCGAATACTCAAGTCTGCCGTCTCTTGAATCTGTAAAAAAATCAAACTTCTTCAACGCAATAAAAAGATGGCTGTTTACGACGTATTTTTATACCATTTTCTTAGAGAATGCAAGGGAACCAAAACCTATAGGACCCCAGTGCCCTAGAATCCTGACATTTGGTGAGAAACAAGGTCTAGCAGAACAGACCTTCGGATAAGAGAAGATTTGCAATGTGTCCTCGAAAATACAGTCATCATCATCATCATCAGCCGGGAAACGTCCACTGCTGGACATAGGCCTCCCTCATGGTACGCCACATCGACCGGTCCCGAGCCACCTGCATCCAGCGACTCCCCGCGACTCTAACCAGGTCGTCGGTCCATCTAGTGGGGGGACGGCCTGGTAGACGTTTCCCGGTACGTGGTCGCCACTCGAGAACCTTTACTCCCCACCGGTTATCGGTTCTTCGAGCGATGTGGCCTGCCCATTGCCACTTCAGCTCACTAACTCGTCGAGCTATGTCGGTGACCTTCGTTCGTCTACGGATTTCCTCATTCCGGACCTTATCACGTAGAGAAATTCCGAGCATAGCTCGTTCCATTGCTCGCTGAGTGACTTTGAGCTTGTTTATTCGGCCCACAGTAAAAGACCACGTTTCGGTTCCGTATGTCATCACTGGCAACACGCACTGATCAAAGACTTTTGTCTTTAGACGCTGAGGTATTTTGGACGAGAAGATATGCCGTAATTTCCCGAACGCTGCCCAGCCAAGTTGGATTCTTCGGTTGACCTCTTTGTCGAAGTTGGACCTACCTAGTTGAACATACAAGTTGAAAATACAGTATCAGTGATGAAATACGGTTTCAGAGGATGGGCCCGAGTTAAATTTCCTGATTCCGTCCCACTCACATTTATAGCTAAAGTCAGAATCGATTTTATATTAAACGTGTTATACCCGGAAGCTCTCGGTGGAAAATTTGCTCAAGTATGATACGTACAAGGAGTGAAATTTCATACCAGCAGCGCTGACGTTGTCCCTGATTGAATTTTATACAAAACACGTGTGCTTCGTTGGTTAGGTACTTTCAGTTCCTTTTTCACACACTACCAGCTCCCAATGATGAGTCACGCACGCTCTTACCAGAAGTCTGTGCTGCCACAATGGATTTATGGTTTCTAATGACCCCGCAACTGGGTCACCATGTAAGGATCTCGTCGAATTATGTTCCTAGGAAAATCAATATCGAAAGCTATTGCACAACACTAAGAGAAGCAATACGTGCACCGACAAGTCTGTACCGGTAATCTGGGGTCATGTAAATTAGGTTTAAAGAACTTATTTCTCTAAAAAGAAATTTACATTTCACTTAAAACTAGAGAAAGCGTAATTGATATTAAGGATATACAGATAGTATTACAGAGTTGTGCAAACTTTTTGTTTAATTGGATAAGAGTAATTTACCTTTAACTACGAAAATTTTAAAATAGATATACGAGTATTAATTTGTCATTTTTATTTTATAGCAATGACATTCTAGTTTTTAAATATATTAAAATAGATTTTGCATGCTAAATGTGATGTAACATTATATGTAATTTTAACATCCATATTTTGTTAAAATAAAGATTTCATTTCTCAATACTCGGTACTCGTATAAAATGACTAGTAACATATCCAAAATGTTGCACAAACTCAACTATAATAATTAAAATGACAACTCAATATGAACTTGGTACACCATGAAATGTACAAAAATTACATTTATGCTGCTCGTACAACATGGACGTTCCCATTTGCTAAAATGCGTTCGCTACTTTGAAGAACAAGTATTAAATCTGATGCGTTTACAACTTTTTAATGGCACCACTCACTGGGAGAACCCCCGAGGGGCGGGCGGTTAGAGATTCATTTGAGTTTACTACTCAATAAACAAAGTAGAAAGAATAAACAAAGGCTTTCAGAAAGTTTATACTCTGTTAGATGTTTCTTTGTTTACATGGGACACGGAATGTACAAAATGTTATTACTAAGCATGAGTTTATTTATATTTTAAAAAAATATTTTTCTTTTCTCATTTTTTCTTATACATTTTAGTACAAAATCGTCGAAACTCTGGAAGAGACTCGGTAACAGTGGTAGTAGCCCTAGAGACTTCAGTTCAGGACTTAGTTTTCCAAACTAACGTAAATAAGTCATGTCAATGTATTTAATTAACTTTAATTTACAAAATTTATTTCAATTCCCTCTTAACCCTTCCCATTTACCTTTCATCATCAACCGGGAAACGTCCACTGCTGGACATAGGCCTCCTTCATGGTACGCCTGCATCCAGCGACTCCCTGCGACCCTAATCAGGTCGTCGGTCCATCTTAGGTCCATACCACCTTTGTGAAGGGTTTAATATCGGGGACATTATTACTAAACTTGGCACATTTGTTATCTTGATACAAAAGTATTTAAAAAAACGGAGTTTTAAAATACGTTATTTTAATAATATATTAAAAAGTCTTTTCATTAGCTTTTCACGGATAAACGGCTAAAATATATTCATGAAATTTGACAGACATGTAGGTTATGGGATGGAGGAGGGGCCACAATATATATTTTTGCCATTTTTGAAGTCAACGCCAATGAAAAAACAGTTTGTTCAATTACGATATTTACTTAGATCTAAATAGCTTTCCTTTGACGCCAGTTCCAAGTAACTTAGATGAACATGTGACTTGCTAATTGAACTAGAAACAAACTGAAAGTTAGTTAAGTTAGTTCATTTAGAGTGGGAGTGTAATTTAACGAAGAGAGCATTTATAAATTTGTTATGTTGTGCATACAATTATAAAGTAGTGGGCATATTAATTTAATGGGCAGTCTAGAATGCACAATAAACTCTCTTTGTAACATATTATTAAATGTCAATGTTAATTATAAAGATAACAAGATCTAAGAATAAAGATATATATTGCATTATTTTTAAAATAATATAATTTAAAAAAGGAACCCGGAAAATATTAGGGTTAAAAAATATAAAAGTATAGACTTATAAAAATGTGTGTAAAATTCCCCCGTGCCCCCATCTCCAAAAAAATCTGTATCAGACAGGTTTAGTACTACATTTCATTTAATAAATGAAATGTAGTTATTACATGAAAACCTATCCTAGGCCAAAAGGCCTAGGCCTTTTTGATTTTAGAGTAATCGTCACAAAACCTTCGCAAACAAACTTAGTTATCTCAAAGGAAATATAATCTGTACGTTTCATTCCATTTGGAATGCGTGATTCATGAATTCAACTCGCATTTGCCTGGATTTTTATATTCTAAGGAATAATGTATCTACTAAACTACACAAAAATATGTTCAAAGAAACAAAATGTAAGCCATGCACTTGACAGCTGTCTTACTTTGAAGCCTCGCTCCGCTTAGGTAAAGAGAAATCTAATTTTGCATAAATCTGTAAGTCTGTCCTGCTCCCATAAATCCGCAGAATAAAAAAAATCTTGCCTAAAATAAATTTTAATGTACTTTAGTTTCATTTCAACTCTCAAAATCAAGTTTTAATTGCCGTAATGCATGCAACATCTGTCCAAGTTGTTTAGTGCGAACTTCCTCGGAACCTAAAATTCATATAAAATTTGACTTGTAAAGCGAATGTTCGTGTACAACGGCAAATCCTTTTGTCTACTATAGAAGTTCTGTAGCATGGAATGGCGGCCTGAAAAACTATTCAATAAAATAATTGACATGAAATACGCTGACTTATAGTAATTACAATCTCGTAGTGTATATTTCCTTCTCAGTTGTGTCATCGAATCAAAGAGTGAAACTTAAAATTCATCATCATCAGCCAGGAAACGTTCACTGCTGGACATAGGTCTCCTCCACGGCATGCCACGATAACCATTTCCATACAGTGACTCCCCGCAACCTTTACTAGGGTGTTGTTTCATCTATACCAGTAGGGAGACTTAAAATTTAATAAGTTTCTGTCTGTCTGTCTTACCACCAATGGATGTAGGCTAATTGCAACACTCTATACAACATTTTACCCCGAAAAGAGTCCTGTGGACAGGGGTACTTCTGGTCCTGGTGGGATTAATATCAGAAATCCATACAGGCGAATTCGTAGCAAGCAAACTATAGAAGTACTGGGCCAGCGCTCTTGGGTGACGTTTTTCCTAACGATTAATTATTTTATCTTTGTTATATTTTAAACTTTTGATTCATTTACAATGTTTGTATTCTCGTTGTTGTGAATAAATGTTAAATATATCTATATTAAACATAATTACCGAATAATCAGCAAATTGCAAGCACACAAGCTGTATTATACGTAATCTTGTCCCGCGCTGTACGAGCGAGCCGAACTTGCGAGGGGTAAAGTTTGGGCATGAGTACAGAAGGACTCTCTTTGTTTCATTATGTTGACTGCTAAGACTTTGTCTAGAAAAGTTATATATGAATGTTGCGGGGTTGTTTGCATCGAGTTTAGTTATGTTGTTCCTGTTTACTCAAACATAGAACCCTTTCCCATATTTTTATCATTTCAAGTCGGAAAATCGTGAACTAATTCTCGCACAGATTTCCACAGCAAATATGTGTGAGCTTATTATATGCTTATTTTCACCATGGTTGCTGTGAGGTTTGGTGATGGCAGTAATATAAATAAAGCTACGTATGTGGTACTCATTTGGTATATTTCTTCAAATAAACTCATCAATATAATTGGCACAGTTCATCGTTGGACATTAGCCTCCCTTTATAAGATCACCGCATTGTGAAGCAATTTTATATGCCCTGCTATTTCTGGCTAGTTATTTTCCATTTTATCTAGAAATGCCGCTAAACAGCAGTGCTAATAGCACTGAGAAAATAATACTTGAGGGGACGATATGCTTCACTGCTAACATGCGCGCGCACTAGATTTAAATTAATAATTCGTTTTCGACTTCTATCCAGTGCCATTGTTCTTGTAGTAAGATTGTTGAGATACAAGTTTTAGATGTGTTCTTTTTGTTTAAATTTATGTGTGTGTTGCTTTATTTGAAGTTTTGACACTCGGTAGTCATAAAGACTAGGCAATTTGCCACATTTCCTATTAAGCTAAAATCTTTATTTGCGACCTTTTATCCCCATGAACACTTACGATACAGTGTGAGAGTTCATTATGTCCATTCTCATTCTGTTGTAAAAAAATATTCAGAAAAGACACCACTACGGCTATACCCCCTGGGTTGAAAGACCACGGCACCCAGAAGACCTCCCTGAAGCAGTACCTATCAAGCCAGGTCACACGCTTCTCAAACCAACACTTATGATGCTCAAATCTGCCGCCAAGTACCCTCAAACCGAGAAGGGAGGCATGGTCTACGGGAATCTGGACAACCTTGGGATTACGTAAGATTAATTTTAACTTTGTCTCTGGAAGTTTCTACCTTCCCTCTTCTAGAATCGGTCAACCAGAAGAACTATGAAGCTTCACCTACGGTTGGTATTCCACAGTCTTTCAAGAAAAATGTTGCTATGATTGTTTAAACGATAGCGGTGTCTAGTTTTAAAAAAATTAAAGATTTTCAAACACATACAATGCTGTCTATTTGGTAACAACTCTATTCTACTATTGTACCGGAAGTGTAACTAATTTTTGTAAAATGTATTTGATTTGATCTACTATGAACTTAACACTCCTACATCGTATGTAGTATTCGGATTCGTTCACTTTCGGCGGTTTACTTACAGTCACGTTCGTGGTAAGGCACTTTGTTATCGCAGTTAGTAGCATTTTTGATTCGTTAATGAATAAACAGAACAAGTAACATATTATTAACTTGAAATTTTTAGGTTAGCGTAACGGTTATCTATAGAATTTAAAATTGAAAGGAACCAAGTACCTGCACCCGCACTCAGTGTGTACTTGGTTCCTTTATTTGTTACTCTAACCTCTTTAAAACAATGCCTCATTAACGTTATCCCTCTCCTAATGCTTCCACACTAAATTTATGTTGCCATAATCTTTTAAAATAGAATAGCTGGCTTTAATAAGTACGAGTAATAACTTAAAAATAGGAGACGAAATAATATGACACAGGAAAACTACATCAAAACGTAATTAAATTTTCAGGTATGGTAAAACACCCTATCGAGTTCTGTACACGGACTTCAGGAAAGCGAATTTGCTACGGAAGTTAAATGTATGTATTACATGTACTATACTGAAAACAGCAAACTTAAAACAGGTGCAGTGACAAAAATGAATAGACGTTGTATGTTAGATTACATATCATTCTCAATGTAAGCCTCACCGCTGTCCGTGCGGCACCTTTGTGGACCAGCTTGGACTCCATGGTCTTTCTTGCCCTCGAAGCGCCGGCCGAGCTTACCGCCATGGGACATTAAACGATTTGGTCCGGAGGGCTCTTGTCACCGCCTCGGTGCCTGCTACGCTCGAGCCCCGTGCCATGTTTCGGGACGATGGCAAGAGATCTGATGGCGCAACTTTAGTGCTATGGTGTTTGGGTCGTGCCCTTGTATGGGATGTAACCTGCGTCGACACGCTGGCTCCGTCTCATACACAGGGGACCGCCCGCAGGGCCGGCACGGCTGCTGAAAATGCCCAAACTATCAAGCGCCGCAAATACTCTGCAATAGCCAACGATTATGAGTTTGCGGCGCTTGCAATGGAGACCATGGGGCCTTGGTCCACGGACACGAAGAAGTTCGTGAAAGACGTGTCCGTTAGACTGGTGCTGGCCGCGGGTGACCCAAGAGCCGGCGCCTTTTTTGCACATCGGCTTAGCCTCGCCGTACAGCGAGGCAACAGTGCCAGTGTACTGGGCACCATGCCGCACGGACTAGCCCTAGACGAAGTGTACTATAAGTGCTTTTATAATATTCTCAATGTTGGGTAAATTATGAAAGGATTTCAATCAAAGTTTTTATAAAGATATTGTGACGTAGTATTTGAATGAGGTAAATAGTGGATAAATATTAAAGTCCTCGATAGAGACCTTATAGAATCTTCTTTATTGATACAAAAATATATTTCGGAATTTTACTACTTTCAGGAAATTCTAAACGATTACGCTCAGACAAATCTGGAAAGGTATAGTTTTTTATAAAGTTATTAAAACTTTGTGCAATATTGATATAAACATACAATAAGAGCTAATATCATGTTTTAAAATTATATAAAAATAGATATAATATGTTTTTAAGGCAAGATATGGTAAGTTACAGTTACAATTTTCTTGAACTAATAATTTTAAGACGAGAAGATCAATATATATATATATATGAAAATTAGAAGATGTAAAAATAGTGAATAAGGACTTAATTCACAAACACCTCATATTGAAGAAAAATCTTTGTTACATAATATTTATTGCCATTATTGAACCATAATTAAATTTTTACATAATAACTACGCTTGACAGATACATCTTGGTAATCATCGTTAATTAAAATCTAAACTTCGTCCAGCAGAGAGAAAAAATACTATCTCGTGGAGACACCTTATTTGGTGCTTCAGGCCTTCTAGAGCATTTACCGAAAGCTGAGCGCATCCTACCGGGACACACTCAGCTTCAGCCTTCAACGGTCAAATTCCCTGACGTTAAAAAAGGCAGAAAACATAGGCATATCAAGTAAGTTAATTAAATCTCATCTCTTTATGCAGACGATTACACTGATTTATAGAAAACCCTTAGTGCGCGAGTCAATTCGCACTTGTATTGGACGGCTTAAAGGGTTCGTTTTTTTCTTCATTGGATGTCCAGAACCCCCAAAAGCGTACTAAATATTAAATTTGTTTTCATAATTAAATTTACTTTTTTGCATTTCTGTTGCGATGCTGACCGTCATCATCATCAGCCGGGAAACGTCCACTGCTGGACATAGGCCTCCCTCATGGTACGCCACATCGACCGGTCCCTAGCCACCTGCATCCAGCGACTTCCTGCTACTCTAACCAGGTCGTCGGTCCATCTAGTAGGGGGACGGCCTGGTAGACGTTTCCCGGTACGTGGTTGCCACTCGAGAACCTTTACTCCCCACCGGTTATCGGTTCTTCGAGCGATGTGGCCTGCCCATTGCCACTTCAGCTCACTGACTCGTCGAGCTATGTCGGTGACCTTCGTTCGTCTACGGATTTCCTCATTCCGGACCTTATCACGTAGAGAAATTCCGAGCATAGCTCGTTCCATTGCTCGCTGAGTGACTTTGAGCTTGTTTATTCGGCCCACAGTAAAAATGCTGACCGTAATTTACGTCAAATATTTAGCTGTGACGAAAAAGAACATCCAAATAATAATAAATACATGTTTTTTGGCGCTTGTGACCAAGTGGAACTGAGTCCTTCGTTTGTGTTGACTCTACAAATTATATTAATGAAACCACTTTATGAGTATGAAAAATACTCGATGTCTTTTTCTAAACCCAGACTTTTCCTCGTAATCTTCGGGTTCCGTAGAAAAGTCTCAAAGGTTCTGCGAATCAGTAACATTGTCATTAACTAATTGAAGATATGGGATGACAGTATAGGGGCTCTTTAGAATAAAAGAAATTTATTTAGTGTTCCATGGCCTTAAAATTTTTGTATCTGCAGCCCTTGGCTACCAATTTGTTAAATTTCATTACAATTGATTGGGCCATTAAGTCGCTAAGCTATAACCAAAACATTTTCGCATGTTTTATACTATGACTTTAATTTCTTAGTTTTTTAAAGTGTACCTATTATTGTCATGTATAAATGTCTGAAAATTAATTAAAAAGAAGAGTTTTCTGTACTTTGTCTAATTTCAGCTTTTTTTCAGTATTTTGGTAAGTAAGAAGCTTCAATTTACTAGTATTTTACCTGTGACTTCCTGGACTTAAGAAATTATCCCGTGGGAACTACTTATTCGATTGGGATAAATAGTACCTTACATTCTTCTCTGACTCTTTAACTACCGTTATTCTAAAAAATATCATTATGACTCTATTACAGCGTGAAAGAAAGATAAACTACCAACCACAAGTTTTGAATTTTTATTTATTAGCACAGTTCAATAGAGCACTATGTTATGGATTTCACAACCTATATGTATTTTTAGGTGATCTTAGAAAGAAATAAGATGAATCGAAAGTAAGTTTTTTAATTCTCAATGGGTTTGTACTTGGCATTAATCTTATCTGGCCCCTGTTCCATTAAACTTACAATACTGACAGGTGACAAGTCGACAATTTGACAATTGAACGTTTCATAAAACTTTTGGCCTGACATATTTGTCATCAGAAAACCAGACAAGTTTGTCAAATTGTCACGACTATTTGACAATTAAGCGTTGTTGTTATTTTAAAATTTTCAAGTGTATATGAAATACTGACAAGTTGTCGAGGATTTTCTGACAATTTGTGTTTTATGAAACGCATAGTTGTCACTACGCTATTAAAAACTTGTAGAATTGTCGCACTTTTTGTCAGGAACCCTTGGCCTGTGTCAGCATGAAATGAGAAATGTCGAGTCACAGAGAAAATCGATACTACTAAAGGCGATCCCTCTGCATCAAAGTTTCATACAAAATTTCTGTTGCCACAATCTTTTAAAATAGAATAGCTGGATTTGTTTAGTAACTATCTAAAAATAGGACATCAGATTGTGATGTCATGAAATGAGTATCATTAACATACAACTTCACAGTGAATCACAATTTTCATTTTAAACACTTTTTTCCATTCCATCGTTCAAAGTGCCATGATCGCTATTGTAGCTAACTTTGAAATTGTAAATTAATGATATTTATTTTTTAACACTAAAATTTCATCTCATATTTATAGGTAATTACTTATCAAAGCCAGGTATTCTATTTATTTAAAGATGGCATCAGAAATTTAGTATGGGAGCATTAGGAGAGGGATAACGTTAAGTAAAAGTATAAAATTATAGCGGTGATACTCACTGAGTATCATCCTTTTATCTCAATTAAATCCCAATATTAAAATATTAAAATTATGACACGCATTAAAAAGCTGTAAATTATTATATCAGTGTAGATAATTTTTTTTACCTATTACGTCGAAGCCAAATTGGCGGTTATATTTTATGAAATTTGGTTTGTTCCTTCATCGTCGGATTGCAAACTCACCGGTTTCCAAATTCATTGTATGTTGTTTTTATCTGTTTATTTATTGTTATTATTTCTATAGTCAAAAAATTACGAAGTTCATTCAGTCATTTCAGAAAAGATACATCGTCTCTTGTATTGAACTCCTTCAATGGTTTTAGAAGAACAAGAAATCAAACGCTGGTAAGCCCTTCAACTTATTCAGCTATCAGAATTATTCGTCATAACTTTTATAAGACACACATACAAAATTAAATGATTGTCGTGTATTAGTTTGTAAAAGTAGGATGAGAAGTGCATTTAAATAATCAGTTATGTTTTTTTATTCTTCAGATGGAGATAATTCAAGAAGTTACGAGGAAGATAGCAGAGATGCAAAAAAACAACACTAAGCAGTAAATGCCAAATTTTTATTTTCTTAGTCTTACATCAAATCAAAAACAAACCATTTTATATCTTCTATGTATATATTTTTACCTTTCATTATTTTTATATCCACTCTTTCAGTAAGGAGATAACATTTCCTCCACTATCTTCTAGTGGTCTGTCCCTTTCGAAATCCATTTAAAATTCGAGTTTCGGATTCATACAATTTGAACCCAATCTGAAAGCTATCCGAAACAAAAACGACACCAAACAAATCTTGTGGTAGTGGCCCCGCTTCATTATTCCCCTTTATTATATCACTCAGGTGTCTGTCTGTCTGTCCGTCTGACCTGAAATTTTGAATATTTCTGGGAAATTGTGCCCCACAGGTGCTATAACTGGAACAATCGATAAATTATTTTTATTTCAAAAGTGGCCAAAACAGGGACCATTTCAAAGTAGTGTCAACTGGGTTATCATATGAAAGGGCTTTGTTTACTCATTTTCATGTTTTATCATGAAGAATGTTTGTAAATACAATTCCAAAGTGTGAAATATAACATACAGTAGACGGACTTTTTGTAAATAGTACATGAAAACTTAAGCAAGTTTTTGAAAAATCGTCAAAAAACCTTAACTTAGAAACTTAGTCATTGTACATGACATAATAGATCGCCACGACGAAATGTCATTGTAAGTGAATTCCATATCACAGTAAGATGCAGGTTCTAGAATTTGTCTGTGCAGAAATTAGGGTTTATGAATTTTTTCGTAGATACGTAAAACTGTGTGTGTGATATTTTTTTTATATTTTATTATTTTATTTGTTGGAAAATTAACAGCTTATAGAAAGTTAATTATTTGTCTTTATATGAAAGACAAATAGAGCACAAGATGTCAAGCCTGTACAAATTTTCTCGAATATTACAGTTAAGTTACATTAAGTTACATTCAAGTATCGATCCAACAGACGAACAGCAGGGCTCCACCAGTACGTAGTTGACATCCCTATGACTCGCACTAAGCGCTTTGCTTCTAATTTTATCATGCGTACAGCCAGGGAGTGGAACGTGCTGCCGGCGTCTGTATTCCCTGAAAACTATAACTTGGATGTCTTCAAGTCGAGAGTGAACAGGCACCTTCTAGACCAACGCGCACCATCGTAGGCCACATCGTCGCTTACCATCAGGTGAGATCGTGGCCAAGCGTTGATCTATAATTTGTGAAAAAAAAGTAGAGCTAGTTATATATCTATGTCTATGTAAACCAGTATATAGATGTATATCACCACGATGGTTGGATCGAAAAGACAAAGCAGTGCGGACTGAGCCCATTCTACACTAGCTTCAGCTTCATTTTCTAACATGCACCTTTTCTCTTACAGGTTCCCAAAGGTATCTATTCGCAGTAGTGCCCAACCCCGGGACCCATATAACACATACCCATCGATGTCGTAAAAATTAAGGGGACAAACATTCAGAGCAAAAACGCATTAGAAAAAGAGAAATAAGGCGATTTTGAGAAGTCGACGCTGGCGCGCTACATACATACATAAATAGCACCAAGCTAATTAAAGCGTATTACAAAAGCCTGGTAGCATTTGTTACCACGGGCGCTCCACTGGCTAAATTCAAATTTGTACAAAATCTTAACTTATTATATTCCTCAAGAATCAATCTGTTGATATACTCATATGAAAACCGCATAAAATCCGTTGTATAGTTTTTGAGTTTAACGCAAACATACAGACAGACGGGGTGGGGGACTTTATTTTATAATATGTTATGATGATCGTTCGCATTTCAGGGTTCCTTACCTCAAAAGGAAATAAATATATAATACTCAAATCTTCAGTCAGTAAAAAGACGTGGCTATTTAAGCCGTATTTTTAAACCATTTCCATAGAAAATACAAGGGAACCAAAACCTATAAAGTACTTCCCGTTGACCTAGACTCCTGAAATTTCGCAAGAAGCACGGTAAAAACTAGGATTTTTAAAATTATAACACTGTAAAAATAGCTTTTTATGATTACAAATTTATTTTTGCATTTGAAAGCCATACATCGGGTATGTTATTTAGCTGCAATGTAAATTTGCTTTCTCAATCGGACTTACATTTTCGGCAGAGATTATTTATAATTTTCAGTATGTTAATTATCCATCTTCTGTACGAAATTCTTGGTACTCGAGTCCAACTCACACTTGGCCGCTATTTATATTTATCAACATCAACCCTTATATTATAACCCTTTAATTACTCTTTAATTAGGGACGAAGAAGCTATTACAATGACGACCAGGACGATTGGTCAACCCTCGAAGGCGGTGAGTAAAAAAACATCTTTGTTAAATCATTGTGTATGCGCTTATATACACACAGTCTACTACGAATCTATGCTAGGGACAAAGCTCAATATCTATATTTTAGGTCAAAGTTTTAAAAGCTAAAATTAAATCAAATTCATGGATGAACTTCTCTAACAAACATACAGCCTAACTATTTGTAACAATTGTAGTCTATCTGACTTCACAGACCACTTTGTGTCTTACGGCGAAGACTTTCAGACAACACATCGGACCCATTTGTCTTATACATTTTGGTTCCGACCAATTACAACACGTCGAGAATTTGCCATCGCCTGAAAACACGTGTAAATTCAATTATTTAGTGCGATGGCCAAGTCTCAATATATTTATATAAAACATTAAAGAATTTTAATATTGATATGCGTCACTATAAGATGCTGTTAATTATTACGTAACAACTTAATGCTTCGAGTACGGAGATTCCAGACACAATTGATTTTCAATTGTTATGGACCACGATCGTGGTCTTAGAGACGGACGGAGAGAGTGGACGTATTAAGACAGAAAGTCGCTTAAGTAGAGACTGAATAAATTAATAACCGACTTGGTATTACATGGATCTCACAACTTTTTACCGCAGAACAACTGAGTTGCGAGACTTGGTTTTTTTGACAAGTATTGTTTTTGATGGGATGATCATTATCCGTCTCGTGGGTCTTGTCTTGGGTCATCCATCACGGTCCACCTGTAGTACACCGACCAAATGCTAAGAACCACTGAGTTAGATGTCAGACGAGGATATACTTAGCAGATATCCGTAAATGAGCTGGTCACCTACTCAGCCTACATTTATTTATACGTCATATTATTTGAATTTTTTTTCATTCCCTCTCTCTCTCTCAAGTATAAATTGTATACGCAGGATTTTATGTCAATGTCCAAAGCAGTCTACTCGCTGTCGTCGCGCAACCCACCGACGGACCGATGCTGCGACACTGGTTGTCATTACATGCACCAGTGTCCCAGTAGCATGTCTGACGTTATATTTAATTACTAACAAAGCACTAAGTTTACTAACACTATGGATGTATGCTTGATTTAAATATTAATAGTAAATAATATAAAAAAATTGTCCAAGTCACAGAATATTACATTGAATTTATGCTTTGGCCAGTCGGTCTTCAGAATGCAATCATATTAATTATTATTTGTAATAAATAAAAACAATTAATTAAGCAAACAGGCAGCTACAGTCGTCGGCAGTCATTAAGACGAAGAAATAAATCAAATAAAGACCATCACCATGGTAAGTTTAAAATATAATATATAAAAAACTGTAAATAGATTGATTGAATCAGTAAACTGGTAATAGTTTTGATTTGAAACTCAGATTGTTGAAAGTGCACTTTTCTATCGCTTGGCTACTCGTAGCTATCACCATGATTTTTTCCAGTACCGCAGAGTTCTAGTATTGAAAGATTAATAGCCAGCTCTTAGCTCTTTATATACTTGAAGATATGTAAATGAGCAAGCGATCGTTCTGCATGAGATGGAGCTCAGATATTGAGAATATGTGAGCCACCCATTGAGAATAAGATACAATTTGTTTCTGTGCACTAAGGCACAAATATTGTTACAACGCATCTATAAATTATAGAATCAATACTTTTCCGAACGAAGCGATTCGCTTCTTTATATATCAATATCATGCAAAATGATATGGACTGGGGTCCGATGCCGGCTTCCCGAGCGCTAGACCTGATTCGTCAATGACAGTATCACTTGAGATTTTAGTCAAAACCTTGTCACTTCTTCTAGCAGCACGTTTACTAAGAAGTGGAAAGGACGATACACAAGATGATTTGGACTGGAAAGATGTGTGTCGAAACGGATCTGAGGAGTCTGCCAGTGGATCTAGTTCAGGGTCGGGAGAGACCAACCCTGGCAACCCATACACTCTGTTCAAAGGAAAATATAAGCAAAACTGGCCATGGAACTTCGTTGTAAGTTGTTAGGGCCACAACTTCATTATGAAAAGTTAACATTGGAAACAGAGAAGCAATATTAGTGGTACGCCATGGGATAACCCTATCTTTAGCAATGTAATGCCAAAGGTTGTAAATGATTATGATTAAGCAGCTTACGCGTATTCAGTAATATGGTTTCACACACATAAGCATACTAAATTCAATATATATTCACACAGAATCAATTTTCACCGTATTGGACTCCATGTAAAGACATAAATTTAATTTTTCAACCATTGCTTGCTATTAGAAAATAGTGAAAATTTTCTGAGTAGTCCGACATTATGTGCTATGAAATTATATTACTGTTTATTTATTACCATACATTCAAGAGTGGACGGGAATCTAGTGTCGCTGAACTGTTTCACCTCGTGGCTGATAAGAAAAATTAACGCGTTCAAAATGAAATAAAAAGCGACTTCAATTGTCAAAAAAATTTGGTTTTTGTTGTTTTCTCAAAGAGCAATCAATCAATTTCGAGAAAAATATATATGGGACCACTTCTGAAGTATATTCTACCAAAGAAAAACAGAAAAAAGACAACAATTAAAAAAACATACGCGTCGAATTGAGAATGTCCTCCTTTTTTGAAGTCGGTTGAAAAGTCCAGCGAAATGACAGCCAACCTTCATATCACGCGAAGAACCATAAGAACAAGATTATGTAATTCTATGTCGTTCTATATTCGAATTTCACTAGAGAGCCACTCACTCGGGGCCTTCGTGTGCTATAACACACGAAGGCCCCGAGTGGATGTTTCCGGCTAGGATGATGGTAGTTATTTATTATATTTCTTGATGTAGAATTCGTTTCTTAATCTCCGTAACTGTGGGTTATCTTTAACTTTATTCCCTCAAAACATCATCAACACAGAATATTTCGAAAACAGTCTCCAGTCACAGAGTATATCCCGCTTTGTCAAACACTTGCCACTTAAACCGGCGGCGCTGTGCTCCCTCTATACTCAATTTTTTATAAATTATTATTGATACCAAATGTTCAATTGGAAATATTCAGTAAGAGTAGATTTAGTGCCTAACAAAGACTAATTGGTGCCTCAGTGGCATGCCTTCGGGGATCATCTCTCGTGTAATTTTATTTCTTACGCCTGCTTGGGCCAGGTGTAAGTTTATTATATTAACGTAAACCCTTACCCACACAGCTTGACGGCGACCATGTCAATGTGAATCCTTACGCACCGACCTTCAAAAACCAAGGACCATCTGCAGTGGACCTGTTCTTTGGAAGAAAATGGTGGTATTTCAACCAGGTACGTCAACATGTAGGCATGACGTAAAAACACGTGGTATCGGTGTGGTTTTAGTCTTTAGAATACGATCGCTCTACGTAACCGTGTGACAGTTCCACATGACGGTAGCAGTGACCACCTGGTACATTTTGCATATCGAATAAATCTTACTGCTACTAAACAACACAGATGAGTCTTAGTGTAAACGCAGTATTAAGTCAAACTCCCAACGCAAAGTTTATTCGCTATGGCAGGCAATAGAGTAAATGAAAAAAAAATTGGGGTTAATTTGTATTGTATACTATAAAGGTCAAATAAAATATCCATATATATCCATATAATATATATAAAATATGATAATATATATCCAATATTATTTAACTTTTTATCTTGATTTTTACAGCATATAAAGCCCGCAAAAACTTAAAAAAAAACTTTACTGTAATTATTTTTTATATATTTGACTTTGTTATATTTTTAGTAAGGGCGAGATCACATAGAAACATTATTATACGAGATAATTCAAATATTGTTAAAAGCTTCATACATTTTCAACTTCAACGCTAATCGGTTACGTCACGCTTTTGTACCGATTTGTATGGACCGTTTTTTCACCGCGAGACTAGAATAGTTTTTCGACGGGTTATGTTAGGTATTCGTCGTTGATATGAATTCGTCGTATCGAAAAATCTTTAACAGGGTTATGTGAGGGCTATTTATCTTTTCACACGGCCTTTAGAATGAGAGCATAATATTTTTTTAGTCATCATGCCTATTCCAGCTGTCAAAGAAAATGAATTTAAGAAAAGAATGTAATATATGAATGAAAACTAAAGTTTGTGGTAGCTTTACAATTTTAATCTACTAAATAAAGAACTTATATGTGCTGATGAGGTCTTAGCATTAGAATACGAAAACCACATGAGATAACTAAGGGATAAATTAAAGGCAAAGGGCAGTAACATACATATGTATGTATGTATATTACCTATTTACTACCCTTATTAAAATCACCAATCCGCCTGCTAAAAGGAATAATTATGGCAAATGCGACGTCGAAAGTAAGGCGTGGCGGAATGCAGAATTCTGATGTCCAGTGGACAAACAGCTGACGATGTTTTTTTTTCTTTCCAGGACGACTATAAGCCGTTAAGATAACATCGATTGATTTTTCATCTAAAACACAATGAAATAAATTATACTTATGCTTTCGATTTTTATTTTAAATACATAATATTTGAGGAGGAGTAGCTTAACCGCCTTTATGGTAACTGACCTTTATACCGGACCAGTGCACAACAGTGCTATTTACGTGACACTACTGTTTGGCGGCAGACTTAGGTATGACGGTAGCCAGGCGGACATAGAAAATGCCTACCATACAACCACCAACCAAACCGAATACCGATAGGAAATCTGGAAATCGAACCCAGGAACTCTGGATTGTAAATTCAATCGTGTCGACACGCCACTGGGGCAGTTGAAAATGTATGTGTAAGTTGTTTTTTATCGGTCTGACTGTATATCTAAGAACATATACGAAATCCAGCCATATCGTCCGTCAAAGCCTCCCCCTTCCACCTTCAATTTCCTAAATGGCACATTAGGTGAGCAGCCACGCCTCGCTAGTTTCCGCCTTTCGGATGCACATGTCTGCACCATTTGCAAAGCTAGGTGCAGTAGGCTAAACATGACTATCTACGGAGTGAATTTGTAAGTAGTAATACGTGTATTTTCTCAAATATGCTTGGAAATTTGAGCATTATTTTGACAACCTTTTTCGAGATAAATCGAAATTACTGTACTTTCTGACGTGTTTAAGCGGCCAGGAATAGTAATATGTAAACTCTTTCTGTCGTGCAATTCAAAAATGGAACGAACTTTTATTTCGAAACATTGCAACCAAGGAGGTAACTAATCAAAAGTCTTATTTAAATTTCGAACTGGCTTGGAAATAGAAAGCTGCATATGGAAGAAACAAATGAACACAATTTTTACCGTACCAAAGTATTTACTAAACCACTCCGAGAACTTCGCTCATTATCGCCGGAAGTCTGCTGTGTTTTAATAACATTAAAATATATTTTTCTGAACTGTTATGACTTTAATCTGTGCATTAAAACAAAATTGCAGGCTTTGATAAAAAGTATCGACTTTTGAATATTTCAGAATAATTTTCCCTGTTATTATATGTTATGGTTGAACAGCTGTGAAGTAGTTATGATCCAACTAATATTAAATTTCATAAATGTGTCAATTGTTAAAACATAAATAAAGCAGATTGATTTTAATGAATCCAAATAGCAAGACTGACAAACTTAATAAAACTCAAGTACAGTATGTAACATGTGAAGTCCGCCGATCCGCACTGGGCCCGCGTGGTGGACTTTGGCCCATACACTCTCTGTAGGAGAGTAGGCCTGAGCCCCTCCAGTGGGGACATATATAGGCTGTTGATGATGAATCATACTATCCAAAGAAATTGTATGTAGTTCTTCGTAGTACCTGCTCCTGAAAATGATATGTTGATCACACAATTTTATGATTTGCAGAGTTTCTTGTAATCCATAGCTGACGTAAGTAGCGGGACACGTCTACCGGGTTGTCCCCTATTATAAGGACCGATAAGGATATAGGCTGTTGATGATGACAGTATGTAACACTATGTATTTATGTACAGTATGTAAATGTAATCTGCAAATATATAAAAAAATTATGACGATTGTTGACTGTGTTTTGCATCAAATTAAAAGTATATGGAGGAAACTGTGACCCCACTTTCATTATTGCGAAGGACAATGGGACAAAGCTCAGAGGAAGTAGGGAAGGGATACACTCGATTCAAAAAACTTAGATTTTAGCGTTAGTGAAAGTCATTGCATTGCACTCCTTGAGTGTACACAATGTCATAGCCTACTAATATTATATGGATTGGATGGATGGATGGAATGGATTTGAATGAAACTTTACAATAATATAGCTTATACATTAAAATAACATATAGGCTATAATTTCTAAAGACATATTGTGTAAATTGTCCAAAATCACACTTATAATATTAGTGGGATTACACGGGCAATTTTGGCATAACAAAAACGCGTTGCCTAGCAACCGACCATAGAATATGTAAATTCGTATATACAAACTTACGCGTTTATAATATTGGTGTGAAGACTTTTTGAATGTACTACGTCAGATATTGAAATTTCTTTTGTTTCTTTAAACTATTAGCCTACGTAACAGAATAAACACTATTTTGTACCTTATGCTGGAAATGGAGACAGATGCCTTCTATGCCTATCGAACAAGTAGAATAAATCCTAAAGTACACGCGGACAAAGTCGCGGGCGGAAGCTAGTTATATATAATTATAGGCAGGATGTCAACCATGTATACTCGAGTATAAATGTAGCTTTTGTACCATGTCATATTCATTATTCAACTATGATTGACATTTCCCCCAACACACTGCATAGGAACAAGAAAGGGTGGATGTAACATGGTTCCAAAATGCGCAGATGTTTTTGTACTTGAGTGTACAGAATCAAATAAAAACCAAATAAACGTACTAAAGTCTGAATCTTATTAAACAGTGTAGAATTCCAAACCAGGATTCAGCTTCAAATCGTGTTTTTGAGACTTGCTAAAAATCTGCCTGATTAGACCAACGTTATGGAGTAATCAGTAAGTAAAATCACTTGAACATTATAATTTAAATAATCCTATTTCATGGCTTTTTGCTTTTTATTTCTAAAGTTAATTGGCTTAAAGCAGTAAATTCAGTAAAGAAAATGATTTTATACAGTGAAATGGTTAATAGTGCTGTTTTCTTTTTATTTACCGTAAGTTATTTTAGAATAGTACAGCAAGATGAAGTGGTAATAGGCAGGCCACAGCGACCCGACTGATATAACTCTGCTTCTAAGAGGCGTTTTAAAAAGAAATAATGCACTAAATTTAAAGTTAGGTCTTTAACAACACTACTGTGAAGATTTCATCCAATTAAAGATTTTTACCTTTAAACCAAATATTTTAACCGCCTTCGTGGCCTAATGGTAAAATGTTCTGGGTTCTATTCCCAATGGTACCTATCGGTACTCGGTTTGGTTGGTGGTAGAGCAGTTTCTATGCCCGCCTGGCTATCTACCACCATGTTAGCTGAGTCTGCTGCCAAACAGCAGTGTTAATAGCACTGTTGTGTTCTAAAGGTAGCAGAGCCAGCACCTCATTAGGTAGAGGCATCAAGGTGCGCACGCTTACCATCCAACGGCCTTATCGTCACCATCAGGTGAAATGAAGGCCAAGCGCAAAACCCGTCATACATTCAAAAAAAATTATGCTATAGTTTTGCTTGACGCGCGTACAAACCTACAAACAGGACAGACAAAAATTCTAAAGGTAAATTTTGTTTGGGCTTCTTTTGCTCTTATAAAGACCCTCACATAGATTTTTCTTAAATATTACCTGTTGACGGTGGAGCCGGGACCAGGGCAATTTCAAGCAAACGAGTTTAATTTAAATGAAAACGTTTAATTTTAACAATATATACAACAACAACAATGAATCAAATCAATTTTCCACACAAGAGCAAGAGAAAAATTATAAAAACAAAAGAAACATCAAAGTACTTAATCCAAAAAATATTTGAAATATTTACAAGTGGCCAGCGAGCAAGAAGGCGGAACCACATCTGTAATATGGTGGGCCCCGGTGTGCAACACCAATGGTAAGTAAGGCCTTCTTACTCGCTGGCTCATCGAGAAGCTACGATGTGATCAGAGGGCAGAGTTTGCGTACAGGTCGACGGAGTACACCACTTTTTGTTTGTACGTCTACCACTCTGACCACACCGTCCCTCCCAGGCCAAAGTTTATTGACGCGCCCCCTCGGCCAAACCGCTCGCGGCAAATTTCCGTCTGCGATCAATACCAAGTCTCCAACAGATGGTTGGATATCCTTCTCTGCTGGCGTCCTCCGACGTGGAACAAGGTCGGGCAGGTACTCGTTTACCCACCGCCGCCAGAAGTAATCCGCCAGACGCATACTTTTCCGCCACTGCGCGCGACCGATCATATCTCCATCTTCTAGTTCTCTGGTAGGCTGGTCGTTAGATGATGTTCCCAGTAGGAAGTGAAATGGGGTAATGGCGCTTTCTGTGGTCGGGTCAACTGGCACATGCGTCAATGGCCGTGAATTGACCACCGCTTCAGCTTCAGCGAGGAGGGTAGTCAATGTTTCGAGTCGCGGAACTCTCTCCTTTAGAGTAGCGGTTAGAGCTACTTTGACCGAACGCACCAGCCGTTCCCATGCTCCACCCATGAATGGAGCAGATGGCGCTATAAAATTCCATCTTATCTTTTGGTCTGCGGCAAAATCGAAAACTCGAGGGAACAAATTTGCCGCTCCGTGAAAGTTGGTACCATTGTCCGACAAAAGTTCAACTGGACAACCTCGGCGCGCGATGAATCTTCGAAGTGCCATGATTGTACTGTCTGCAGACAGACTCTCTACAATCTCCAGGTAAATAGCTCTTACAGTGAGGCAAGTGAAGAGAGCTACCCAATGTTTCACAGTACGCCGACCAACAGCTACATTAATCGGCCCAAAGTAATCAAGTCCAGTGTAACTAAAAGGCCGGACGTGGTGAGCAAGGCGGGCTTCTGGCAAATCGCCTTGTGGTGGCGTAACTGGCGTTGCTTTTCTCAGCATACACGTTCGGCAGTTGATGGCGATGCTCTTTACTGCACTTCTCAGGGGAACAATAAAGAATTTCTGTCTTAGTTGGTTCACGACAAGTTCGTTAAGTGCATGTCCATAGCGTTCGTGATAGTGCTGAATTAACGATCGAACTATAGGGTGGCGGCCGTCAAGAACAATGGGAAAAGGATCAACAGTCACATCTCTAGCGGCGGCGGTCCGACCAGCCAGACGAAGCAGTCCATCCTCGCCAAGAACCAGGGTTATGTCTTTCAGACGACTCTTCTTGTCTACATGCTGGTTCTTTCTTGTGTTGACAATCTCTTCAGGAAATGAGTCCTCTTGAACACGTCGGAAAAGTTGTAGTTCAGCCATAGATATGTCGGTAGCCGAAAGGGTTGGCGTAGGATGAGAGGCCTTTACGCTATTTGACTTAGAATTTTGACTTCGTACTAAAAGCATCCGAAAAGTTTTTACCGCCACGTGTACTCGAGCCGTGGCGCGGACTAAACGGTTCCAACGATTAACGCGCGCGCAATCTGCGACCAAAGGAGAAGGTAGAGTGTGGTCTCTGTCAACTATTAACCCCACAATTTCAGGTTTACGTTTTAACTCTTTCTCCTCTGAGGCAGTCGGAAAATTGTCTGTTGGCTCGCTAGGCCATTCTGTACAAGGGAGTTTTAAAAAAGAAGGTCCAGTGAGCCAACGACAATTTGTGTCAAATTTGGAGTCTCGGGTGGCATCGTCTGCGATGTTGAGTCTTGTTGGAACGTAATGCCAAGCAGAAACGTCGGTTGTCTCACTAATTTCGCCAATTCTATTGGCGACAAAGGTCTTAAAAGTTCGAGTATCACAACGAAGCCACCCGAGTACGGTCATTGAGTCTGTCCAATAATATATGCGGTCGGGCTTGTGCTTATGTGCTTCAACTATGTAAGCCGCAAGACTGGCCGCTATCAAGGCTGCTTGTAATTCCAGCCTAGGAATAGTAGTCGGCTTAACCGGTGCCACACGTCCTTTTCCAGCAATTAATGAAAGTTTTACGCTACCATCAGGGTACACGAAGCGCCAGTAGGCTACGCACGCGTACGCACGCTCACTGGCGTCAGCGAATAAGTGAAGCTCCCTTTCGCAAGGTACACTATTGTCCATTGTGTGTTGGTAGTGACGAGGGATCAAACCACCTGCTACTTTTAATACATCGTGAAACCAGTTAGTCCAGTTTATCGCGGACTCCAATGATAGCTCGTCATCCCAGCTCAAAATGGATCTCCACGTCTCTTGAAAAAGGATGCGACCGCGCATGACTAACGGCAATGCTAAACCAAGGGGATCGTAAATTCTCATCAATATTGATAGTACAGTACGTTTGGTTAATTTTGCAGGAAGCTGCTGAGGTACTGCAATTAAAAATCGTAAAGAGTCCCTCGAGAGATCCCAAGACAAACCTAACACGCGAACGCAGTCATTTGTAGAAGGGCCCAAACTAACCTCAGCAGTCTTATTCGCGCATAATTCTAACGGTAGCGATTTTAAAGCATCGGCGTCATTGCTAACCCACGATACCATTTTGAGACAAGCAGCGCTGTGAATCATCACTACTTCCTTAGCAATTTGTGACGCCGCTGCGACGTCATCAACACTACCCAGGTAGTCGTCCATGTAGTGGTCCTGAACGATAGCCTCAACGGCGTTAGGGTAGCGAGCACTGAACTCTAACGCATTTTTGTTTTTTAGAAAGATCGCAGTACATGGCTAGACGTTGCTCCGAAAATCATAGAGCTCATGCGATACTCTTTGATAGGTAAGTTGGGTGAATCGCGCCAAAAGAATCTTTGTGCATCCCTATCTTTCGTACGAATTTTTGTTTGTGGGAACATCTCACGTATCTCAGCGTTTAAACCTATCTTTCCTTCACGAAAACGCATTAGTATCGCGAGTAGTGGTTGAAGTAAGTTGGGACCGGGTAATAGCATAGAATTCAGGCTTGTCCCGGCAATTTTAGCTGCAGCGTCGTGAACTATGCGTAGTTTATTTTTATGTGCGTGCATAACCCCGAAGTGCGGGAGGTACCACGTAATACCGTCAGGGTCAGGAGGGGTGCTACACTCCTCCGCGTAACCTTTATCAATTATAGCTTTCATATTTTGACGATACAGAGCTCCATAAATAGGGTCTTTGGCCATTTTCGTCTCAAGACTGTGGAATCGAGAGAGGGCAAGATTTTTATTGTTAGGTGCTGTATGAACACCAGGTCGCCATAAGAGTCCAGTCTCAAAACGACCTGAAGGGAGTCTACAAGTTGTGTTCTCTAGATTTATAGGCCTAGTCTTTGACGAGGTGAAACCGAAAAGAACCCAGCCGAGTAAAGTTAATACAGCTACGGGCTGCGAGCGGGTCCCGCTCCGAGTTGACCGGGCAACTATGAGCTCCCAGTTATCCGCCCCTATCAAAATCATCGGCTTACCATCATTGTAAGATAAATCGTCACGAATCTCGTCTAAATAGCGATACTCGGAGATGTCTGTTGGAGGCACGGACTGCGAATGAAGGCCTAGATTGGGAATAGCGCGTGCATGTATATGTATACAACTTGTACAAAAAAGGAGTGATAATACTTAAAGGTGGGTATATATCCCTTGTATAGAATACACTGTGAAAGTAGCAGCGTTGTAAAGGTTAGTTTAAATTTCCATACATTTTTATTTCATAGGTGTAACGTCGTAATTTTTGACAACCCTAAATGTTTGTTTACCAACGCGAGCACTGGGGTCAATGATGAATGATCTTATCTTTGGTTTTAGGGGTTATTGACACATGTAGAACTAGGATAGGGATGAAATTCAAAAATTTTAGTCAATATTTTAAATTCGTTTTTCTCCAGATTCGTACGGTTTACAGATGTCTACTACCACTCCAAAGGTAAAACCTTACCTAACATATACCGCACTTAAGTTTTATCACTCCTTTTTTGTACACGTTGTAGACATCAACTAGTTACTATTTTATCATAAACTACTGATTAAGTACAGCCTGGGGCAGTACAATGAAAGACTAGGTCACTCAATAAGAATAACCACAAAGCATAGAATAATTAAGCCCTCAAGGGGTTTATTGCTACTAATTTTCTTATTCTGTGCCTTTGTCGCCGGCAACGATTTTCACTTTTAATAATCACATTTTTGTGCCAGTTATATTCTAAATTATGTTTTTCTTGAGCTGCCTTAAAAATTTAATGAAGAAGATTCCATACCTGCTCCTATAATTCATTTACCCGTTAGGTAAAATGAACTTTGAATACGGATATGTGTAGTTGTATGTTGTGTTTTAGGTAAAATAAATGATTTACCTAATAATATCGTCCAACGTCAAATATGTTAAAGATTGTAACTCAATTTTGAACAAAGGATCAGCCTAGATATCCAGCGAGGTAACGCCGCCAGCATCCTGGGCACTCTGCCCAACGGAGCGGGACTGAATGACGTTTATATATTATAGACTAGGTTTAGGGCAAAGTTTAGTGTTTAAATTTATGTAGTAATTTGTAATTAACTATTCAATGTCATTTAAAAAAAATTTTTTATTTAATTGTGATTACGAAAATTTAATGTCATTCCGCAGGTGTCGTCAAAGGCGACTAAGGAAAAGTTCTGGCGATGGGTAAATGGGCTTATCTTATAGCAATCACAGATTCGTCTCCTAAGCGTTACGTGGAAATGTTTGTCTCGGAAGCTTCACGTGTGCTTATGCAGGCGTTTATACCTCTGTGAATAAGATTACGAAAAAGTTCAATATTTTCATTGTTTTCAGTACATCCTACACTGTCATGGACATGATCTGCCGTTGCCATTGAAACTTCTTTCGGTAACACTTCTACTTAAATATTTATTAAGAATACAGTCAGCGACATATACGTACATACATATACTTAGTTACTTTTCTACCATGTTTAGAATTTTTCTAGATATACCATCGCATGCGTTCAAAATCGGAAAGAGACAAAATTATTAGAGCCTAGTAGCTGTTCGACGTATTCTATTTTATTGTACACTCGAGTATAAAAATATGTATCCACTTTTGAACATTGTTACATCCGCTTGTAACTGACATTTCCCTCAACACACTGCCGTAGGAACAAGCAAGGGTGAATGTGAAATGGTTCAAAAGTGGATACATATTTTTGTCCTCGAGTGTACATTAATTTTAGTCATATGATCATCGTGGACTACAATACCTATTATATTACCACACAGAACTACAGTATATTCTAGCCTTTCTAGCATCATGGAACTGCCATAAGACAGAATGAGATAACTATACATTCTCGGTCGCAAATTATGTGTCAAAATTAAGCGAATGGGACTATATGGGTTAATCCTTTTTGGAAAAAAAGGTATTTCTTAACCTGAGGACACACATGTCTTTGCTGTTCTGATCTACCTAGATCATTCGGTATCCGGAAGGCTAGAATGCCATACAAAATGTACCGATCGAGACACCCCTGTCTAACTGTACCGACAAGCACGCCCGGCCAGCAAGCAAGCGGCCAGCATCCCTGGAGAACATGCTGGCGTCAGATATGGCCAGGCGTGAATTACATACAAACTCCATACATGTGTGTGTGTGAGAGAGAGATTTGCATCAATCCGCCTGTACATAAGTTTTTACTATTATTTCAGAGGAGAAGTTACTTCCATTATGATCCCCATGAATCACAATTCATCCTGGGTGCTCCGGGCATGCCCAGCCACCTACCCGAAGCAGAAGCCATCTTGCCTGGACACACCCTCATCAGACCAGCTCTGGGCATGTTGAAGTCATCAATAAAGTTCCCCCATAGAGAGCTAGAGGGTGGCACTGGCGTGAACGGCAACATAGACAACATCGGCATACGGTATTATTTTTTGGTTAATAGGTTATCACCTGGTCTCCTTGAAATCTAGGCCGTGTACGAAAAGCGTGTTCACCCAGAAGACTCCGGCTAACAAGGCGCTGTCTCTGTACCTCTCATACTGGAACACAACAGTGCAATTTACACTGCTTTTTTGCGGAGGTACGTACCACCGACCAACTCGAGTAACCACTGGGTATCGAAACTAGGACCTCCGGGTTGTGATTCCAACAGTGTGCCGACTAAGGCATGGAGGCAACATTCATTTAGGATAACATGTTTACGCACTAACCGGTATAGCAATAAGCATTTAACCAATGAAAAACATCTTTACAGCTACGATGGCAGGAACGAAAGAGTTCTCTATACAGGATTTCGTCGAAACATACCTTCTGAAGATATTGAATATCAACCTACTCGGAGAAAACCTTACGATTACATGTTGGTATGTATGTGAATCTTTGAAATCTAGGAACTGTCTAGGAACAGAGAGATTCTGCTACCGATGTAATAACGATAACGTTCCTAGCGACAGACCAGACAAAGCAAAAACTTGTAACCAAATGGAAACAAGTCACTCAGTTTTAAGTCCTTTAAAAATGTCTTCAGCCAGCTTTGAACTTTTAAATAAAAGTTCCTGCAATTGGCAAATATTTTTGTAGTAGTACTTTGACCACTAAAGATCTCATCCGACTTCCAACCATCCTACTATCTTACCACTCACCACTCCATATGTACGATACCATTGGAATAGACGTGACAACTGATTGTGATGGCATCATCATCATTATTGTGAAAAACAATGTCCCCTATATAACAATAATACATACCACATAATGGTTGATTGGTAAATCTTTTTTTCCTTAGGTAGTACCAAAGAAGGAAAAAGGATCATTTAAAACCAGGTAAATTAATATTTGTCAAAATGTTTAGTACCAAAAAACATTATCATCAGCAGCCTATATACGACCCCACTGCAGGGGCTCAGGCCTACTCTCCTATAGAGAGTGGGCCCAGTGCGGATTGGCGGACTTCACATGCCTGTTTTAGACATGCAAGTTTCCTCACGATGTTTTACTTCACTGATAATGTACTTGAATTGAAAAACAACTCATAGGTACACGGCTAGATTCGAACCCTGAACCCTCAGATTGAAAGCGCAGACCTTATCCATTGCGCCACCGATGCTTTTTTAACAATTTTTAAAATACATTATAAAAATTCGAATTGATAACCTGGTTTCTTTGTTCTTTTGTAGCTCCGACTTGATTCCACTAGTTCTTGACTTGGTAAGTCTGTTTGTATCCTTTTACATGTTATCTTTCAAGTTCACATTCAAATACGATCAAAGTTGAAATAAGGGCCCTTCAGAGGATTTTGATCAACATTATGATTAGTGTATATTTCACGTAGATTTTGAACAAGTAAAGTGATAAATTTTCAATGGGATATTATATACCCAATTAAATGAGTATCCTAAGTTAACAATGATATTATTGACGCATTTAAATAAGTAACTTGAAACGTTACATAGGATCGGTAGGTGTGTGACGATCGGTACATTTTTTATTGCGGTTTCAATTTTACTTAGATCAGAACAGAACACAATCGGTAGGTGTGGGAGTGTGGGTAGAATCTAAGACTCTGACAGGATTTTAATCGTTGCTTCGAACGATGATATGGACAGAAATTTCCATGTCTGCTATGTCACTCCCAACCATAACGTATTATGTTTATACTTTTACGGTCGGCTTCTCATTGAATTACACGATCTCGGGATGATTGTATTCCCTGCATTAAAATGAAACCGGTTTGTTACAGGACGATGAAGAAAATTCAAGAGCAAGAATGCTGCATAAGATTTGGGAATTAAGAAAACCAAAACAGAAAAAGTACATACAATTTTAGTTTAGTCTAGGTTCCCCAGGCTGAATGATTGACATCAGTGAACAGTCCAAACTATTAAAATTACATCCTTTTCATCTTGTAGAAGTACCACTAAGGAAGGAATATCCACGCAGGAAAAGCCACAAGTGACCTTCTAGTACCACACATATATTTCTTAAGAGGTGGTCCTATATAAATTATAATTAAATATAGCGCTTTTTGAAAAAATCAATAAAAACAAAATATCATCATCATCATCAGCCGGGAAACGTCCACTGCTGGACATAGGCCTCCCTCATGGTACGCCACATCGACAGGTCCCGAGCCACCTGCATCCAGCGACTCCCTGCGACTCTAACCAGGTCGTCGGTCCATCTAGTGGGAGGGCCGGTCTTGTAGACGTGTCCCGGTACGTGGTCGCCACTCGAGAACCTTTACTCCCTACCGGTTATCGGTTCTTCGAGCGATGTGGCCTGCCCATTGCCACTTCAGCTCACTGACTCGTCGAGCTATATCGGTGACCTTCGTTCGTTTACGGATTTCCTCATTCCGGACCTTATCACGTATAGAAATTCCGAGCATAGCTCGTTCCATTGCTCGCTGAGTGACTTTGAGCTTATAATACAAAATATATATACCCAGATAATTCTACCTCTAAGGGTTTCTTCACTTCTAAGGGTTAATTCACTTTAGGTGATGAATTCTGTTGACTTTTAAGGCAGTTAAATTCGGTTCCTTGGATCTTTACGAACGCATTATTTATTACAATATGTATTCCGATTAATTTGGAGATCGTTAGTATATTGCAAGTAGACTTCTCTCAGCCAAAGCAACACACTATGATGCCAGGGAACAAATTATAAACGACCGGTAATTCGTGCATTTTTTATTTTCTACGCATCTTTCCCACACTTTATCGTTGTCGTATTTTCAGGTTGCAGTTATACGTCATCGAAATATCTGAACCTTCGTTTAAATCATCCAACAATATAGAGGAAAACACTGTAATTGACCATATAATAAATTAAATTCATTTAGTAACTTTTCTTATTTTATTTCCGTTTGCATTATTTCGAAAACATAACAGGTTTCTATGGTTTTATTGATTTATTTTTTGAGCTAAATATATACATGTATAAAACATTAATCGCATCACATGTTTACAGAATATTAAAACTATTGAAGAACAGTAAGTGACATTTGAAATTACTTCAATGTTGTACTTTGAAATCAGTTTACATTTGATTTGATTGAAAATGATTGACATTATTTGATCAACTGGCAAAGACTGGCAAAGAGTTTTTCTAAGGACTAAAAAAAATTGTGTGCATAATACCTACTTGAATATTTTGACACTCTTCAAACCTGTGCTCAAAATGTCCTCTTCTTCTTTTTCCAGAAAGCATCGAGACTATCTGGAAATCAATTCTAATTCATTTAGTTCTGGAAAGAAAGAGTCTACGAAAGCACTAGAATTCGTCGTGAAGAAAGCATTTGATGCAATCCGGAACGAACACTCTAATATTTTGGGTAAGATACGATGAATCAAATATCGCTATTATTGACATACCCTTCCTGTAATTTTGTCAACAACAGCTGCATAAGTCCACCGTTGGATTTGAGCATGAAGGTTTGCCGTAATTATCAGTCATCACGCAGGCGGATCGTTGATCGCAGCTAAATGTCATTAAAACATAGTAGGTGGATACCGCTTCCCACCTCCTTAATTTCTTCTCTTAGTTCTTTAAGTCACCCACGGGATGACGGGATGACACGGTACTTTAAAGTTGGTCCCACGCAGGGCAAATGCTTATTAAAAGAAGAAGAAACAACAATATATATTGCTTAACATAAAAACAGAAATAGAACAAAAACAGATATATTAAAGCAAAAGGTTTCAGGCTTTAGAAATAAGTCTAATGTGACCTTTCTAATTACATCTAGTCTAGCTTGAATACTCCCTAAAATATATCTTCTAAAATATCGATAGGCAGGCAACTGAACGTCTAGGTTTCAGGCTTTAGAAATAAGTCTAATGTGACCTTTCTAATTACATCTAGTCTAGCTTATTCCTCAATGCCTGTTGTTTTCTATGTTTCAGGATCCAATTTAGTTTCTGCTCTAAAATCACTAACCTCGAAAACAAACGATGTGCTACCATCACCTCATATACTATATCCAAATCATATTTCACAAGAACCAAACGTATCGGACCCGATGAAAAGTAAATTGGCTTTAAGATTCAATGGCGATGACAGTTATGAAGAAAATTTAGATGGCAACACTCATTCCGACTCTGAGCCTATTATACCAGACTCAGAAGAATCATCAGATGAAGTCGTACAGAAGACACAGCCAATTTGGCAAAAAAAGGTGAACAAACCTGATACTATTAAAGCGTCTCAAAAAAGGTGTGTGGCTGGGATTTCAATTATTCTTACATAATGGGTGTTAAATTTTTTTTAGGTTTGGTAGTGTGCACGCATTCATTGTAGCTCTAGGCAATATCCATGGTAGCTCAGTTGGGTAGAGCGTTAGTCTTTGAAAGTCGAGGTCTGGGTTCAATCTTGGCTCGTACTAATGAGTTCCACCAGTTTGTTATTTGGTATTTATGTACGAATGATAACAATCATTACCATTGACTTTTTGGTGAAGGAAAACATCGTGAGGAAACCTGCGCACTCCTGAGAAGAATATAAAGGTGTGTGTGAAGTCTACTAATCCGCACTGGGCCCGCGTGGTGGCCTATGTCCCATACATTCTCAGTAGGAGAGTTGGCCTGAGACCTGCAGTGTGGACATATAAAGCCTGTTGATGATGATACATTAATTATATATTTTCAATTATTTTATGTTTGTTAATAAAAGCATCAACGATTATTATTTCTCACTTCTGAATTTTTCATAAGTTATTGAAGAACATCGTATGTATTACTATTATATACTATTTTACAGAATTTATATTCAAACATAAAGCTAAACCAAGAAGCTCCAGATTTCTTGGCGTTTCTACCAATTAATTACCAAAAAGATATCACCTTGCCTAACGTCAGAAAATGGTGGTTTTTTAATCAGGTAAATGTTAATTCGATTCCGCGTGTTAAAATTCATCTATGATGAAAAATCACATAACAGTTTGTAAAAAATAAATAACGCTAGTTTAGTAAAACAATGCAACTACGATATATGTACATATATATGTCATCATCAGCCGGGAAACATCCACTGCTGGACATAGGCCTCCGTCATGGTATGCCACATCGACCGGTCCCGAGCCACCTGCATCCAGCGACTCCCCGCGATCTTAACCAGGTCGGCGGTCCATCTAGTAGAAGGACGGCCCGGTACACGCTTCCCGATACGCGGTCGCCACTCGAGAACCTTTTCGCCCCACCGACAAGATAAGGCATCCCTTATCTGTGCCACCGGTTAGCGGTTTTTCGAGCGACGTAGCCTGCCCATTTCCAGTTCAGCTCACTGACTCGTCGAGCTATATCGGTGACCCCTGTTCGTCCACGAATTTCCTCATTCAGGATTTTATTACGAAGAGAAATTCCGAGCATAGCTCGTTCCATCACTCGCTGAGTGACTTTGAGATTGTTTATTCGGCCCACAGTAAAGGACAACGTCTCGGTTCACTTCCCGAACGCTGATCAGATGAGTTGGATTCTTCGATTTACCTCTTATAAGCAAAGCAAGTCTGTGTGTGTTCCTATTGTGTTCCGTAAAGAAAAGATGACTTGTGCCTCATTGACACCGTCAGATAAGATGAAGGCCAAGTAAACATGTACATTTTTATTTATTCTTACTTTTAAATAGTAATGAAAACTTTTATTGCATTACATTTTTCATATTTCAGATGGACTTTCAACCTTTCTCAAAATCAAATGTCGATTAGATTATGTCTTTCTTTTTTTTTCAATAAATTTTTACCGTGTTGTTGGAGTTTTATTTACAAACAAAAATTAACAATACATTGTTTTCCCTTTTTCCCGGGTTCAATTCCAATTGGCACCTATCAGTATATAATTTTTTTTTGTTGGTAGAGAGTTAGATTTTTATATGTTCCCATGGCTAGCTACCGCCATCTTTTTAGGGTTCCGTAACTAAATTGGAAAAAATGAACCCTAATAATATCACTTGGTATTTGGTTTTTATATTTTTTTACCTTAAAATTCTAAGAGGTAATATCATTATCAAAGACATGGCTGTATGGCGTTTTGCCTTTGCCTTTTCCTGGTAAGAAATAATCTAAAAAAAGTGTTTTTGGTCTGTCTGTCAAAAGTTCAAGACCCTTTTGTTCAGGAACGCGGTAAGGTATCAAAATCAAATCAATACCAAATTCTCAAGTATAACCTCTTGGATATGTAAAAATATTAAATGCATAAGATACAGCCGTTTATGCCGTATATTTTGTAGATTCAACCGGACATACATTTTCGTCAGAGCATTGTTTTGTTGTGTTGTTATTATTTATGATTTCCAGTATTCACATTCTGTAGGAACCAGTAGGAACACTCACGCAGAGTCCGAATCGCACATGATCGGTTTTAAGTACTCAGAATAACTAGCGCACTCTATCCAGATCCACAAGTACTTATGTTTACGCCATCTGTGTAAAACTAAGCAAACTAGGTCATTTCAGAACTGTCGAGGTTCATCTACGTACGCAGTGCTAACATAAAACGAACAAGTACATGAGATGTAATGGAGATGGCGCTGTTTTGATTAGTTTTTTAGGGTTACATTACAACAAACATTCAAAATAAATGGCACAAAGCAGCAACAAGCTGGGTCATAATTACCCGGTTGCAAGTTTACACCACAGACTAATATATGTACCTATATGGTTTACACACGTGACCACGTGTTGCTCCTAGCGCGGGCGATGGACGACGAAGGTGCTGGGCCCCTGCAGTGGAGACATATATAGGCTGTTGATGATTATGCACCCTCAAGGTAATTATGACCAAATTAAATCATATGCATGGTATAATACTCTATTAATATTATTTACTTATTATTACCACAGAGGACTGTAATACTTATTACTATTATTACAATAATAACGCATTCCGTTCCGTTACATAATCTATGTAAGTCGTATTTCCACCGGCCAAAGAGTATTTCTTACTACATTTTCCTAAACGTGGCCTTCAGCAAATAGACTACACTACTTACTTAAAATTGATGATAATGAGCAATTTGCCAATGAGTTGGCCCATTAGGTTTTCCGTAAAATCAATTATTTTCTACTAGGGTCCATAAAAAAGTATGAGCAAGCTTTAGTTGCTAAATAATCAAAAATCCTGTTTGAATAGACTCCAATGTCGATTCATTTGCACTGGAAACCCTGATTGCCATTAGGGGCGTAACCTAGATTTTTGACCACGTGGACTTGGGTTCAGAATAAGACCATCCAATCTCACGTAAATGGCAAGTAAGGGAAAAAATATTCCCCCATCCCCCGTTGCCCCATGTCCCGCAAAACGTTTTGGAGTTATATGAGTATTATCAGGTATTATGGAGCCACATTTTTGTGTAAAGAAATCGCTGTAAATTGTCAATACATTTGTCTACCTCTATATTGCCTAGAATTGTCATATTTCATTTCCCTGTGTAAGCGCACCTTTCTGTAGCTGATTCTGAACCTTTAGTTTAAGTAATTATTATCTAAACATAGTAAAAACGACGATAACAAAAGACTAGACAATCACGACTGAAGTATTATATTTGACACTTTGTGTGTATTTTATTTTTTGTAGATTATTACATAGTGTTAGACTTATATCCTATCCTATGGATGTGCGGGTAACGTCAAACCAGAATATGGTTGCTAGTCAGAAAATTATTGATACGTCCAACACCATCAACATGCTTTGAATGAAATTCTTCAGACGTGATTTCGGCTGTTGAATTAATAGGCAGGTAGGAAAAATGTTACTAGCGGAAAATTTTTCAAGAGACCTATGTAACAGAAACTAATGCAGTTAACTTTGAACCTTAAAACTGTAAACCGTTTTCACATATTGGTTCATGACGATTACTCCGAAAAAACAATTAGGCACCAGGTATGTGGTTTGAGTGCTTGTACCCCTTTCAACTTCCCGCGCTGCCCGTACTAGGGAAAGAGCGAGGTGTTGAGGTGGGCTATTGGAATACCTGACATGTCTAGTTGTTTCTGTGGTACTAAAAAGACTCTAGTCTCGACACAATAACGAGCAATTCAGCTTGAACAGAGCTGCTTCCATAAATTTTTATGAACCCTCTCTGTCTATCCCATAACTTTTTATATCTAACGAGGCGATTTCCGACATAAAACCACCCGGGATGGCCGCGCGTTGTGTGCCTAGCGAACCACTACATTTGTTATTCAACATTACACATTAGATTGTTTACATATTATTACATATACATAATAACCTAAATATATCGAAAGAATGTTGTTCATGAACAATGATGAATAATATTAAGTTAAGAACTCCGATCATAACATAATACGCGGCACTAAACGTTACGCGTACGTCCCGACTTCGAACTCAGCGTAAATTATTTAATAGTATGCGGCCGTGAACCAGACGAAGTGCTCACTGTACACTGTACAGACATATTCTGCATTTGTTTTGGCGCCGGTGTGAACGTGTAATGGATCGCAGGAACATCTACAAATGGCTTGCAATTGCAGTTCTTGTGTTAATAATTGTAGTTCTCATTGCTGTGTTATTGTACTTGCTGTTAAATGATAGCGGGCATGGGTAAGTGACGACTTTAATTCTTGAATTTCAGTAGGTAAATAATACAGTTCATATTGCTATCAATTGAACGAAACAGAAAATGTTATAAAGATTAGATAATTTTAAGATTACCGCCTGCATGCTCGCGATTTCGTAATGATTTTGGATTTGATTACGAATACTGTGGTCTCGTGTTTTTTTTACGAATCATGGCATTGATATTTGACGTCATCATTTGATCTCAACGTGATATCTCAAGCATCATCAGCTACTCCACTGTTGGATATTCCTTCCTCATACAATGCTATCCCGGCAACACTAAACAGGTGGATTGGCTATCGCAGTAAAATGTTATTGACCTTTGGCATGCACGTAGCTGGTGGAGAGAGACACAGGCTACTTTTCAATCTTGTCCATTAAGTGGTTCCCGCTGGATTATTTCCAAAGTCCAGAAAGGCGAAGTCGAAGACAAAAACATAAGTTGTTTGACATAAGTTTATTGTAGCTATAATTGAAAGTAATTGCGAGCACATGTATTTTCGTGACCCGATAAGAGACTACATGCCCCGTATCATTTCTGTTAAATGACAATAGCAATTAAAAACTAATGGTAATTGAATGTTTTAGTCATTAGTTCAAAAACCTTTCACCAAGCCAAATACACGTTAATTCTTTTTCTAAGTCGCTGTATGTGACAAGTGACTTTTTGATATACTCGTATATACGAAGTGTAATTTAATTCGTTTGCTAGATTGAACCATTAAATTATGAGTGATTTATTCTTAAAAATTAGTTTCTTACAGACATTTTTTATGTGTTGCCTGAGGTATTATTTTATAAATTATTATTATAATTGTATAAATATTTCAAGTGCTTGCAAGTACGAACGATATAAAGCTAAATTTTCACCAAATAAGTAGTTTCATTAGTTTATTTCATCATCATCAGCCGGGAAATGTCCACTGCTGGACATAGGCCTCCCTCATGGTACGCCACATCGACCGGTCCCGAGCTACCTGCATCCAGCGTCTCCCTGCGACTCTAACCAGGAGCTCTATTTTTGATTCGCTCTACGCGCCGCGAGCGCTCGTTTTCTACTGATTTTCGTTCGACTTACGAAATTTGGTATTTTTGAATCGCTCTTCTGCAACGAGTGGTCGGGACCACTCTTTGCGGAGGCGAGCGATAGACTAAACGCCATTGTCGAACACTGACATTACCACTTATTGACATTGAACTTCTATGTACTTTGCATTCCGTTTTCCTTGCATGAATTACCGGTTTTATTTTTCTGCGTAAAACGGATAAAATTAAACATTTAAAGTTATATCGGCAACACCTGAGGCGAATGATTCAAAAATACGGTCAAACCTGTTTTCATGCGACTTGCGACATGCGTGCGACGAAGCTATGTCACACGAGCGAATCAAAAATAGAGCCCCCAGTCGTCCGTCCATCTAGTGGGGGGACGGCCTGGTAGACGTTTCCCGGTACTTGGTCGCCACTCGAGAACCTTTACTCCCCACCGGTTCTCGGTTCTTCGAGCGATGTGGCCTGCCCATTGCCACTTCAGCTCACTGACTCGTCGAGCTATGTCGGTTACCTTTGTTCGTCTACGGATTTCCTTTTATTGGTTCGTTTGGTTGGTTTATTTACTTATATCTATCTATATTATATATATTTGGTTTATATCTATTTCTAATTGAATCTTCGATAGCCTACTTTCTTTACAATGTAGACTGATACTCTGCCCAGAATACTGCCACAAAAATAAATTATTCTAAAATTTCAAATTACGTAGTTCTCGCCTGACCACTTTTAGGGTCATGCATTGCTAGTCTTCTATGAAAAAGAAGAAGTCATTTTTTAGAGGAACTAGAATTTTTTTTTGACGCGAACATTGTGAATAATCCTAAATTATTAAGGACTCTACAACGGAGATTTGGACCCTTGGACGCATAAAAGTCATAAAAAAGCTTTTCTATCTCTCCTTGTCGAAAAATAAAAGGCGCTAGCTACGACCACTCGTCAGAATTCTACGGAATAAAAAATTGAGGTTTATTGAGGAATTTTTAATAAGTAAATATTTATCCACCGTATTGTATTGTACATACTTATTTGTTTTTCAAGCCTCTAGTTAGTGAAACACTACATATGCTACCTCTCATTAGCGGAACACAAGTGCTGCTTGACGGTTCGTTTACATAACATCGTAACAACAATTGTTCCGTTTCAGTCATCAAACATGGCCGCCTGGACCTAAAATACTGATCGACCATGACGGAGGTGCAGATGATGCGATGGCCATATTCATGGCCTTACTGTTTCAAAAATATTTAAATGGGTAAGACTTGCTACTTCATCGTTTATTACAAAGATAATCGACAAAATTCCGGACTTAGGATTGCAAAGATCAAATTTTTGAAGATAATTCGTTGCTAAAAATGATTTTAGTAATCTTCCAAACGATATTTCGTTTTATACTGATGTAAATATGTGAAGATTGACCAACCAGGATAATGATAAGCACTAAAATTTCCAAGTGTCCTAAATAAACTGGAATTTTTGGTATGGCCTGGAAAATAACTCGGATGTTTGTGAAAAATCTTTCTTAGATTCCAAATGTCCTATGCAATCTTCCTAAGATTCAGATTATCGTATGACATTCCCCTGTCATGGATTCGGATTCCCTAACAGCTCTCATGGTGCTAGTCATGTTTTCTGGTAGCTACCACTTTTTTTCATAATATGGTACGACACTCTTCAAATATAGGGAATCGGTATACCTAGGAAATAGTTTACTTAGAACTTATGGTCAAAAGTTAGCTAATGTACTGTTATCATCAGCTAGGAAACGTCAATTGCTGGACATAGTCCACCTCCATGGTACTCCACCTTGACCGCTTCCGTGCCACTTGCATTCAGCGACTCCCCGCGACCTTAACTAGCTCGTCGATCCATCTACTACTAATCATTCAAAGTATTGTATGCTTTTTTATTACCCTTTGCTTTACTTTACTAATACGTATGCCGCTGTGTTTGTCAGTCTCCTGTTTTGGATAACAGGAAAATACACAATCGATTTGTAAATCAGTCTATCCTTATTTCTTTTGTGATTTTTAGGGTCCCGTGCCTCAAAAGGAAAAAAGGAACCCTTATGGGATCACTTTGTCGTCCGTTTGTCTGTCTGTCAATACCCTCTTTTAATTACAATTTACAAGGTGTTTGTATTTATACTTTATATTATTATATAGATTGTACAGATTTTGCCCGCGATCTTCGGAAAGTATTCCACGGGAACTACTAGGTCGATCAAGATAAATATTAGTCTACTCGTATGTCTTTCCCATCAACTAGGCATATACTAAAAATCAAGTCATTCTGACCCCCACGTTACTAGTCCACGCGGACGAAATCACGGGAAAAAGCTAGTACTTACGCTATAAAATAAGTAAGGTTTTTGTGAGCAAAGGAAAAGAAAATTGACAGTGAATTTTGCTAAGATTTTTGGAGATGGAAACATTTCAATTTTAAAATAAAATTAAAATGATCTGCTTACCAGGCCTCCAATTATTGGATTCACAACTACCCACGGCAACGTCGGCGAACACCAGGTGTTCATCAACACGCAAAGAATTTTGGGAATCGCAAATAGGCGAGATGTGAGTATGTACCCCAATCACATATAATTGTCAGCGTTATATATGTAACATATTTGGGTTACCTTTTGTAGTCCAAAAATATTCTCTAGAGATATGTTTTTGTAAATCTCCTCGCGTAGGTAAGTCTATGAAATAGTTACCAGGGAAACAATCTCATGCACGGCTCACGGATGTATTTGCTGACGTCATTAGATATTGATCCATGTTGCCTAGGAAATTAGAGATATAGTCAGCAAAGTCATCCTTGAGCCGTGAGGTTGTAAGGAAGGTATGGTTTGAGGCAAAGGACCTATTTAAAATAATTAATTAAAAATCTATTGAATGGTAATTAGTTTCGAGCATGTACACTGTGTGTTAGTTGTTCAAGGGGGATTCTGAGTCACACATGAATTTATTTTATTTTGGTTACGGTTTTTTTCATAGGCGAGAACAGTAAAGCTATAGAGCGTTGATGAACAGTGAAGAAGTGAAGCAATAGTTCGATGAGTAAAGAAATTACATCCGGTTCCGATGTAAAATGAGGACTGTTTGTTTCTTACATTTATTTACTTTTTGTTAACTCAAACTCATCTATGTGCTACACAGGTTTCGTACAGTAGCTGACAATTCTATTGTTGGAGAATTTAGTGATCTGCCCGGCAGCATACAATAATAATTAATATCTTAAAATAACTAATACAACATGTCAATAATGTCAAAATAATTATTACATCGGTTCCACCGGTATGGTACCGGCACGGGGGGTATGTTTACGGAACGTCAAACGACCCGCGTTTTAGCAGAATTGTGTCGTCAAACGACACTTGCCGCAGAAACCGACTCAGTTATGCGCTAGACCTGTATTAGTGTATTATGTCATATATAAATTTTTTTCTTCATAATTATGTCTCAAATAGCAGTGTTTTAACTTCATAAACCTACCTCAACCTCGTGACAGTTAAATGATTTTTGTTTTACTGGCTTTTAGGCATATCTGGAATATGATCTTCTGCACTAATGTTTCTACTGGATTTAGCAAAATTTGACCATAAATAAAAATTAAAATGTTCTGTTTTCAAGGTACCAATCTACAGGGGATCCAAATCATCACTAGTGTACACCTATCCAACTGATTATTGGTTTGGACAAGACGGCCTTGGGGACAGCAGTAATGTAACTTACGAAGTCATCGAAGCTGAGCCAATTCATGCCGCTCTGGCGCTCATTCAACTCTCTAAGGAATACCCAGGTAGGGAATGAAATGATGCAAAAACAAATAATTCAATCGAGAGAACACGCTCAGATAATATAAAGAAAGCAATTTTATACGAATCTTCAAATTGAAGTGTGTACTTGCTTGTTTGTACGTAATAAGTCCACTGTTGGGCATGATCGTCCGTTATTGGTCGCCGTGTTGGACTTTCTATGAGGGCTTTTTGAGGCCATAATCGTATTGGCTAAATTGTGGCACTGTTCCGTTATAGATAAAACATAATTTAGCATTAAGAGCGTGTCCTAGCTGCGAGGGAACTCAGATATGGATATTTGAAGAAATTATTGCCGTCGCGCTGCGCCCGGACCCGGCACGGACAGTGCGATAGGGACAACTGCAGCCCAGACCGATTATACCTACAAAAATCTTGACTAGATCGACGTTTGGTATTCCCCTATTTTCTCCTCCAAAATTAAGCCGATTTAAATGTTATTAGTATCAAAATGAAAAAAAAGAGTAAGTCTATGCTTCTATTTAAAAAAAAAACCTTTCAGATTTGTCTGATAGTCCTCTGATCGCGGCGTTAAAAACGGTGAATTTTTCTAGGTTTTTAAGAGGTTATATTTTTTTTATAATGAATTTTTGGAAAAAAGTGAATAATACAGGCATGCCTACAGTAGACATTGATTTTATGGAAAAAAAAACGATTGCTATAGAGGCAATCCTGGATGAAAATAGGGGAATACGTTTGTATGGAGAAAATGCAGCTAGGACACGCTCTTAGCCTGCGTCTGTAAATCGTATCCTATTTTTGCACATGTAATTCTCTAAGTTAAAAAACAAGACTGAAAAATCATTTCTACCTACTACACATACAATCTGTCAAAATACGAACGAAAAAAAACTTAGGTCAAATGAGTTTTAGGAGTCGAAAAAAAAGAAGAAAGATAACGACATTTTGTGTAATACATATGCAGTCACTTTGGAAGCCAAATATATGAACCATACCCAAAAAATATAAGTTTCAAAGTAGCTCCACTTTGAGAGACATAATGAATTATATTCTTAGTAAAGGCTTTACCATGAGTTTACACAGGTGTTACTCGCTATCATTAAATATCGCTCTGTCCTTGTCACTCATGTCTCGTCAGAGCAGCATTATTTTTTATATATTTATTCATTCGATACTCGTTATCGCCTCCGTTAACTCATGGCAGATGCAAACTATGCCACTCGCTCGCTTGTACGCTTGCGCATGATGGTCTGGAAGCAGGTCATAAGTTTTAGGCCTTACTTCCTCACTAGTCATAACAGCTAAGAGTAAAAGGGTGAGAAACAGCAAGCTCGCCATACTTACACTCGACTTGATTTCGATAGCTTCATTCCTCAATTAACTTACAAGCTGATTAATTTTAAATGCAGTTGTTTTCATCCCAAATATTTTTTACTGTTTTGTAGGTTATGAATCTGTCTTATCAAAGATAATTTCATCAACAGTCATATGTATTTTTTTCACGTCTACAAATCTCATAGTTCCTGGGAGTCAGGGGTGACTAGCTCATGGAACCGCTCTTGCGTGGCAGTCCCAACAGCTAAGCCTGAAAGTAAGATGAACCGACGTTTTTTAATCTATTACGTTGTAAATTTTCAGGAGAGTTAACAGTCGCAGCTATTGGTCCACTTAGCAACATAGCACTGGCGATCAAGCTTGACCCTGACTTTATCAGTCGCCTTTCACATTTGTATATTGGCGGTGGACATGTTCATAGTAAGTTCACGCTCTTTCATCATAATCAACAGCCTATATATGTCTCCACTGCAGGAGCTCAGCCCTTCTCTCCTACCGAGACTTTAAGGGACATAGTCCATCTCGAGGGACCAGTGCGGTTTGGTAGACAACACACATGCCTTTGATTTCAGGAGTGCGAAAGTTTCCTCACGATGTTTTCCTTCACAAAAAAGCCAATGATAATGATGTTTATCATTTGTAAATAAATTCCAAACAACAAATTAGTTCCCATGGTACGAGCCAGTCTGGTCGCGGTCTGGACCTCGATTGTTCAAGGACTGACGCTCTACCCAACTGAGCTACCGTGGCTCTTTTACTTCTATGTAACAGCTTTAAAGTTTTGTCTAAACAAACGCGAAACGGTTCCAGCTTCGCTTTTTCAAGCTTCTCTGGCTGTTTATATATATATATATACTTCATCCGCGTGGAATCCCAAAATTATCCTATGGGTTGCTTGCTGATGCTCCCAAAGAAATTAGCAACTTATTTCATTTCGGTTACGGTTTTATGAAGATCTAATGAATGTGACAGTACACTAGTGGCTCTGTGAGCTGTAGACCTCGTGAGTTTGTCTTTGTATAGCTGAAAATTGAATAAATGTTAAAACAATTTCTTTTTTCATTACTTTCCACGGGGTTGGTGTGGTATCCTTTGATAACAACACAGTTTTATGTATGACATTTTTGATCATTTTTAAAAAATAACTGTTTATGTTTTGTTTGTTTTTCGTTTTTAACCCCCATATCTACGCCATTGAAAATTTTCAAAAAATTAAATCGACTTTGAACCTGCCGACTGCTGAAATCGGACAGAAGCATTTTTGCCCAAGCTGAAACAAAGACGATTCGCTCGCACTTTTGCACTCGCTCGATTGGTCAAAAAACAATGAACCTACAAATTAACCTTTTTCTTTTTCAGATGCCAATAATTCGGAGCCAGAGTTCAATGCAATGTTAGACGTGGAAGCGTATCACATAGTAGCGGAATACTCAAGCAGTGAAAAAGTGACTGCAGTACCTTTTTCTTCAGTAATAGATTCCACTGACATTAGCCTGGTGAGAACAGTAATAATTCACTCTTAGTAAGCTATATTCAAACAAATGTAGTTTGATCCTATTTTGAAAAGCAATCAAAGTAAAAAATAATCTGTGTGTGTGGTTTGTAAGACTTTTTCATCGCCATTTGAGGCCATGTAACTTTAAAACTTATACATCTCCGGACACTAACACCGAACCTATAAGCATCTGTTATATTTTATTAAATTGTTGTTATGAAGCCTTTATAACTAAAAAATCTTCCGACGGCGAAAAAGTTTTGGTGCAGTTTTGAAGCTTAAACTATTTTGCATTTAAAATTTTCGTCAATGAAACTTGTTATGAGACGGGTATCATATCAAAACTTTGCTAAGTAGTTCAATAAAAGTGTCCGGAAGTGTATCTTGATGAACACGAGAAACTACACAACTGTACCGCAGCATGAAACTCGTGAGAAGGGTGAAAGAGATATATATCATATTTAAACGTCAAATGTCTATACGATTTGACGTTAAGGTATGTCAATATCTCACTTTTACCGCTCTCACGCAGTTCATGGTGCTGATGTTCATTAATCCCTTATATCAGATCCAACTACGTATGTATGGAATGTCTAAACAACGCTTGTTTTTCTAGACTACCCCTAAATTCCTATATTAAGGTCACTTTTCCCCTGCAAGCACTACTGCTCCGTTCTTGAACATAACCTGCACAGACACGAGTTTTCTCTAAAATATCTATAAATCGTTGTCGATTAATTGATATTCGATACAATGGCATTCGATATTGCATCGTCGAGGAACTGCCGTCTCAACTGGCTAAGACGTCCAGTACATATAAGATTTCTCTTGATATTATCTCAAAAAACCAATATCCTCTGATATCCACTAGGAGACAAATTCCTCGCGACTCCGCCCCCAATGTCTTCAAATCAATTTCATACTGTGATCCGAATGTAGAACGTAATTTATAAATAAATAAATACTTTATTCCAGGAGTGGCGTGAAGACGTACTTGGCGCAATCCCAACAGAAATAATGAGAAATCTGAACGTTTTTGAGCGAATTTCTTTGGAACAAGCTCTAGAAGGGAATAATCTTTGGCACACCCTAGACCCAGCAGTTATGTCGTTGGTATTGGACCAAAATATTATCGGAGGAACAACGTATTCAAACAACAGTATTATTTTGTGTGGTAAGTAGGTACAGTTACAAATACATAGATGCCAAATGCATTTTTGGTCGAAGGAACTTCAGTTACTGATCCCTGATAGAAATTATCGACTTATGAACATGATACTCCCTCTGTCTCACTTGTGGGATATGCCATAATGTAACCGTCTTGTTGGTCTTACGGACACATTTGGACTAGAAATACGGAGGTTCAGGATTCGATTTCCAGTGTGGGTACTTACCGGTACTAAACACAAGCTATGTAGAGATACATACTTACATAGATATATACTTGGTTTGGTTGGTGGTAGGGCATGTCCCACTTTCTCTTGGCTAGCTACCACCACACCATGTTACCCTTAAACCTACCTTCCGCCAAAGAGCAGTGTTAATACAACTATTAAACTGCACAAAATCACACAGCAATTTAAATAAGAAGATAATATAAAATAGTATAACCATAAGAAAGTTAACTTAAACTAATTGTTGTCGTTTTTTCTTTTCCAGGAGACCAAAGAGGCATTAACACAAACACTTTATCACAAGAGCACGGCAATGTTAGACTAGTGACTTCAATCAATGAAGAGTTGTACAAACACATTCTCTTGGACATATTTTCATCAGAACTAAACTGAAATTGACTTTTATACGTATTTTACTTGTAGTTAATAGCAACAGTTGTTTCTAGTTTCTACCCGACTACAGCAAAGCCAAAAGGAGGGATATACTTTTAGTGATCTTTGTACACATACATTTTTCATGTGTTCCATCATATCTTTTAGAGCTACCAACCTGAGCAGTGGATAAGGCGCGGACTCTGAATCTGAGGGTTTCGGGTTTGAATCCAGCCGTGTACCTATGAGTTGTTTTTCAATTCAAGTACATTATCCGATTGCTTAACGGTGAAGGAAAACATCGTGAGGAAATCTGCATGTCTTGAACAGGCATGTGAAGTCCGCGGATCCGTACTGGGCCCGCGTGGTGAACTATGTCCCATACATTCTGTAGCAGAGTAGGCCTGATAATCCTATAGCGCTTATCGCAACTTAGGTACATTCCTGGCCGAATTTCTCCCATCCCTTCATCACAAAGATGCAGTACTAAATTGACCCCTAAAGGGCATAGCATAGTCACTTGTAAAAACATATAAGTGACAGAGCGCTCGCCAAATCATCAGGGTGAAGCTGTAGAGCATCAAGTGCATTCGAAAGAGAAAAAAAATCCCTCACATCTCTACCACCACTCGGCTTATTGTGACAAATGAGGCATCATCCTCATTCACGGGTTACAACTTATTAGATTTTTTTTGACTTGTCAGAAAAACATCCCTTTCCCCTATCTCCGAAGATTCCAAAGCAAAAAATCTGAAATAATCACAGTAGTCAGGTCTTTGTGTAAATACTACAGGAAACCATAAGCAAGGTATCTATAGTATAGTTTCTGAAAAATCATCAAAATACCATGACAAAACAAACTTAGTTATGCGGTCGGGAGAATGAATCAGTACGCTTCTTAACATGGTTTGAAATCCTTAGTCCGTGAGTGCAACTCGCACTGGGCCAGTTTTTTCCACGATAAAATCGCACTTGGCTTATCTCACCTGATGGAAAGTGACTTATAAATTGAATTAAAACAAAAACAAAAATGAGTTTAAGCTCGACAACACTACCTGATTGAAAGAAACTATATTATAGAAATTGATGTATTTTAACTAAACGAAAACCAGGTTGAACAATCTAACATAACATATGTCTTATACAAATATTGACAGTCTTTGTATGTACAACAGCTACAATTGAAAGCAGGTAATTCATTAAAAACTGTGGCTACCTCACGACATGTTCACAGAGTATTTATTAAATTAATTGTGTTGACGTGTTAAGTAGGTTTAAGTAGTTTTAAATTTAAATTTTATGCTGTAAACTGTGTGTGTGAATGGAATACTAGTTGTCTGTGAACGGTGACCAACGCCATTAATAAAATTACTAACACAAACAAAACTGCATCTCTCAATACTCGTCGTTTATTGTGACGGTAATAGAGAGAAAAAAATGGAGCGAAAAAATATTTCTAAATGTATTGCGATACCATTACTTTTGACAGTAGTTTTAGTGTCAGATTATATCCTGTTGAATATGTATTTTAGCGCAAATTTGAAACATTATGGGTAAGTGAATTATTAGTAATAATTATAGATCGTAGCTACATGAATCATTAAGAGACTTTGTTGGTTAGACCACGTGGCCGTTCAAATTTGCATTGTTTTGTAGCTGTCCCTATCCGAGCCCTATCCTACCCGAGCGCGTACGGTGAGACAGCATACACTACGCGAAGTTATCCACCCGTTATTTGGATGTTTCGTAGTCCAGAGATCATTTGAAGGATACAGTATATTATGTAACCGTTTTTTAATACAGTATACTAATGAAATTTCAGATGTCGGTGGTTTTTCCAAATTGTTCTAAATTGATTCATACTCTTGTAAATCAGGTTCAAAGTTGGGGCTTTTTATTACCGTAAAATACAATTCTTTGACGCCCTGTAACTCTGGAAATATATATTTAAACGAAAATCTGACTCACCACCGACACAGATATTTGTTTCTAGATTGTGTCTTGAAAATTTCATAGTTTTTCATAGCTTAATACTCAAAATATGACTGGACTACGTTTGTATGGGCGCTTTGACACCAGCATACCCTCTTAACACTGTACGGCAACTAGTTTGTGCTGTACGTTTGCAAGTAATACGTAAAGGTTGTTACTCGCTTGTACAAGTGTTTGAAAGCTCGTTGACGACTTTTCACCTAGATTACAATAAAAATAATTTACTGACGATTGTACACGAAGTCTCACTTTAGAAGCGTGGCGCAACTACCACGCGCCCATAACCTACCATCAAGTGTATGTCGTTTAACATATTTATATTGTTTATTTTAGGGTTTTATATATCCAAAGGGAAAAGGATCACTTTATTTTTGTTTCACTTTGTACACGTGAAGGTATCACGTTGAAATTAATATCAAATACTCAAGTCTGCAATTTCTAGGAGATGTGAAAAAATGAAACCAGTCGGTTAAGTTGTTGTCATCTTTGCCGATGAATCAAATAAAAACATTCATAAAAACAAAACAAATAACAACATCGAAATCCTCACATTTTTTGTTATTTCTATTCACGTGACACTTTTTGCACTAAATAACAAAACTATATATAAGACAAAATCACGTACAACTTAATTTTAAATTTTTTTTTCTTAAATTTAAATAACAAGAAATAAGAAGTTCCCGCCAAATAATCCACAGGGAAGTGTCAATTTACAACGTTTTCGAGCAAAATCGGTCCATTCGTTCGACAACTATGATGCCACAGCGAGACAGTGATACATTGGCGTCAAACTTATAGCAACCCTCTTTTTGCGTCGGGGGTTAAATATCGCTATCAGCAGTCCGCCTTCCAAGCGATAAGATTATCGTAAATCCCTAATAAATAGTCTAACAGGGCGATCTATGAGGAATGCTCGTGTGATTCGAATGATTATGAAATATTTGTGATCGACTAACTTATCTTGAACAGGATCAATAAATTTCTTAATAGTGTATATGATTTCACAATAAAAAGAGATATATTTTATCTATTTTTATCCAGCCGATTCTCTACCGTTGCTGATCAAGACCGAGTTTTATATTTTGTTAAGATAACATGTTGTAACTCCGTAACTGCTATGCTTTGTTTACACACTTGCTAACCTACTGGCAAATAATGCGCGTGCAAGTGCAAATGTATAGTAAATAACTACATCAGGATGCCCGAGCTGCGCTCGTAATGAACGATAACGGATACCGTTCCTTGTTTGATTACAAAACCTGTAAAATGTAGATTGGAATGTCTGAAAATTATTCAAATCAATTTAATGATCCCGAAATTTTTATCTAAAAATTGTATGCCTGTAGGCTTTCTTGATATCAGTTATATGATAATTGACAATCCATCAGTTTACTATGCTTGTTTGAATTCCACACGACCGACGCACTCAAATCTACCACTGTATGAAAATAAATTTAATTTAAGCGCTGTAACGTACTTGCAAAATAATACTCAGACATAAAAATCGATTTGATGTGTCTGCAGCGAATGAATGCTTAAATCGACTAATTAATTCACTATTGAATTAACTACCTTCGTATTTGTCTAACTCATTTGAGGGAAGCTCATGCCCAACAGTGGACTTATGCAACCAATTAAGATGATGCTAACAAACCACTTATTAGCTACCGTGACCTTATTTAACATCTATAAGTGCGTTAAAAGTTTTAATATGTAATGATTTTCTGACATGGAATTATTTCCACCTTTAAGTTATGACAACAGTGTTATCTGACGAATTTTTTTATTATTCAGATGACAAGTAAACTGGCAAGGTGGCATGACATTCCAAATGTTCTTTTTTACGTATAATGGGTTTGCACTTGTCAAGTTGGTTTGAAAGCATGAATGTCAAATCTTCCTGTACATTATGTACAGCCTGCGGCAGTCCATTGCTAGACATGAGCCTCTCACTGAATGTGCCACTAAATTCGGTCATCTTCACTCCGCAATCGCATCCATTCACGCCTGGCTACCTACGTAAGTTGTCCACCTAGCCAGGGGACGCTACACTACGTTTGCCTAGACGTGATATCTACTCGAGAACTCATCTGCTCCAGTAATAGTCGGTCTTTCCGCAAATGTGTCCACTGACCAGTCTAGTGCCACTTCAGCTTACATCAGCACTTATTCTTTTTAAATTCCGAATTAACAGAAAGGATGCTTAGAACAATAATGGCGTGTAAATTCAGACACGTTTATCGTTCAACTCCCTGATTATACATTGGTATATAACCGATCAATGACACGAGTGACGTAGAAGGCACGCTGTGCCACAGTCAGTCGGTGCTGGCCGCCGCGCCGCAGCCGGCACTCATTCACATGCGTATTCAATCGTTTAGACGTAGCGTTATTAATCTGTGGTTTCAGTTCAGTCTTGATCAAGCCCGCAATATACCCATACACGTTCTGAAATCAAATTGTTCTCATCATAAATTCAATTGTTTTGTTAATAACACAATGGAGACGGAAACAGAAACGTAAGTAAAGTTTTTTTTATATTTAGAATCAGATATACAGGTCATGGCTAACACAGGTTACTGTTTTTAGCCACTGCCAGTCTTTTGTTATTCCTGATAATTATTCTAATATCATGAGTGAAGGAGCTTCATATTAAATTAGACGCACGAAACAACAACAAGTAAAGAGTACGCTATTTAGAAATGACGAGAAGGATATTGTCGTTTCGTGTTGACAAGCTTTATTTATTTAGGTAGGTCAAACCTTGCAAGTTTAGGAAAATCCTATGTATATTCGGTGACAATGCAGTGATACAGTAATACAGAGCTGGTCTGATGATGTGAACGGAAGGTAATCCTAGGGTCTTCTAAACTACAAATGATAAACCCATCGTGTTTGGACTCGTTTGGTTTGTCGTAATGGGTAGTAAGTAGATACGTTGACGATTCAATACTTAGTATCGTCATCAAAAATGCTCGTATAAAATGAGATGTTAAAAAAAACACTTATGCATTGTCTTTAATGTTGTCTCTTTCTGATCACCGGTGTTTACATTGGTATTGTTACAGCTTACCTCTCTGTTGTGTTTGTAACAAAGACGTGACTACGCGTTTTCACTGTATATTTTAATAGAAGTTATGACTGATTAAACTATTATTCGTTTAAATTTGGAAACTGAAGCGCACACTTACCAAGAAATTATTTTGCCATCGAATCTTTTCGGGGAAATTAGACTTAACTGTGAAATACATCAAGCCACTAGAAGGCCTCGTGTTTTTGCATCTTTTCTCCATTGCGAAATCGATGGCATTTTGAATGTGCAGTATATATATCGCATATCGCAATGGTTGGAACTAACCTAACTATTTGGTGGTTCCAGTTACTATAATAATGTGAACAAATTTATATCTCATCTTGACAGCACAACAGGCGAATTTGTTGAGATAAAAAGAGCTGTTAACATTATAGCGGATAAACAGCCGCGCGAGGTCTGACGCGTAACATAATGTTTAGTTCTATATTCTTATTATCTGTATTGGTTTTTAGTTCAATTAATTGTGACGAGACGTGAGTGTTTTCTGTGCATACACACAACCTGTATCAACACACACAATCCTGCAACAAATTCGTAAATTTTGAATAAAATGTGACAGGGTTTGAGGTCATTATCATGTTTCACAATGTGCGGGTGAAATACACTGATGTGACATATGTATTAGGTATTAGCTTCTAGGCGGCAAATCATTAAACAGTCTTTACAGTACAGATTAAACAGTCCGCGTAAAATCGTACCGACAGAAGGACAGACAAACATTCTGAAGATAATTGTTTTGCTCTTATGAAGTCCCCTCATATTAGTTATTATTAAATATCTTCTAAGTACTAGCGTTATTATATTTTTGCTCCTCTTCAAATAGAAATATCGTATCAATAATTTGGCTCGCGGTATCTGTGGGTCACCGTTCTCCATAACTATTCAAAATTTCAAGTCGATGTAAAAATTAAAGCTGATTTGAATTATTCCAAGAAGGATCCATTTTCTCGAGACCTCGTTATAAGACTTGAATGCTATACGTTTCACAGTTCATATCGACAATGTTGAGGAAAAATATCGATAATTGAGTAGGTAGGTAGTAGTAGGATAGATTTAATAGATGGCAAAAAATGTTTTGTTTTGATATCGAGAGATAACCTCTGGAGCTAATTTAAATTGTGCTACAAACAAACAAAAATATATGTGGGTGCATCCAACTCGCTAAATTCTACATAATCGTTAGTTAAAGTTAATTTGGCAACAATCAATATTATTTAAATAAGGTCAAGTTATTGGCTTTATAATAGTGTCACTGGAACTATGTCATCCCGTTCGTTTCGTGAAAGGCGATTAATGGCAAAATTAAAGAGATGACGCTTTTTGAGGGTTTCGTACTCAAATGGCAACCAAACCAAACCCTTATTACTAATCCTCCACTGTCAGTCCGTCCGCCTGTCAGCGGGCTGTATCTCACGATCAGTAATAGGTGGAAAATTGAAGTTTTCACTGAATGTGTATTTCTTTTGCCGCTATAACAACAAATAATAAAATGAAAACAAATTAAAATCAGGGGGCTGCAATACTAAAAACGTGTTTTTATGATTACAAACAAAGTTTACAACCATACATCGAGTATGGAATTTAGCCGCAAAGTTTGTTTTGCTTGACAGACGTGCGTTTTAAAGTACTAGTTACGCCATCTAGTGATGCGGAGCGAAACTAAATCGTTTGGTATTTGGGCGCATTCGATAAAGTACTGTTCGGTGCATATTTTTATAATTTTTTGTGTGGTAACTAACCAAATTCTATTCGCACTAAGCCGTTATTTTTCCTTAAAATTATTGTCATTTTAATACGTAAATTGATAGTTTTTTTTCTTTTTTTTCCAGAAAAATAGTAATTGACAACGATGCGGGTGGAGATGATTCAATGGCAATATTTCTGACACTTCTATATGAAAAGTATTTTGATGGGTAAGTTGACATTTAAGTGTTTAATAATTTGTGATCTAAAACGTAAAAATTAGTCGATGCTTGCAACACTTTCTTTTGAGTTCTTCGAGCACAGTATTTGCATCTTTTACAAATTTTGATATTGTTAGACTGTTTATTAATTTTATATAGAAGCAGGCAACAATTAAATGTGATTTTGTTTGCATAGCTGACGGTATATGTAACAGAAGTTAATATTGGTGTCCAAACATGGCTGTTATATCATACAAAGACCAATTTAAATCCAATTTTTTAAATCGAAAAACGATTATTTGCAACAGTGAATTCATTATTAATTCATAGTTTTACATACAAACACACACATACACACACACATAAACACACACATGAGCATAGCAAACTTAAAATAGGAACTAAGATTAAAAGAAAACCATAACATTTTAAACAGGTTAATTTTTACTAAAGTCTTTTCCTTAAATAATACTGTGTAAATCTGGAAGACGCGGTGCACTTCCAACACAAGTGTCGAAAGACTACTTTCTGGAAGGCCCCTGCAAAACTCTGTAAAAGTTATGTAAGAAATAAACACTTTTTACTTTAAATGAACAAGTTCTAATTAAGCTATTTTCCGTAGACACTTTTTCTGAGTTTTTATCTGTATTTAAATGAACTTAACAATTACTTCCTCAGACCGAAGCTCGTTGCTCTAACCACGGGAAATGGAAACACAAAAGAAGAGAATGTATACGTCAACAATCAAAAGATATTGAAAATAGCAAACCGACAAGATGTAAGTTGTTCAAATCAGTTTTTAAATAAGGAGATAAAGTATTTAAGACATTTTTGTGAGTCGAAAATTCATGTGGGATTGAGCTTGGGCGAAGTAATAAATCCTCTGACTTGAATTACTTTAGAGCCTCTTTTGGAGAGCGCGTCTTTTGTTACTACTTGCTATCTTCCATCTCCTTCCGTCCTACTTTTTATACTCTGAACCAATCACAACATCTATCGCATTAACCAATCACAGCCTTCCATTCATCGTCTGCTTACCAATTAACAACATTCATACTTGACATTCAGTGCAGCCAACCTAAGGTTCAAATATGTCCCGCCACTTAGCTGGGGCACTAGTCCACATTCATATGACCGTAATTTAACTGTGAGGAGTAAGAGTTCTCGAGCGGCAACTACGTGCCAGGAAACGTGTACTGGGACGGGAAGAAAGAAAGAATTTATTTGCCAAGTACATAGTTTTTTACACGGTGTTTAGATAGTAATTTCAATTAGTTCGATGTACTTAACCTGTCCGCAGGTGTGCAAATATTATAAACATATCTAATAAGGAATTTAATTGTTAAAAAATTAGTTTTAAAAAAATTGAGTTTATATACATTATATATATATAGTATACATTCATTTATTATAGTGACTAGTATTTTGGCTGCGGACTTTTTAATTTTTATTTTATTTTAAATTTTGCTAGTGCCACCATTAATGAAGTAATATCATATCGCTTAAATGAAAATGTTGAACAATTAAAATAAAGTACTAGAATACAATTAAAAACTAGCAATTCTGGAAAAAAAGTTTGGTATAGTTTTGTTACATATAGCAAAAGTAGCTGTTTTGCAACTTGAAGCTTTATGGATCGGCATAAAGTACTGCCAAGGCTTCCTACGAATTGGGTGTCTTTAACTTGTATGGGTTACACAAGTTTCAAATTATTTCATTATATGTAAATATAATATGGCCAACGCTGCTGTCCGCCATTTTAAATTGTCTAATATTCCATAATTATTTTATAGCTGTCAGCTATTTACATGTAATTATCGAGCGGAGCTGACTGCCAATTATAGGTTAAATAGCAGTCACCTACATAATTTATTAGATTACGGAGAGCGTATTAAACAAGCTCCCTTACCTTGAGGACCACAATCTAAACGATAACCAATACATTCATGTGGTTAGCCTAATGGAGAGTTGTGGGTATATGTGACACTTCTTGGCCGTGGTTTTCCTCGCGTAGAATCCTGAATGGCCGTCTAGTGAACTACAGTAACGCTGGAGTCCTTCACGGGTCTGCCTTTTCTAGCCTTCCGATACTTTTTCATCATTGTTGCTTAGCTTGGCTATCGACCCTATACGTCGGTATTCAATTCACAGCTTGCATTTATCCTATCCCTTCTGCGCCAACTTGATCCAGCCAAATCAAACTTAATCCTACTTCAGCTATCCGAACCTAACTAAACTTGGCAGTCAGTCTAGCTCCTATCTCCTCAAAGTGAGGCCTTTCAATTTATCAAGTCGAAATCCAAATCAAATTCTGAATGGAATACCCTTTGCTGCCTTAGAGCGCTGTGCCACGAAGCCTATTTGGTGAGCTTGCCGATGTCGGTGTAAGGAAAATTTAAAAATAGCCAGCCTTTCGCCCGATAGTTAGATAGATTAGATAAATTAAGCCCATAGGAGACTATGGGCTTAATTTCTAGGAGAGTACGCTTAAACTTCAACCAGAAGAACGGAGTTCAGTTTAATCTTTGATATATCTACGTAGATGCTGATCTACACTGATAAAAATTGCAGGTTCCTATATATCGGGGATCGAAAACTTCGATTGTCGACACGACTGACCCTGCCAGCTACTATGGAGAAGATGGTCTTGGTGACAATGACGAGAACTTTACAGATTTAGTGCCAGCTCAGAAGGACCATGCAGTTTTAGCTTTGATTGAGCTTTCAAAGAAATATAAAAGTAAGTTTTAAAAAACTTTTACTTAACTGGGACGGGACCTTAATCATTTATTTTGATTTAAAAACTGTCAGTGACATAGATTAATTCGATAACAAAACATATATATGAATTTACAACAATAACCAATAGAATAACAATAAATTTATTTATAACAATGGACAAATATTTTTCTTAAATCTAACCGGGCTAGAATATTTGATCTTACATTCTAAAGCGTCTGCAGGTAAACTAAGTTTAAGAACTTGTATTTTAGCATACAGTGCCTGTACTGTACCTGTCCAGTACCAATAATGGCACTTGTGTGACACTTGTCAGCCTGCTTGTCGTTTCACATTAGTTACTAAATTTTTGACACCCAATTTTTTTACAGAATGATTTTTTTAGTTTTATAGTTACGAAAATTTAGAAATTCATTTATGTTCCATATGTATTTTGATTTCTGACAGTTATTTGTCATAAGTAAAGTATTTATAAACACCCGTGCTATAAATCTTCTGTAGCTTCTGAAACAGTTAGCTTATTGCCAACATTAAAACGACCAGTGTCGTTGTAATAATATCATCCAAACGAGTGTTATAATGTTGTACTGAATTTCATTATGCAATTCGAATTCGATCAGTAACTTATTTATCAAACAGCCCAATTCTCACTACTCAATTAATTATCATTCAGTCATCTTAACAATTCATGTTCAAAATCCCGTTATTATACAACAGTTGTATAAATAACTATTATGATCATTTCTGCTTTATTAAGTCATATTCGGATAGTTTTATATAATTTGCTATGCGTTTCGTTATTTTCAGGGCAACTGACAGTGGTAACGATCGGTACCCTCACCAACGTGGCGCTGGCAGTAAAAATAGATCCTGGCTTCATAGGACGTCTCAAACAGTTGTACGTAGGGGCTGGACACATTCATAGTGAGTTGTTAAACACGCTCGCTCATAATGTGGCTCTTAATGCACCGCTTTTAGGCTTACAATCACCAAGATGAACTCTTAATGCGAGATCCGGGTACATTGACGTGTAGTCATATAATTCTATTTTGATGCTTAAAATGGGTTTGAACTTGACCTCCATCTCACCTGATATAAGTGATGATAATGTAACCCAGAAGCCTCAAGGTATTGAGTCGCTGACTCTGCTGCTTTTCACACCGAAACACAAGAGGTTTAGGCGGACATAGGAAATGATCTACCGCCAAACTAACTGAGTGCAGACATGTAAAGGAATATCATTATTGCACACCTGTAATGTCAGCTATAATAGCCGTTACGCAGCAACTGGTCCCCAGATAGATGGCATTTTAAATAAAATTTGAAAAATGAACACTAATATTCACTGTTAAGTTGTATGTTTATAATACTCATTTCCCGACATTATAATCCGATGTTCTATTTTTATATAATTACTGCACAAAGCCTGCTCTCCTATTTATATCTCCTAAAATAAATTTAGTGTAAAAATTTTGTTGCCTAAATTCTCTTAAGGCCCCCAATTGATCTATGTTTTAGGTGATGACCACCCTAGTGCGGAGTTTAATGCTAGAATGGACGCCGAGGCGTACCACATAGTGGCCCAACATGCCATGGCCGATAAAGTCACCATTGTGCCTTTCTCACAGATCAAGGACTCCTTGGACCTGTCTAAGGTAAGCTACTACGACCATTTTTGAATATATAATGGCTTCGCACTTGGCATGTATCTCACCTCATGGTAAGAGACAATAATGAGAAGAGTAAAATTAAGTATTTTTTTATTATTCATTTATTTCAGGTAACAATGACCCATAAGTATATATACAATACATTAAAATAAACTACTACACACAACAATAATATACTACACACTTATTTACTATGGCACGTTGGTGTCGGTCTGGTGGTTTTGGTCGCTATCTTTCCTCTGAAGCGACAGTACACCACGCCCTTCGGCGTGGCGCTGAGTGCAATAGTTCACACGGCTACCACATGAAGCTATACATTTCCAGTATAACCTGATCTCGGATCGAATGTACTTCCGCGTGGTGCTAGTTCAGCTTATACTGGAAACATATAGCTTGACCTATAGCTTCTTAAGGCTTCTATTATACTGTTATACTGTTAGGTCAACCGATATAACGTTAGATCAATGTGCGTTTCCCAACGATGATCATCATATTATTACTGATTTGACGAGATGTGGTAATTGATCCTTTAGAGAGCAAATTCCAATACAAAGCAGTGTTATATTACGATGTGGCAACATACAAATCGTGAAAAGTTTTAATAAGTCAATACATTTGTTTGTTTTAAGGATTGGAGAGTGAACGTCCTAGGTGCTATAGACACAGAAATAATGAAGGCACAAAACAAACATGAACGAATATCGCTGGAGAAATCGGAGCGGTGGCAGTCTTTAGACCCTGCTACCCTGGCCGTCGTCGTCAATCCGAGTCTAGTCGAAGCCTACAAATATTCCAAGAATGACATCATTATGTTTGGTAAGAAATTTATATAATATAATATAATATTAATATATATATATATAATAATATTATAAAGAGGAAAGTTTTGATTGTTTGTTTGTTTGTTTGTTTGTTTGTTTGTATTGAATAGGCTCCGAAACTACTGGACCGATTGGAAAAATTCTTTTACCATTAGAAGCCGATATTATCCCTGATGGACATAGGCTATATTTATTTTTAGAAAAAATTAGAGATCATTACTAAAACTTCAGTAATGTAAACCAAGATGTAATATTTTTTGCCGTTATGGCGGGTTTGCGCCACGCCACGCACGCGCGCCGAGCGCTGTCAGTCGATCTGTAACTATGACTACGAAAAACAACGGCTGCTGTTGTAAAATGTTTTATTACGAGTCTTAAATATATTATTGTTGAACCATAGCCTTTAGTCCGTTCTTTTCAATATCCCCGGAAAGAAGAGTAGACAGTGGATACGCCCGCTGCGCGACAGCCTGCAGCGGTCGTCCTCCACGTGCACCTGACGTGCGTCCGACGTGCATCCGAGTAGAAACGTGCGTGTTTCGTGGCCTGCCGTGGAGCGAACATGAGCGAACGAACATTGTATGCGAGCGCAGAATATTCTTCAGCAAGCACGGTTAGCAGGATTGTTTTAAACTTCAAAATGACGGAGGGGAACATGGAAATTAAACCTACAACGACGGTGGAAGCCGTGTGTGTGAAAGTGCCACCATTTTGGCCCGAAGAGCCAGCGCTTTGGTTCGCGCAGCTGGAAGGACAGTTCGTGCTTGCCAGCATCACCGCAGACAGCAAATACAATTATGTCATATCGAATCTTGAGTTCAAATACGTGTCAGAAAACAAAGATATAGTTAAAAACCCTCCCGGTGCGAACAACTATGACAAGGTTAAAACGGAACTGAACGGAACTGTCTTCATCGCAAGAGCAGCGAGTGCGCCAGCTACTCACGCACGAAGACATCGGGGACCGCAAGCCAGCACAAATTCTTACGGCACCTACAAAGTTTGGCCGGTCCGAGCGTACCCGACGATTTTGTACGTTCTATTTGGTCGAGGCACCTGCCAACGAATGTACAGGTGATTATTGCGTCGCAGCCTAAGAAAGCCTTTAGTCGGTTCTTTTAAATCTCCTGGGAAAGAAGAGTAAACAGTGGATACAGCCTGCAGCGGTCGTCCACCACGTGCTACGCCGTAAAATGTCTTTCATCGCATGTGCTGTGGAAACTATGAATAATCAACAGAACAAGAACATCAAAAAGCTATTTTCTCTGTGTTATAAATAAATAAAAGTATGGTTTTAGATTCATTTCTATGGTTGTGATGTGCTGAGACCTTGCTTTTTCCACATTTCAGGATTCTAGGTCAAACGGGAAATACCTTATAGGTTTTGATTCTCTTGCATTCTCTAAGGAAATTGTCTAAAAGTGCGGCTTAAACAGACATATCTTTTTATTGTGTTGACGTAGAAGTTTGATTTTTTCACAAATCTAAGAGACTGCAGACTTGAGTACTTGATATTAATTTCAACTTGATACCTTTACGCATACATTTACGTATACACTGAGAAAAAGGGTATTGACTGACAGACAGACGGACAACAAAATGATCCTTTAAGGGTACCTTTTTAGGGTTCCTTAGTCCAATAAAGAACCCTTATAGCTTCACTCTATCCCTCTGTTCGTCTGGCTGTCCGCGGCTTAGCTCAGAGACCCTGACTACTAAATAGCTGTAATTTGGTATGGGTATACATGGTATCACGATAGCAAAGTGGTGGTAGAATAAAAAAACTTGGGGATGAAATATTTTTTCACGTCACGTCATTGTGTGGGGTATCGTTGAAATATTACGCTTGAAAGTGAGAATTTTTGTCCGAGTTGAGCGTCCCCCTCCCCTCTATCTGCTAAACTGGTGCTTTTAAAAATCTGAAAAATTCATTAACATTAAATCCAAACCACTTATTGTTCCGAGCAACTACGGAGCCCTGCACTGCGCGTGGACTGACGCGCACTCGGCTGCTTTTTAGGGTTCCGTACCTCAAAAGGAAAAAAGGAACCGTTATAGGATCACTATGTTGTCCGTCTGTCTGTCAATGTCCTTTTTCTCTGGAACGCGTGAAGGTATCAAGTTGAAATTAATATCGAATTAATGCGAATCTGCGGTCCTTTGGACCCGTGAAAAAATGAAGTTTCTAGGCCAACGCAATAAAAAGATATAGCTGTATTTCACACCATTTCCATACAAAATGCAAAGAAACCAAAACCTATAGGGTACGTCCCGTTGAGCTAGAACTTGAAATTTGACAAGAAGCAAGGTCTTACAGCGCAACCATAGGAATAAATCGGAAAACCAGGATTTTCTAAAATTAAAATTTTTTCTTTGGATTTGGCAATAATTTAAAGTCTCAAAAATAGCGTTTATGCTAATTTGTGCGGTATATAATAAGAGGTTAAGGCGCGGACTCTCTATCTGAGGGTTCCGGGTTCGAATCCAGCCGTGTACCTATGAGCGTTTTTCAATTCAAGTACATTATTCGAATGCTTGACGGTGAAGGAAAACATCGTGAGGAAACCTGCATGTCTTGAACAGGCATGTGAAATCCGCCAATCAGCACTGGGCCCGCGTGGTGGACTATGCCCCATACACTATCTGTAGGAGAGAAGGCCTGAGCTCATACAGTGGGGACGTATATAGGTAGATGATGAAATAAATATATGTCTATGTAATTCATCTTAAATAAAGCGTGGTTTAAAGAAAAAACCGCTCGCTTCGCTCGCGTAGCTACCGCGTTTTAGCTACAATGCCAAACCTAACCAATCAAAAATCTCACCTGAATGGATATCTTTTTTTCTCTAGCAAGTAGTTTCGCCAACAACAAACAACCTGTGTGGGGTTTCAGACCAACTCCCTTAACACCAAAAATTCATAGAAACGTCAAAATTAGTTGACCATTTTAAACATTTTAAACACCAACTCAACCCCTCGCGGTCGGTTGTCTGTAAGCCACAAAATACCGCGTGAATTAATTTACGAAATTTTTCATAAAACTAACAACTGAATCACTTTTTTGTCCTTCTGGTGTTATGTCTGTCAAGACCATTTTTCTCAGGGACGTTGGTCGCGTAGGGATATGAAGCTGAAAATACATTTACGCTTATCCAAAAATGTTTAAAAAATAAATGTCTACCCGTGCGAAGCCGGGGCGGGCCGCTAGTATAATATATACCGAATTGAAATGGGACCACACGGGAAGCACCAGATTTCAAATAAAAAATGAATCATCCAGATCGGTTCACCCAGTCGAAAGTTCTGAGGTAACAAACATTTAAATAATACACACTTAACATTCCCTATCTTAAAAACTACTGAACCGATTTTGATGTAACTTGCAGTCTTCCCTAAGTTGAACAATCCTAGTTCAACAAAAAAAATGTTTATTTAAAACGTGTAGTTCCTAGAATATCCGAGGACAAACATACAAATATACTCGTACGTACATATTTGAAATTTGGCACACTTGTTTAGAAGCTTATATATAGACTAACATATACGAAAACTGGGATGTTCTAGAAATATAACATACATACAGGTCGAATTGATAACCTCCTTTTTTGAAGTCGGTTAAAAAAGACTCCGTTTCAGCTGTCACTACAGATTGTGCGGGTGTTCAGTGGAGCACTAGGTAGGTTTGCATGGATCATCGATGCGGAGTAAGAGTTCTCAAATGGCAACACGTACCGAGAAGCGTGTACCGGGCCGTCCCCATACTAGGTGAACCGACGACCCAGTTAAGGTCGCGGGGAGTCGCTGGATGCAAGTGGATTGGGACCGGTCAATGTGGCACACCATTGAGAGGTATATGTGCAGCAGTGGAAGTTTCCCGGCTGATGATGATAGTTTTGTAATATTGATTTTCTATTACAGGTGAGAAGAGAGGCATGACTACGAATACGATAGTCGAGAGAGAGGATGCCAATGTAAGATTTGTAGAGTCAGTAAAGCATGAAGAGTACAAAAAGTTTTTGTTGGATGTGTTTTCAGCTGAACTTAAGAAATGATTGTCACTTATACCAATTTTCGAATAAAACATTAAGTAATTATTTTACGGATTTTATTAAATTATTGAAATGTTACAATTAGTATGTGAATTCTGATAAACCTCGCGTTATAAATAATCTGCTTTCGAAAATAATTGCTAAGCTCTACTTTTCACCACATAAAGCTGTAAAGTAAATATTACGTCAACCTACTCTGCGATAAACAATTTATTTCAATCAAAACTGAATTGCATTTCGTCCCTTAGCTTACAACACCGCTCAAGTCGAAAATGGCGGTTTTTACATTTGAATGCCATTGGATGTAGCTGCGTAATACGCGTCGAACCATTGGTCACTTGATAGAGATTTCAGCCAATCAGAAGCCGTAATTTAAAAAATAGTGACAGCGCTCAAGTCGGTTGGCCTCGCAACACCGCACAAGTCGTTAGTCTGTCAAACTTTGCGCGCGTAAGTTCTTGACGCTCCGTGATTATTCAATTTTTATGTGAATTTTATCGCTGAAAGGTCCATGCAAGAAGTTTTAATGGAAAATTAAGAGGTAAGCTATAGAATAAAGAAATGTTTATTGATTTACGCTTATTAATATAGAAACAAAATGATAATAGAATATGTTCACTACTTACGCGGTGTTTACTAACAATTTTTTCTTAACTTAGGCGGTGTTTCAAAATGTATTTTATTTCTTTTAGGATACTCAATAATTAATAAATTAATATAAAAAATTTATAAAGAAGCTTTTATTTAAATGCTCTAAAAAGAAGAAAATAAACTTTAAATTAAATCAAACCCATCAATTGATTACATTGAACAATTTATATGCTATAAAAGCTTGTCGCGTGATTTACTAGTGTAGATGTGTGTAAATTTACCTATTTTATAAAATACATACTTTTTTCTCTAGATCAGTTTACATAATTATTGTATTCTGGTTCATTAATACATAGGCCTCCTTCATGGTACGCCACATCGACATCAATACAAGTAAAATCACGCGACAAGCTTTTATAGCATATAAATTGTCCAATGTAATCAATTGATGGGTTTGATTTAATTTAAAGTTTATTTTCTTCTTTTTAGAGCATTTAAATAAAAGCTTCTTTATAAATTTTTTATATTAATTTATTTAATGTATGAAAGGCTTGCGCTTGGCCTCCATCTCAACAGCTGATGGTAAATGACGATAAGGCCGTTGGATGGTAAGCGACTGCGGATCCAGAGGACTCAAGCTAATGAGGCGCTGGCTAGTCTGCCACCTTTCATACGGGAACACAACGGTGCTATTAACACTGCTGTATGGCAGCAGACTTTGGTAACGTGTTGGTAACTAGCCGGGCGGACGTAGAAAATACCCGCCTTCCAAAGTAAGCAAACCGCTGACCGCTAGGTAGTCGAACCCGGCACCTCCGGATTGTTAAATTAAAACATTTTATCAATTATTTTCGTTGAGACACCTGTGGATCGCCCATTTCAAGATGATAACATTAGTAGTTTATGAGATAAGCTCATGCTCAGCTGTGATGGACAGCATCCTAAAAAAACTGTGTTTGAAATAAAGATGTGTCGAAAAACCATACAATCAAGTCAAACCAATTACTTAATCTGTTACTTTATTTCGTTCAATATTTACTGTATGTCTGTATAATTATATTTTTTCTCTCGATATAAACAATAAGAGTTTCAACTATCGTACGAATACATTCACTGTGATAGAACCCATCTCTATGGCACACGATGACATCAGCGCAAGACATAACAAACCGTCTTGATATACGATCTCTGTAAAACGTAACTACAATGAATTGAGTGCCGATGGAAATGCATCGACACTGTATTCACATTCAATATTCATACATGATAGATTGTTTGCGGATCAGTGCGCGCAGTGTTAGTTGGTGTGACATGCGATGATCCAACATCGACATCAAACACATATTGTAGTTTACGAGACGATCATTTGCGTTGGAACGAAGCCACTCAGCGTAGGACATAACAAACCGTCTTGATATACGATCTCTGTAACACGTAATTACAATGAATTGAGTGCCGATGGAAATGCATCGACACTGTATTCACATTCATACATGATAGATTGTTTGCGGATCAGTGCGCGCAGTGTTAGTTAGTGTGACATGCGATGATCCAACATCGACATCGAACACATAATTGTAGTTTACGAGACGATCCTTCGCGTGGGAACGATGCATCGCACGGTACCCTTGCAATGCGGTGACACCTGACCCATGCTCGCTCAGACGGTGGCTCATACTCTGTATTTATTGTACACAACTAGCTTTTGCGTTCAACATCAAAGTACATAAGGTTGAGATTGTCTCCATACACTACAACCAGCCAGTGAGTGTGAGTGTTTGTACGTATGACGACGCGCACACATTGAACCTGCGCTTGCGCTACCGTATGAAGACAATCTATTCTTCTGTACTCTTCCAACATATATGATATGTAGTATAATCCTATTACACAATCCTGGAAATGAAAAAATGCTCTTCACTGGATTCATAAAACGCATTGTTTTATCAGTTCAATTGTATTTGTCAGTTCGATTGTGATTTTGACGTTATATTGACATCTGCATCCAATTTTTTTTACCATGGATAAAATTATTAATAATAACACTTTGGCGGCAGAGTATTTAAAAACTTTAGACATTAAAATTTCTAAAGTAATTGAAAAAAAAGTGGTGCCTACTTCACCGCTCATGTATAGGTTGTTCCTAATGTGTACATATTCCGCACACAAATTGGGGTTGTACAACTTCGTTGAGACATCCCTATTCGTGAATAGTACCCTGATGGGATGCCCCCCCGTAGGCAGAGGGCAATTTTACAACAAAAGTGGTTCCGAAAATTACTATATGTGTTGCGGTGTTCGCGCTCGCCAGGATGTGATTTTTGGCCATTACGAATTAGCGCACGGGCTGGTGAATAGAAGTAAGTGCTTCAATTGCCAAAAGCTAAAATCAAAGCCCGTGCACGCGAATTGTTCTCTGCCTCCTTCGACCAGCGCCCAAGATATTAAGTTCGAGGATCTATTCCGGTACTTTTTGCGAGAGATCCATACAAACGTCGGAATAAATAAAGTGATGACCACAAACAGTTTGAAGCGGAAAACAAAACCTGGTCCAGCTGCTTCGCCACTCATATCTTGGGCGATCTGGTACGAGCTGCTTAATGTATCAGAGGAGAAAGGTTGGGTATACCAAGCAGAAAGCACTACGGAACTAGAGTGGGAGGCAGAGATTATGGCCATTACCACCACATATTCCTGGCCGGCGACGGAAGAACTAGCGGATCTTCGAACACCGTGCTATCCTGGGTCCACGCCTCATCGTATTGGTGACGGCGACCATGAAACTGAAACCTCTCAACAGGCGATTTTACCAATACGTGTTGTTTACGCTTATAAAATGTTTTTCTTTTGACTGATTCGGTTGATGTAAAGCTATCCTTGGTTGCCGTTATGGTTCAATGGGTTTTCCACATATAAATACAGTGTTGACTCTCAACGTCAATAACAGTAAACACAAGATTTCCATTTACTTTCGAAGTAACGTATGCTCTAAAAAATAACAACAACAATAATAAATTGTGTAATTGTATAAATATGCGGTAGTAACCGCCACGTAGGAGGCCTATGTCCAGCAGTTGACGTTTCCTGACTGTTGATGATGAACCGCATTTTATTGATATCTGACCAGAAATTTGGTTAAATAAACGTAATTAACGTGTGCGTGTGTTTACATCTATAGGAACAGCACAGTTGCGATCACCGGCACCGCTATCAACAAGAAAAATGGTAAGTCCCCATTTCATGGACAAAAGTATTAATTTCATAATTATTATTTTGCATAAAAGATTATGGTAAGATTTTTATTAGATTAAGGTTAGATTTAGATTCCCTACTAAATTACCATGTTTTGTTACTGGCTAATTTTGACATTAAAACTTTTGTTCTACTATTATACAAATAATATAATATAACAAATAAAATATTATCCGCAGTTAGTTATTGAAAATATTTAGTATATGATTTCTTGATATTCAATGTCTGACCAGAGAGGCTCCATCTTATTTTGAGCTGCTTTATTTTTAATGACTCTACTGATATTTTTGTAGATTTTCTGTTGACTTTAAATTGAAAATATTTTTTACTGTGTCACTAATTTTTTTACTAAGCTTTCACTAACTTGTAATAATTTTTTAAAAAATAAATATGTTAGTTACATATCTTTTTTTTTCTTCTTACATTACCCTACCCTATTTTGTTTTTCAAAACACCTGGCCTCTAGACGTTACGCTAGTTTAGGGAAATTGTCACGGTCAAAGGCACGCACTTGTACACCGAAAGACCACCCTCGCGAAAAATGCTAATTGGTCCCATTATGCTAATTAATGGATAAGCTTTATGGCTAAAATTTATAACCACATATTGCGCATCTCAAAAATTCCAAGTAGTCAAATAAAGCACAATGTGATTTGATAACATTTTGGCGTTTTTTTTTTGTGTTTTCAAGGCAAACGCTTCACCGCCGCCGCCATGTTCGTCGGATCAGATTACGGACGGACGGATAACGGACAACGTTGCAAATTATTCTCCCATCTGCGATGGGATCAGCGATGCGATCTGCAGCGACGTGCAGGTACTCGTTATATTGCTAGTTCACTTATATACAATAGAATTCAAGGGATTTTAATATACAGTATAAAATACAACAACGCTTTCGTGTACACCCTGGTTTAGAAGTCACATAATTTTTTCATATTTGAATTATAATGAAATATTTTTGAAGAATCTGTTACATGTATTGATAATTTTAAGTTTTAGTAATACATATTTATTATTATTACAGAATATATTGCGCATGGATGACGTAGCTACCGGCGCATCCACATCGTCGCTACAATTTAATGTGAGTATATAGTACATATATCTATTACATATGTGTGCGATGCCATGGGCTGGTCATGAATGTGATATTATCGGTCATTAATAATTCAATAACACATCCAGACTTGCTAATAATAAAAAATGGCCAAGTGCGAGTCGGACTCGCGCACGAAGGGTTCCGTACCGAATATGGATATTTAAAATACGGAAAACCATAAATAATATGCACCAAACAATTCTGTAACGAATGCGCCTCGATTTTTGTTATCAATTTAGTTTTGCAGTAGCACTACTAGAAGAGTACGACACTAGGTGGCGCTAGTTGTATGTTACATCGTCACGTCAAAAAATCACGTTTGTTATATGGGAGCCTCCCTTAAATATTAATTTTTTCTGGGTTTAGTATTTGTTGTTATAGTGGTAAAGGAAATACATCATCTGCAAAAATTTCAACTGTCTAACTATCACGGTACATGACGCACAGCCCAGTGACAGACAAATAGACACGAAATTTATGCAAGCGCTAACATATTTCCCTAAGCTGGCTTCATTTAGTCTCGACAGCGCTAGAATGTTAGCACTGAGGGAGTAGTATACGTACACGAGTAAGTAAATAACCACAGCTGAGTGTAATGGCAGCGAACGCATTATTATTTTTCAGAGCCTATATGGCTCACACAACCAAACTAACTCCGATGCCGTTTTGCCGATTTAGAGCCGTTGATGAATTTGTGTTGTTTCTTTCCTTTTTCCAGGACGGGGATACGCTAGACAGCAACTTTATGAATGGCCTCCTTCAAGGCCCAATTCAAGCGTTGGAGTCGCCGGCACGCAACACTCTCTCTGCGCAGCCTAGCAGTACGGCTGAGCTCAGTATAGAGGAAGCAAAAGTGTTGCGTGATATGGCAATATCAACACTTAAGGACAAAGACTTTAATCGCCTGAGGCTGGAATTATTGGATTGGCTAGTTATAAATAAAACACAGGCAAGTGTCGTCAGGAAGCTGCTTGAGACACTTGTCGAGCATGACAACTGCCAAGCCTTTAATGAACTCCGAGTGCGATTAATTTCGATACAGGCGGAAATATTGCAGCAGCTATGCAATATTGTAATGCTGTGAGCATTACCAAGTTTTAGGGGTAAAACTGATACCTCTTCCTATTTCTATTAAAGTCTACAAGCCATATAAAAGACTTAAAAGACCGATCACTTCTTAACCGCTTTACCAGTGTCGTACTTCTTTTAATACTACAACTTTTATAAACCGACTTCAAAAAAAGAAGGAGGCTATCAATTTGATGGGTATGTTTTTTTATTTTTGTGTGTTACGCGATAACTCCGTCAGTGAACCGATTTTGATAATTCTTTTTCTTTTCTTTTTTGGTAGAGCATACTTCAGAGGTGGTCCCATATAAATTTTATCGAAATTGATTGATGGCTCTTTGAGACAATCAACAAAAACCTAAATTTAAAGGCAATTAAAGTAGTTTTTTAGTCCTTTTTAACGCGTTAATTAAATTTTAAAATATCTTGTTGAGATGGTCGGCTGAGTTTGGCGGTTTCACATATTTAAGTCTCTTTGTCGCTCAGACTAGAAAGTCTGTGAAGCGGATTGCTTTGGAACTTTTTCTTTTGGCCACTGGCTTGATGGTGTGCCTGGAATGTTTAAACTGTCTGACTGATAAACTGTTGCGCTGCTTGCTTATTTATTTGAGTGTAGGGCTCACATTTTCTGTTGATGCTGATGATGTGTTTAGATCATGTCCCTTTGTTTCAATGCTAAGATTTGGATCAACACAAACTCGCCCTCGGATCACTGTCCATTACGTGTGAATGCATGACATTCAATTGCGGAGGTAGCCTCATAATTATTGACGTTAATGCTGCGTATGTTATTAATGTCTTTCTGTAGTAATTTTACTTGTTCCTGTGTAGCGTACTCACTGCACACTGTGTCTAGGTCCAATTTGAGCGCCACGATGTCCTGGAGTCGGGTCATGTCGATGTGATCAAAGGTCACGGGCGGTAGTTTGGTGAGCTCGCGGGCTACGAATACAGGAACTGCTTCTGGTTCAGTCGCCTTCATTAATCTAACAATGTCTTCCATAACATCAATTTGTTCATTTACATAACATCAATTAGATAGTTATATTAAGTAGTTTAGTTTAGTATTAGTCAAGGCCTACCTGAAAACCAGCGCTGTAATCTGTGGTTGCAGCATAAGTTGAGATAGGCCTTTTGCTTTAGTATATATTTAGTTTATAAATCTCTGTTCTTTCCTCTAACAAAGCAATAAATTTATTATTCTTTCTTTCTTTCTTTCTAATAAATTAAGTGCCATATTAATTACGTATTTTTCTGTATTTTTTTCTAATAAAATTCTCTAAACTCTACAAGGTCGTTTTGATTATTCAACCTCGCTTAGATTTCCCGTAATATTTACTCAAAGTCATTATTTTAGATTTGTCACTTTGCAAACATTGGAGTGGGTGAGGGGGTCATTTTTTCATAATCATGATTAGTCCAAAACTATGCAGTAAAGATAAAAATGTTTTTGAATGTACAAACAAAACACTTTCATATAATCCTACCGATTCCACTTTAATATTTGCCCCCTTTTAAATATCAAAATCAATTATTTCCGTTGCGGCACCTAATTGTTCACCGTTTCCCATAACTTTTACAAATTTCAAGTCGGTATTATTAGTTGTCTACGACATTGCTTGCATTACCATTTTCCTAAATGACATCATGTCTAACAGCGCCATCTATACCATCGTTGAATTACTACTTCCCTAAGTCTACGGCATTGCTACCTACCCAAGCGACATTTTACGTTTTACTTATATTATTGACCCGCGCGCGGACCGATAGATAGATTTTAACGGTCGCCGGGTGAATCACTTCAAAATTATACCTCACCAGAGATAGACGCACGTTATTTTATTCTACCAATTTATTAAGATCACCACCACCCATCCTGAACCAGCCTGCACCACAAGCTAACATTGATAGTTCCTAAGAAAATCAGCTGTGACCGACGGACGGACGGACAGACAGACAAGAAAGGAAAAACAGGTTCGATGAACAGAGGCCAAAGCTCTGATTGACTTATCGACAACGATCACAGACGACAATAAGCTACGACGAAAATGTACAAAGTATTGTGTAGTCCCTTTCACGTCATGGAAAAGTACACGTTCGTGCAAGAATTTTATGTTTCTAGGACGTACGAGGTCACCTCATCCACCACTAGTCACGCTTGGAAGATTGTTATTTCACAGAGTTTGGTTAGACTCATCAAGACGGATAGTGCACCCGCCAACGTCCAAGCCGCGGTCGGGGTTTACTCGGACAGCCAAAAATGGCGCCGAAAATTAGCTCAGTCGCGACCCTGCGTATTGTACGACGACTATCGTTTGCTTGACGTACCCCTGCCTCCCGTGTGTCCTACGACACACGGGAGGGACTGCGTGTTCGAGATTACCTTCGATTATGTACAGGTCACGCAGAGCCTGTGGCTGGGCGATGAAATAATCGCGGCAGACACGTGGTCACACCCACTCCGTCAGCAGTCACCCCAAACGATCTGGATGATTCAGGACACCAACGAGCACATCTACGGCGACGATCAGACGATCAGCCCGTCACTAGCGGCGGGTGGTCGGTTATTAAAATAAGGGAAATGTTACATACAACTGGCTTTTTTTACGTGAAACGTCTTTAAAACACACAATAACGTTCGTACACTAGATGAAATCAACAATGAGGGCAGATAAACTTGTAGATCGAAACTATCAAAATTTGTAATGTTGTAATTTATCTTTCTCTATTAAAACCAAATACTATACTTTAAGTACCATCTAATATTGAAGAAAAAAAATTCATACCACCAGATCTACAATGTACTCGTATCACGAATACCTAACGCAAACCACCTTACGTAAGTCATTATCGGCCTAGAGATAATCCGTTTTATTGCTAGTTTTTAACCCCTAAACCGCTTCTCGTGTTGGAAAAGTAAAAAAGTATTTATAACGATAATTTGGAAGAGTGGGGACGTGAATCCTGTCTCTTACATATAATGTTATTTGTTGAATGTTTGATTTAAATAAAAAAAGGTTGAATGTTATGTTAAATGTTGAATGTGAACTGTTGCAACTGCATACTCTTTGTTTGCGCCGACAATGTTCATCAATTGGTGTTGCTGTGACTGCGCTAGCACTTGCGTGATTGTTTCTTTACTGTATTGTAACCACCAACAATCCATAGTTGACGTAGAGTCACTAGTGTAAGTCGCGGCCCACCATGTAGTGTGTCGTAATCGATCAACAACCAAGCGAGTCGATTGTTCTGTGGTACGATGATAGAATGTATGTTAGATTCAGACAAGGACAACCTGCCGCTCACCCTTAGCATACTGTGTTCTTCCAGCATCGGGTTCAATTTCAGTATTTTACTGCTTAATGTCACACGTCCGTTTGCCCTTCAATCCCTTTTTTCCGATTAAAAGTATTGCGTTTTTATGTGACGTAAGATCACCGAGTCATAGTTAATTCCTTTTGTGTGGGTAAGGCGACCCGCTACTGTTGTGTCAGCGCGCGGCGCACGCGCCGATGCTATGAAACTCGAAACCCAAGCGGGAACCTCGATGAGTTTATGTAAGAAATTACTCCTGTCTACTACCTATTTGTGACTCATTGCTTAGAGTTGCTGATGTGTGGATTTTAGCTTCTTTGATATGATGTAGCTGGTTGCTTGTCACAATGAATTGGTCACGTGCCTCACATTTGATGAGTATTGTGTACTGCTGCTTTTAGTAAGGGTAAGATGGAAACGATACTATTTTTTGTTCTGTGCAACATTTTAGTTTCATTGTGTTTTTTCGCCACTACACTGCGGCTAGTGAAAAAATATAAACTCCAGCATACCAACATTACTACCGCTACAGCCAACAGAGATAGCGACGACACTGATCAACACCGCATTACAGTCACAGATTATGCGGTGCGTTTGGGTAATGTCGTCGTCGGCCTTCTTTTGACGATTGTACGCATACCGCCTCTGTTGTTTATGCACTAAAAGCACCGCTTTTGAGAAAACAATATACACAAAACGCAGGTCGATATGGTGGTAGTAACCATAGTAGCCCATGCCCCCCCACATGTATTGATCGGTAGACGTGTTTTTTTCCAGGTTCCTCGTCAAGTGCTGTAGTCACTTGAAATTGCGTACCTATTATTACATTAGATGCGACGCGTGGCACGGTCGGCGAGCGACTGAGCTCGATGCGGCCCCCCTCACCCCCTCACCGCAAATTAGTATGGAAAACGGGGATGACCTTGAAATTAACTATATTAATAGCGGTGGTCTCGCGCGCGAACCATTTTGATACTCACAGTTGTCCAGAGATATAGTATCATAAATACTTGGCGAAACCCTGACGCCTGTGAGTATCCGGGGAAAAAATTAACAATTTACAATATTTAATTAGCAATTAAATGGATGGAACGAGTGGGTATTGGAGCGTGGGGGGTGACAATCTGCAATGTTGGTTCGTCGGTGGTGGCGACGGCGCCCTCGCTAAATTACCTACCGTCGTCTTTGGCCGAGGATCAATATTTTTCTAAAGAAAAAATTAATATAAAAAAATTTCATAAAGAAGCTTTTATTTAAATGCTCTAAAAAGAAGAAAATAAACTTTAAATTAAATCAAACCCATCAATTGATTACATTGAAAAATTTATATGCTATAAAAGCTTGTCGCGTGTTTTTACTTGTATTGATGTCAATATGGCGTACCATGAAGGAGGCCTATGTATTAATGAACCAGAATACAATAATTATGTGAACTGATCTAGAGAAAAAAGTATGTATTTTATAAAATAGGTAGATCTACACACCTCTACACTAGTAAATCACGCGACAAGCTTTTATAGCATATAAATTGTTCAATGTAATCAATTGATGGGTTTGATTTAATTTAAAGTTTATTTTCTTCTTTTTAGAGCATTTAAATAAAAGCTTCTTTATGAAATTTTTTTATATTAATTTATTTTTTATTTTTTAGTTATCGATGTGTAAATGTTTCTTAAGACTAAAAAAGTCTAGTTAAGTTACTGAATCTATTTCAATTTTAAAAAGCATTAAAGTGCAAGTTAGGCCCACCCAGGACGATGTAAAGTAATTTTGATTGGAATTTGTACGGAACTTTCATTATGGCATCTCGAAGTCTATTTTATAATTTGGTCCACTATTACTCATTCACCTGCAAAGCCAGCTTAGTCGTGATAGTTTTTCTTTTAAGTTCAGTGTACATACTATTGTGAAGTTTCAGATTTTTTTAAAGTAATAGTTATTAAAAAGATTTACGGGGGAAACGCAAAAATAGTACATTTGGAAACTAGTTTCGAACGACATTTTTTAATACATTTGCGAAATAATATAACAAAAGTAAAATTATTATGAAGATGATTTTGTTCCGGTTAGCACAGAAAGCATAGCTCGCAACCTAAGTAACGTTTCTAGGTGAGCACGCTTCCATTTGTTGACTTTAATCACTTAACATCGGATGATATGAAGACGAAAGTACCAGGACCTCATACCTAAGGTAGAGTCTAACTACAACTTCAAAGAGAGAAAAAGAGATATATAATATATTGGCATAAGGTCTCTGTCATCCCCATAAAATTAAATTAAATGATTATCAACATTCGAATTTACATATGTATATTTAAAAAGCGAAGGCCCGCGTTCTTATTTCAAAAATAGTCGAACTGAAGACAATCCTCTTGTAACATGTCAATGCAGCAAAAAGTATATAATTAAACAGACCGAGATCTTTGTACGGAGGTTAGTGCGGAACAGTTATCTTACACGCTCTCTGACACTTATGTCAACCTGGTAGTATGTAATTGAGATGGTGGCCAAGAGTGTGTTGCAAATACTGCCCAGTGAATAGTCAAAAATACTAATAATTTTTTAGAAGGAAATACATGAAAAACATTCCTTCAGTTAATAAGAAAAAAGCACTAGTGCTTTTGGCTTTATAACTAGTTAATAAGAAAAACGCATGCTTGCCTTGTGTTTTTCAGGCAACCTTCGGAAATCACGAACTTTGAGAACGCCAACCAGCTACGAAACGTATCACTTGCCGCGGACAGACAGACGGACCGACCAACAGAGCGAAACTAAATGGGTTCGTAGTTTAACTGCGGAACCCTACGAACAGAAGTGTCAGAAGTTGAGCGTTCCTACTTCAAAAAATAAGTTTTACTCAAACCCGCGCGGAATATGTCATCAACTTCTTCTATTTATGATAACCTGGTACTTCAAATGATTTTTCAATAGTTTGGTAGGAAATTATCCTGCGCTACATATACGATATTGCACGCTCCGCACTGCACTTATGTCAACCTGGTGAGCCCGAATTGAGGGTCGGTAGCTCAATGGATAAGACATGGGCTCTCAATCTGAGGGTTTCGGGTTCGAATCCAGCCGTGTACCTATGAGTTGTTTTTCAATTCAAGTTCATTATCCGAGTGCTTAACGGGGAATAAAAACATCGTGAGGAAACCTGCATCTCTTGAACAGGCATGTGAAGTCCGCCCACCCACACTGGGCCCGCGTGGTGGACTATGGCCCAAACACTCTCTGTAGGAGAGTAGGCCTGAGCCCCTGCAGTGGGGACGTATATAGGCTGTTGATGATGATGATGAATTCGAGGGACCATTGAAAAGTTCATCTTTATTTCTCCTGACTATCAGACCAGGACCGATGACCTAGTTAAGCTCGCGAGGAGTGGATGCAAGTGGCTCGGCCCTATCACCGTGCATGTGTGGGCGCGCCATAAGAGGGAGACTCATGTCCAACAGTGGACTTCTGCATACGCTGCCTTGTCCAGACTCAATTGAGTGACACTATCTTGTCTTAAATTTATTTAGAAAACCATTGCCAAATGAACATAAACACGCGCTTTTTTAGTTGTATTTTTGACATTTATGCATGACATTCAGCATTTGCGCAGAGGATATAATCACAGAATTTGCACAGATTATGTACTGACATTCACGTTTATCACGCCTTGATTTGATTATGTGGTTACTGTTTCATTCCCTTGGGCCAAAAAGAGACAAATAGCATTTTGAACCTAAAACACTCTTCAACTAAAAAGTCTAAAGTTAATGAATCTATTTAGATTTAAAAAGAAAGGAGTGACAGAAGCTACGCGTTCTCATTAGAAGAATAACCCGCGCGTAACATGTCATGTGAGCTAAATCAAACCTACTTCTGTTTCTTACAACCTGGTACCTCAAATGATTTTATAGTAGTTTGTAATGAATTAACCTGCGCTACAGAAACGATATAGCACGCTCCCTTGCACTTATGTCAGCCTGGTATTCTGGTATTGAGATGAGCCCGAATTCGAACGAACCCATTGAAGAGTTTCTCTTTATTCCTCCTGACTCCAGCATCAGACCAGCTCGATAGTACCAAAAAAACGCATTGTCATCGGAACTGAACCAACGTACAAAATTTCAACTCCCTAGGATAAGAGGAAGTGCTTCTAATTCAGCTTGCAAGATTTGACCCGAACATACATACATACATACATACATACATACATACATACATACATACATACATACATACATACATACATACATACATACATACATACAAACATTGCAAGTTAAATAAAAGCTTTTAATAAAAATACACTATGGATGAAGAAGAAATTGATTCCTGGAGTAATCTGAGTTCAGGTGATGAATTGTTATGTGCCCAATTACATTTACAATTACAAGAATCAGGACTGATGTCAAAACATAAACGGCGTAAACTAAGTTGCAAAGAAGATAAAAAAAGAACAAAGTTGATTTTGATAACGAGCTACAGCCGTTACCACATCGTCCCACGCCAATTAACAACATTAAACAAATAAATGGCCTGCAGAAATTGTACGCAGCTAGAATACCAATTACAAAGCGGAAGTATCAAGATTTGCAAGACCTAAAAAGTGTATTACCACCTAGTTGCCATTCTTTTTATGATGACCTTCCGCACAGCAATCGCTAAAGACTGAAACTTAGATTAGACTAGAGATTTCGAGTTATTCTTTATTATTTTTATAATTTTATTAATACTATTTATATCTTGTGACCGATATCCCTTCTGAGCCACGTTTATAAGTTGTTTTCGAGAGTCATTACGAACCGACTAGCACGCAGGTTTGACGACTTCCAACCTCCCGAACAAGCCGGTTTCCGAAAAGGCTTCAGCACCGTAGACCACATACATACGCTCCGGCAGATTATACAGAAGACCGAGGAGTATAATCGGCCATTATGCCTGGCGTTTGTGGACTACGAGAAAGCCTTTGATTCAATCGAGACTTGGGCAGTGCTTCAGTCTCTCCAAAGGTGCCACATTGACTATCGCTATATCGAAGTGTTGAAATGTTTATACAATAAAGCCACAATGTCCGTCCGAGTACAGGATGAATGCACGAAACCGATCCAAGTACAGAAAGGTGTAAGACAGGGTGACGTTATATCCCCGAAACTCTTCACCACTGCACTGGAAGATGTTTTCAAGCTTCTGAACTGGAAAAGACTGGGCATCAACATCAACGGCGACTACATCACTCACCTTCGATTTGCCGATGACATAGTCATAACGGCAGAATCCTTGGAGGATCTGAACGTAATGCTCAATGACCTCAACAGAGTTTCCCAACAGGTAGGTTTAAAAATGAACATGGACAAGACGAAAATCATGTCAAATGTCCATGTTGCACCTATGCCGGTAGTGGTTGGGAACACTACAATCGAAGTTGTAGACGAGTATGTATACCTGGGACAGATCGTTCAACTAGGTAGGTCCAACTTCGACAAAGAGGTCAACCGAAGAATCCAACTCGGCTGGGCAGCGTTCGGGAAATTACGGCATATCTTCTCGTCCAAAATACCTCAGCGTCTAAAGACAAAAGTCTTTGATCAGTGCGTGTTGCCAGTGATGACATACGGAACCGAAACGTGGTCTTTTACTGTGGGCCGAATAAACAAGCTCAAAGTCACTCAGCGAGCAATTGAACGAGCTATGCTCGGAATTTCTCTACGTGATAAGGTCCGGAATGAGGAAATCCGTAGACGAACGAAGGTCACCGACATAGCTCGACGAGTCAGTGAGCTGAAGTGGCAATGGGCAGGCCACATCGCTCGAAGAACCGATAACCGGTGGGGAGTAAAGGTTCTCGAGTGGCGACCACGTACCGGGAAACGTCTACCAGGCCGTCCCCCTACTAGATGGACCGACGACCTGGTTAGAGTCGCGGGGAGTCGCTGGATGCAGGTGGCTCGGGACCGGTCGATGTGGCGTACCATGAGGGAGGCCTATGTCCAGCAGTGGACGTTTCCCGGCTGATGATGATGATATCTTGTTTCTTTGGAGTTTATTAAAGACTAAAACTAATAATTCAAAATATTTACCTATAATAATAAAAAAATATAATTGCATTTTCGCACTAACTAGAAGTTCCTATGTTACCAAACAACTTTAAGTAATTTATATCAACAATGTGATTCTTAAGATTTAAGTTATAGATACCTAATGTTATAAAGATTTGTTAATTTTCTTGAAATATTTCCTAATAAAAGCTTTTCTTTGGAAATCATCTTTTATTTAATATCTTAATCCCTAACATTTCCGCAAACAACACCGCCTAAATCTAATAAAATATTAGTCAACACAGCTCAAGTCATAAAAAACAAGTTAAAATAAAGTAAATTGTCAAAATAAGTATAAATAATTATTTCTTAACCGCTAACTAGAGTATGTATTAAGTTATGACAGGAATAATCCCCAGATTTTTTAAAATAGACAGTTTTTTACGTCTCTTGTAAAGTTGTTAAAAATGACTTGAATGAAAGGCGGTGTTGTAAGCTAAGGGACGATTTGTCTAAATTAGCACCATCTAGCGGTTTCAGACTTAACTTCAGCGAGGTAAGATAGACTCTGAAGTTTGACGAAGTTTTACGTTTCGATACTAGATGTCGTGTTCAATGATATTTAAATCGCCATATTATAATGTCAACTAAAATGTCGACTGTTTCAACATTCTTGGTTTATAGTGAAGTTTCACTTGATATTGTAAGATATAGTTACGCGATCAAAATCCACTTGCGAAGTGATTACTATACCCGAGACATACGTGAAAAGCTCGTTCAAAGAAGCCATCAGCTGGTGGATATCTATGAGGGAAACTCTTGTAATCTTCCTGTAATAATGAATTGATGATGAACAATTCAAAAACTTCCAACATTTTATTCGATTTCACAGCGACACTGAAATTCGTGGAATGTGACGAAAAAGCAAATACAGAGAAATATTTTTATCGCCGTCGTAAAAATCTGAGTTCGATTTGATTTATGCTTGTATAAGCCATAAATTTTATGAACTCATTATTTTACAACAAAAAAGCAATTCCGCCGGAGATAAAATAAGTTTCTTATCAAAATCTGTCTCGCTTGAAGACAATCCGGTGGCCCGATGGACAATGTACTTTATGTATTGTTTGTTATAAAATATATTATAAGATTTTTATGTAGAATGTCTCAGCTCATCTGAAATGATTGTAAATGTTCAAGACGTTTCCTGTCAGATGATGATGACACAAATATAAGCGTACGACAAGTAAATGCGCGCAAAAAGAACTGGAAACCGACTTCAATTGCCCAAAGAGTCTACTTTTATTAAGACAAATTTAAGATTTATATCGTTTACTCAAGGACTCCACGCAGAACTGGTCCAAATTGGACCACACGGGAAGTACCAGCTTTTAAATAAAAAAAAGAATCGTCCAACTCGGTTCACCCAGTCAAAAGTTCTGAGGTAATAAACATTTAAAAAAAACATACCCGTCGATTGATAACCTCCTCTTTTTTTGAAGTTAGTTAAAAATCTTGTTATTATCATCTCTGCAATTTTAAAAAAATATGACAAGCACTATTTGCGACAGTTGCATAGACAGACAGGTAAGGTAGTTAGGTAGGTTCATTTCCAGGCATTATACTGGTAATTTGATATTCTATTTTAAATGATTACGACTAAAAAGTTTCAGTTGTAAATGTTATTGTTCGAATCGCCTTGAGCTTTGGCTAATAAAAACACTGTGTGTCTAAGTTAAAGAATTTGTATCTTGGTCAAATAAAATAAATAATTTCTTGAAAACTTTGCGGTTGGAAAGAAATGGAAAGCCTGCACCTAATTAGTGCTGACTGCCTGATGTTAAGCAGTAATTAATCTTCCTCGCGCTCCTAATTGCATACTGAACGCTTTTGTAAGATGATCCACTGAGTGTAAGCTTCACAACTTTTATAATTACTGCCATTTACAACCATAATTAACAGCATTTTAACATCGCTTATTTTTGTTTGAATTTTGCATTTTAATTCAATTGAGTAAGAATCTCAAGTTTAGATTGATGGATAAGGCTTTCATAAAATTTATCGCGCTATTTATAAGCTTTTAAGTGGAACATCTTTGTTTGTTTTTGGTTCGTCGTTCTCCTTTTCGTCTTTGGCAAATTTAACTTCCATCAATGTAAAGAAATCATGTATTGACTATAGACCGACCGCTTAAATGAGTCCTTGCCCGCGCGGTACAGGGACTGTACCCCTTGTGTCCAAATAATACAAAATTAATGTGGCAAAACATGTATTTGTATTTTAAACCTGTAAAATAATACCTTGTAACCATGCTTTAAGCAAAACAACAATTATGATGGAAAAAATATATTTCTCACCATCGACTCACTCATAAACTCACAAAATTACACTTTTAGACTGAAAAACTTAAGGCAACTCATATTTTATACACTTCTCTAATATCCCAATCCAATTATTTAAAAGCTGTCCATCATAGACGTTCGATTTTTCAATCATTTGTTTCTCATGAATACAGATATCTTCATCAAACATCGAACAATATTCAATCTTTGCAAATTCGAGAACTTTCTCGATCAATCTGTTGGAATGAAATCGGATCTCGGCCCGTTCATTACTAAAGTTTTCATAAGCATTAACGCAAATCACCTTCTTGCTTTGCACATTGAAACACACTGCTTTGATGTTTGTTGAACTGCGTAAAGTTAAGGCGATCCACCTCCATCACAGTTTTATACAATTTTTTTTGTTGACATACAATGTTTTGGTTTAGTTTATTTGTACAAAAACATATATAACGCACAAAACAGATAAGACTTAGCGTTGAAAACAAAGATGGCGTCAATAAAATGACATTTGACACTGTCACGATTTTTTACAATTAAAATAAATGCAAAAATGTAATTGTACGAGTAGTATTTTTCTACACATATTTAGATTATTACATGATTTTTAAATGGTGAAACAGGCCGAATGTGGAACTATTTTGTAACATCATCATCAGCCGGGAAACGTCCACTGCTGGACATAGGTCTCCCTCATGGCACGCCACATCGACCGGTCCCGAGCCACCTGCATCCAGCGACTCCCCGCGACTCTAACCAGGGGCCTTATCGTCTAACTCCAACACCTATCGCGATACCTTTGAAAGGTATCGGGATCGCGATCGGGATTGCGACTCTTAAATGGTATCGTCTAACATTCTTAATCACAATCGCTTTCGGAACGAATGAAATCGGCGCTTGTTGTCGTTGTGATTTTTCATTATCCTTAGCAGGAAAGGCAATGGTCTTTAAATCTTACAGCCAGTTGTTTAGTTGTCTTAAAAGGCAACGATCATTAAATCTTACAGCCAATTCTTTAGTTACCATAACAGGCAATGGTCCTTAAATCTTACAGCCACTTCTTCAGTTATCTTAAAATATTTTTTAAAAATTGCTAAGGTTTCATTTCATCTAATAACTAAGATAGCCTTGGTACCACCAGTGGTGTAGAAAGTTCATTTCCGAAGTATATATAATATAAATTATATACAAATATTATATTGTGGGTTCTCATCCATTCACACATAGCACCGTATACAAACAGCACAAATTATTAATTATTATCTACACAACAGTCGTCACCTACAGTCACCCATCATAGCTAATTTTGAAGAGATACCATAATACTCGAAATTAATACAAAATAATTATTTACGTACGTAACGTATATTATCTTGTTGATTTTATTACTTATTTAGGCAAATAATAAAAACAATCTGAAATTATTGAGAGTTATAAATAAAACATCAATTTATTATATTGTGCGGCTGAATTTCTTCTTTTACGCTAGCTATCAAAATAGTTCTTGCTGCTAATTCAATTGATATAACGACATTGAAACTAAATTAATCATTAAAGTTATAAAACAATGATAAACTTGCGAGAAATCTTTGAAAGATTCGAGGTCAGTGTTGAATCTTTCATTTGACACTTGCGAGTCGCTTTGAAAGCGATTTCTAGTTGTCAAAAAGTTACACGGTACCAATTTTATGTCAAAATTACGATTTCGTTCATTCATAATCTTTCAAACTCGTGATTAGTCGCTATACCTTTCAATGACATTTAGCAGTCGCGTTTGAGCGGTGTGAAGTTCGTGAATCATCTTCAAACGTCAAATTCAAAGGGATCGTGATCGGTGTTGGAGTTACACGATAAGGCCGGGTCGTCGGTCCATCTAGTAGGGGGACGGCCCGGTAGACGTTTCGCGGTACGTGGTCGCACTCGAGAAACTTTACTCCCCACCGGTTATCGGTTCTTCGAGCGATGTGGCCTGCCCATTGCCACTTCAGCTCACTGACGTGTCGAGCTATGTCGGTGACCTTAGTTCGTCTACGGATTTCCTTATTTGGGATTTTATCACATAGAGAAATTCCGAGCATAGCTCTTTCCATTGCTCACTTGCTCTTTTGTATACTGCCTTGTAATTTAATGTAAGAAATTCGTAGTTCTCACCAAAAAATAGTAATAGAAAAGAATAAGTACTCAGAAAGAATATATCAAAACCCAAAGTCAAACTTTCTCTTTATTTCCATTTCTCTTTCTATATTCCGAGGAAATTGGAATCTGAAAGCTCGAGTTCCATTTCAGATTTCGTGTGTGAGCAATGTCATAGGAATACGTATGGAGTGCTGACATAAGGAAATCTGTTTGCTGACACCGATGAGATGCTTAACACGGTAAACACTTTTCTTTTGCTTTGTGCTTCTGCACGAAATTTCGAAAATTAAAGTCTAGTACTATGCGCTGAAATAGTTAAGTACATTGAAAGGAAATAATTAAGTTAGCCCGATACTTGAACAAGGGCACGCTCTTAATAAATACATAAATAAGTGATAAACAAAACACACCGTTAATGACATCTAGAAAAATTTGATTTTTATTAGGGGCATAAAGGTTATCGTTTATTAATTATTCATATATTCGTATCAAATTTCAACAAGAGTCGGTTGTTCAAGGGTCGGGCTAATCTTTAAAAGCCATTTCAATGTAATAGTACTTCAGCGCTACCATCGCTATCACTACCTTATAGTGACTTTCACTTACAAAATTTCGTGCAGTACCTTTTTAACGTATGTGGATGAGTTATTTGAAACATTTAAATATGTGTTCTTTTTATGTACATAATCATATTATACAAAATTATAGTAATGTCCTATGTAGGCTTCCTGGCTTAATTATTTTTTTAAGGGACAAGGTGATGCTGCAGCTTTTCGGGTCAGATTTTCCTCAAAGTGCACGTGCGTTAGTCCTTTGCACACGTTTTTATCAAAATAAATTACGACACCCGCGGAATGACATGGGGTGGAACCATTCTAAAGCCAGACTACACGGCTCTAACAATTGTCGAAAAAGGAGACTCAGGGGAAATTATTCAGAAGATGGTCAGCAGAATCTTACTGCGATCACCAATCCGTCTGTCATGCGTTTGATTATGGCAAATCAGGAGGAGGCTCATGTCCGTCACTGATGGTGATGACCATCGATGATGAATGATTACATATTATTTTTAATCATAAGACAAATATAAACAAAAACTATGTACTTAACAAAATGGAGAAAAAGAACAAAATTAGGCAAGATATTGAAACAATGTGGTCAAACTCAGTACGGTACTCTACTTAAGAGTAAGAGACTTTAACTAGATTTTCATAGTCCAGGTCTATAGCATAGATAGACCAACCGCTTAAATGAGTCCTCGCTCGCGCGATACAGGGGCGCGGGGGTACAAAGGTAATCGAACTCGATCCCCTTTGACGCGGTACCCCCCTGCTCCTAATTTTTACCGATCGGTTTACCTATATAATCTTTCGTCAGAATAACAAATTCACTTCTTAGCGAGGGCTATACGTGCAACCCAACATTATACATTATTGAAGTTGATGAATACAGATAAAAAAATTTTTTTACTGGACATTCCACTCCCAAATCTTAAAAGCAGTGTGTAGAATACTAAATGGCATAACTTGTGATTAACATAAGACTGAACAATTTACATAATGGCGGCTCAAGTTCAAAGTTGTAATTCTCATGATTGGCCCGCGAAACTCGGTGGTCCAAGAGATAATCGTGATAGTCCCACTAATGTTGTTGAACAAAGCAATGGGTCACGGAATTAAGCCGTTTGTCATATTCATGGAATTAATGTGTAGTCTTACCAAACTTACCCAAATATTGGGGCAAGGCTGGGCTCAGGAACAATGAAAGACTGTTAACGAGTTTATCATAGTATCACCAACGCCTTTTGATGTGGCTTTGCTCGAGAAACAAGGCACCTATTAGGCAGGCATACATTACTCTTCTTTAAAAAAAATCCAAACAATTACATAGTATCATTCTGAAGAGATATCTCAGGGAAATCCTATTACGAACACCAGACTCTCACAAAGCTAAAACCTCAATTACGATGCTCAATGCATTACAGGAATGCATTGTGAATTACAATAAAGAACATTTCGATGTTTTATAGATAATTTCAGTTTTTTACTCCAATCCAATTTTTAAAATATGTTGATGCCACGACGGCGCTCTTCAGTTTCTCTGTTCTTGCCTATTAAAAACCGTAGAAGTTGAGTTAAACTCGCGCATTACACGATCACCTTGAAAAAGGGTTAATTTTTCCTACCGCATATATGATTTTAATACAAGATAGAGTCTGCGCTTAGGTTTATCTGGAATAGTTACTCCCAAAAAATTACTCTCCTGTTTTTGCCCCTATTTGAATAAAGAATATTATATTCATTGTTTCTGTTGCTGCACCTGTGAGTCACCATATCGAATAATAACTATTCCATAATCCAAATAGATATCATTAGTAGTGAGCTGAAGTGGCAATGGGCAGGCCACATCGCTCGAAGAACCGATAACCGGTGGGGAGTAAAGGTTCTCGAGTGGCGACCACGTACCGGGAAACGTCTACCAGGCCGTCCCCCTACTAGATGGACCGACGACCTGGTTAGAGTCGCGGGGAGTCGCTGGATGCAGGTGGCTCGGGACCGGTCGATGTGGCGTACCATGAGGGAGGCCTATGTCCAGCAGTGGACGTTTTCCGGCTGATGATGATGATGATCATTAGTAGCCCCTGAGATAGACAGATACCAGAGTGAGATTATATGAGCTAGGAAGTTTGCAAAGCTAAATGCGACGATCAAGATCGAATAGTATTAAGTTACACATTGCAACGTGTGAGGTACCTGGATGCCTAAATAAATCTTCCCACGTAGGTATTGTACTTGCACAAACACCGTCAACACACACGGCAAGCGTTTCAGATTCCCTCAAAGTTTGCACGTCTCGGCTCAGCCAATTACGAATATTTGAGTTTGTGAAAGTTCAATATTATTGAACATCTGTTCCCATTTGCCCTCGAGTTTAACATTGAATCCTACGTGAGAGCTTCTCTTACATCGAATGAATAAATTTATTGTCACCAAGGACATAGGTCTAATGTGTAGAGGTAGAATTGTGATTGGCCAAAGACATTTAAATTATTACTACCTACTATATATATTTAAATCTCTTTGTGATTGGCACATAACGTCGGTGAACTTATAGTTGGCAAGCACTCTGTGGAAAAAGTAATTCTGCACTAGACCTTATGGATGGACTGTATACAATATTTTTGGTATAATAAACAGGAGTACGAACCGAACATATTAAGTACGGAACGAAGTAGCAAAAGTAATCCGTCAACACATTTACTCGACACAAAAGACGGGCTCCGTCAAAGCGAGGTGTAAGGAAGGTATACAAATACTTGATATAAACACAGGTGCGAGGGTCGAACGTACGAGTAGAGGGAACGTGAAACGGGAGCAATTTGCTAAAATGTCTACGCGACTTGTGAACAATCTGGGAACACAATCGCACTGATGCGACACGATTTCCTTGATGACATGCTATTAATGGTACATCTTTTTACAAGTGTTTTGACTTGTCATTTCATCATCTATTAATCAGCCGGGAAACGTCCAAATATGCCACCATTAGATATTCCCCGCCCTCTTCCCCCGCGGTCACCACCACAACCAATAAGCTGTTTCAATACCAATACCAAACAAAACGAAACAATATTGAGTATCATCGCTAATCATCACTTTCTCTAGATGTGAATAAACAAGTAAATGCGTTCAAAAAGAACTGGAAACCGACTTCAATTGCCCTGAAAGTCTACTTTTATTAAGGCTAAGCTTTCAAATATATAAAAAAAAGAATCATCGAAATCGGTTCACCCAGTCAAAAGTTCTTAGGTAACAAACATTTTAAACAAACATACCCGTCGAATTGATAACATCCTCCTTTTTTGAAGTCGGTTAAAAACTACGTACAAGTAAGTACAAAAATATGTATGTACTCACCCTTTTCTACCATGTCACATTTTTGTTACTTGCTCCTATGCAGTGTCAATGAAAGGTGAATATGACATGTAAAAAAGTGGGTACATACACATTTTGTATCGCCCAAATGACAAAGCAAGTAACGTCTCGAACATGTCAAAGAAATAAATATTTTATTGACGAAAATAAATAAAATAGTGAACAGTTCAAATATGCACGTGGAAAATAGAGGAAGTAATTTGAGAAGAAATAGCCTTTGATAAAGTGTCCTACATATTTTACATCGCGTCGGCGTAGTAAAATGTCTTTAGGAGAAAATTTTCCAAGTCGGTATGTTGTATTGCCCATTTCCTCTCCATCCGGTCTATTCGCACTTCGTCCAGACAAGTACAACTGATGAATGATTGACCAAAAATATGCTCTCAATCGACATACCATTAAAAATATACTATACTTTTCTAAACATAATACATCGAAAAGAAAACAGCCTTTTAAGAAAATGTTGAAAATGATATGGAGGAACGGAAAATAATCCATTAATAAATTCAGTAACCTATTTTTTCGCTTTTTTGAGACGTATTTCCCTTAAAACTCAAATAAAACAAGAAATAATGCCGAGTTTTTTTACGGTAATATCTTTTATGGTATAAAAAAAATCCGATTTTTTTTGTATCAATAACTAATAACGATTTTCGATAATACTTTTGACTCCGACAAGGGAAGAGACCCAAACTTTTATACGCAAGCAAAACTGCTCGTCTAAGCTATCATAAACCATAATAAATTTATCACTCCGTGACATAAACGAAATAAAAAGACACACGAGCAAGAGGAAGGCTTTAGCGGGGCTTATTTTAAGCTTACCTACAAAAACCCAGTAAGTACATCACAAACGAAATAAAATACATAATTCCAAGGTAGCAGTGAATTTCGGGAATGGTTTGTAACCATTCATTAAATTATTATTTTATAAAAAATATGTACAAAAAACTTTCGATTAATTAGTGAAGGAATTGTAATAAAATTTTACAAATTTTCAATAAGGTTTGAACGGATTTTTAACATTATATTTTAAATATGGTTTTGTAGGTTTTTTCATTAGATTTTTTATGTACGTGATACGTTTTGTTTTTAGCGACATCTGTCATTGAGTAGCGGCAACTAATCAGAGCCATCTGTCGTCACATAGCTGTACTGTTGGTATCGTCTTACTACTACGTACGTCGTACTAACAGATGACGCTAACTTACTATAGCAAAAAGTGTCGGTGACAACTTTTCGTAAGAATTTTTCCCGTCTAGCCCCCTTTCACAACGCGCGATAAGGAACTTCGTTCCAAAATTTATCAACAATTGTCGCTTGAAAAGTCATACAGGGAAGCTAGGAGAAAACCACCACCGCGACACTTTTCGAAGCATTTGAAAGGTTCCAAGACTAGAATATAGGCACAGTTACGTGTTCGCACTGGAAGACATCAATTTACCTACGATTCGCCGATAATAGCGCACATAAAATTCTCGTCAAGCCTTAAAGAAGCTATTTGGAATATCATTTAGGTCCTTTTCAAGGATAATTTTTGTAAAGATTGCTACAATAAATTTAGGTATTGGTCTGACGAAAAAACGTGACGAAAATTATATTATTACTTTAAATATTTTTCTTATACTCACTAAAACTTTATCCCTTCTCAACTTTTCTTTTACATTTAAGCTTCTTGGTGTGACTGAGAGAAATTATAAGTTTGTCCTGAAAGGGGAAAGGATTCGGCCCAAAGTTGAAATATTTATCGAAATTGCCTTTAAACTTGCCGCTTGAGAGATTTTAAACGCTCTAAAAGACATGAATCGAACAATTTTATCGGGGAATGTTGAAGAAATTCCGTTCCTTCGTAACGGTTCTTGCGATATTTAACTTTCTGCTAAACTGATTTTGTAGGCACCTATTTCTCAAGCCCTGCAGAGTGAGTATTAAGAGTAACGACATTAAAACCCTGCGTCGTCGTATAAATAAATAAAATGTATAGTATTTTGAGCCGTGTTCAAGAGGGAATTCATTTGTATAAAGTAGAAAATCTTATTACTCATAAATTTAATAAGTATATAAATGATAGCACTGATTAATATTCATATTTATCTACTAAATAGTTACTTAATATTCTCATTTACATACATGATGATGATTTAGGTTATACACGCTGCTACAGTCTAAAGTTTCAAGAATACTGCGGCATATCAATAAATGTGTGACCACATTGATTGATATGCCGCTTATTATAGTTGAACTTATTTATATCTACACATTTTTAAACGTCTCCTGGTTAGTTTCAATATCGTTTTAATATCGTCCCACTGAATACACTCTTTCATAGCACTTCATTTTTCAGCTCATTATACATGCATCGTCGGCCTCGGTAATGGAAAGCGCCTCGATTTCATTAAATAAATCCACGTGACATGACTTGGCCCTTACATTCTGAGGTGCAGGTGTCTGGTGGGCCAATGCTTGGTCTTCGCCTTGGCCAGTGATAAGGGTACCACATCCATCCGGTCGACGACGTCGATCAATGTCGGTGATCGACGTGGGTCAAAGAGATTTGAATTATTTAGTTATTTTTAGTAATAACTCGATCGTGGTTCGACTCATAGACTGACTGATCGACTGATATCGGCCGATAAAAATAATCGAATCGAACATAATCGATTATAAATCGACCTTCGACCCATGTAATTTGGTACCTGCCACCAAATTGGATTTGGGTTCAATTCTATTTTATACCATAACGGACATTGAAATAAATCCCCACAAAATATAAATGTAATAATTTTCATTTTTAATTTGGATTTGAAATAATTTAAAGCTTCAAAAATTGCGAAAATTATAGTTCCTGGAATAGTAAATTGCTTATTAGATTTAGTTTTTTCATTGAATTTTCAATGTTTTCTTGCTGTGATTTGATTGTATTGTGCTAAATAAAATACTTGGCGTATCCAAAAAAATTATAAAGCCGTTTATATTTTTACATAGTACGTAGTAAAATTTGATTTCATCATCATCATCATCAAAATTCCCACCTCCTCTCCGCTCCCACTGTTATTCCTGTTTTTTATTTTAGCCAGGATCTACAGCGGTACACTTGAAACGCGTCCACTGAAGGTGGATGAATTTCCTACGGACTCTAAAGCTATCTTGGGACCCCAGACTCGTTTAGAATAAAGAAATAGGGTGGAGTGGTAAAGACGTTCCCACTTTCCCCCCAACTTCGGACTTCACATGCCTGTTCAAGACATGCAGGTTTCCTCACGATGTTTTCCTTCACCGTTAAGCAATCGGATAATGTACTTGAATTGAAAAACAACTCATTGGTACACGGCTGGATTCGAACCCGGAAACCTCAGATTGAGAGTCCGCGCCTTATCCATTGCGCCACCGATGCTGATTTGATTTCAACTTCATAACAATTCAACATTTTGAAAAATTAAAAAAAAACCTACATTCTGCGAAATTCAACATAATATTGAGATTTCAACTGTACGCAAAATCAACTTCATGGTCCGAAAGGGAATTATCCCTAAACATTTTTTCAGTCAAATATCCAAATCACGCAGATTGATAAATCGATTGGCATCGACTTTGTTGGTCCTAAGATCGTAGACAAAGAAAGCGTTGAAAAGAACGAAGGTTCGAAAAGTTTGTTGTATTTTTTAAATTCTACACGAAATAATTATAATTCGTCGGCAACATCATTAATTTTAAACTTTTGTTCCATGTTACAGAAATTTATTTAAAAGTACTAAATAAACCTTTACGCGGTCTCAGGGTAGATTTTCGCCGTTCCGAGTATTGTACTATAAATAAACATTGTACATATATTAGAAAAATATGGGAATAAATCTTCACCAAGCAATGCCGCTAAGTCGCTGAGCTCTAGTGAGGGGACGAAATTAGAAATTTTTTTTTTTTTTTAAAGCATTTATTTTCCATAGTACATATTACACTTTACAATATTTTATCTCCCGCCAAACTGAAAAACAGTTTGTTGGCGAGTAACGCTCTGTTCCTTGAATAATTCTATTACATTAAAGCTATTTACTATCTAAGTTCTATCTAAAAAAATCTCTTTTAGCTTACTCTTTAGTTTTGTTTTACTAGTTTTGGGAGTTTCTCTCAGCCAAGCGAGCTCATTAAATATTCTTGGCACTACATATTTATTCAGCCTTTGCCCGTAGTAGTTAACGGCTGTTGGCTGAGAGAACTTCCCCTCTCTCACGCTCCTGGTGCTGTGGCTACTGACAATAGGTATCTTATAGTCGTCACTATAGTAGTGATCGATTGATGTTTTATATTTAATTTTTAAATCTACCGGCAATATTTTACATAACGAGTACAACTTTCTGTATTCTTTATTACATTTCTTCTTTGTTTTTTTATTAACCAAGCACTTGACTATCCTAGTCTGTAATTTTTGCACTTCATTTATATAACTACAAAAAGTCCGACCATAAACACTAACACCATAGTTGATCATGGAATCTGATAATGCAAAATAAACCGTTGACAGTGTTCTCTTGTCCACTACATATTGCAGCTGATAGAATTTTCCCAGCACACACCGAAGTTTATTACATAGTTCACTAATATGTAGTTTCCAATTGAAGTGCCGGTCGACTAACAATCCCAAGTATTTGTATCTATCTACATATTCAATCTTAGCACATGTACATGAGACCTTATTTAGATGGAGACATTCATATGTGTGGCCTATTACACCTATGTTATTATAATCAACTCTTTTTGCCATTTGGTTATATGGAGAAAATATATGTAAGCATTTTGTTTTTGCTAGGTTTATGATTATCCCGTTGTCATGAGCCCATTTCATTACATTTTCAAAATCGTGTTGTATTTTATGGCTCGCAACGTTTATGTCTTTTGATGCAAATAACAGACACATGTCATCGGCATAAACAAACACTCTGCAGTTTCTCACCACGTTCACTACGCTATTGACCAGCATTATGTATCCGACGGGTCCGTACACCGAGCCGGTGGGCACGCCCAGCGTGACACTGGCTTCTTCGCCCATGACGCCATTCACGGAAGTGCGGATTGTGCGGCTCGTCAAGTAGTTCCGGAACCATATGTTAGTAGGGCCTCTCACGCCACACTCCTCCATGGCCTGGAGTAGCACGTCACGGTCCAGGGTATCGAACGCCTTTTTATAGTCAATAAAAAGTGCCAGCACCTGGTCCCCGCTGTTGAGACTGTCGTTAACGACCTCTGCAAACTGCCCGAGCGCCGTGCTGGTGCTGCGCCCGCGACGGAACCCGTGTTGACAGTCTGTTAGTACATTGTGCTTTTCTAGGAAACTACTAATTTGCCCAACCACTACCTTTTCAACAATTTTATTTACAACTGAGAGTATCGCAATAGGTCGATAGTTTGTGTATTCATAGTGGCTGCCACTTTTAAATATTGGTCGTATTATTGATTTTTTTAAGTCATCAGGGTATAATCCCTTAGTTACACACATATTTATAAAGTTAGCTAAAATGGGGCTTATCTTATTCTTAATACATTTCAAATCTTTAACTCTTATTCCATCCAAACCTGGTGATTTATCAGAATGTAACATATTTATAATTTTTATTATGTCCTTTGAATCTACTTTCATGAATCGGTAAGAAACTTGGGAATGGATTTTTCTTATTTTAAATTTAAAAATTCATTTACCAAAAAAAGATCCATATAATTTATTGTCTCTGCTGTAGCCTAAAAGATATACCGTTGTAATTGTGACCGGAATGTCACTGGCGCGGTTCCAGGACTACCCAGGACTATCTAATTCTTGCTTTGGTAGTGCAGGTCCATCACAAGTTAACGTATTTAAACTGCGGGACTGTTATAAGAATACCGTCGTTGTAATTATTAATAAACATAATTTAGGTATATTGCCTACTATTATTCAAGCGTTAAGAGGCTATGTTGGTAAGACCACGTGGTCGGTTTCAAGGTTGCATTGTTTTGTAGCTGTCCCTCTCCGAGCCCAATCCTACCCGAGCGCGTACGGTGAGACAGCATACATTACGCGATGTTATCCACCCGTTATTTGGATGTTTCGTAGTCCAGGGATCATTTGAAGGATACAGTATATTATGTAACCATTTTTTTAATACAGTATACTAATAAAATTTCAGATGTCGGTGGTTTTTCCAAATTGTTCTAAATTGATTCATACTCTTGTAAAACAGGTTCAAAGTTGGGGCTTTTTATTACCGAAAAATACGATACTTTGACGCCCTGTAACTCTGGAAGTATATATTTAAACGAAAATCTAACTCACCTCACACAGATATTTGTTTCTAGATTGTGTCTTGAAAATTTCATAGATTTTCATAGCTTAATACTCAAAATATGACTGGACTACGTTTATATGGGCGCTTTGACAACAGCATACCCTCTTAATGGACTTGTACTTGACAATTTGACTTGACTTTGGAAGCACCAATTATTTTCCTACAGAGAACAATCCTGTAAATAATAAAAATAAATCGTTATTGAAGTGTCCTTCTCATTGTAATGATTTCCACTTCAAATATGGTCTTGAAACATTTCGTGCGTGTTTAATTAATAGGCACAAATTTTTTGTAACGGGGTAGTTACTTTTTTTTTGAAACTGTTTCATTTTAAAGATTGCAAGTATATATTTTAAAAAACTAAAAATATTTTTCTGTTAATTATAAATAGCGATTAAAATAAAATTTATTTTTAACGGTTTCATTCATCATCAAATTCAATTCAAAATTATTAATAATGAAAGATGACGTCAAGTGGTAGACATCCTTGTGCGGAGGTTTTAGATGTATGTTTTGAATAAATTTGATTTTAAACGCTCTTAACAGAAAAAAAATGTTTTTTTTTTAAATTTTTTGCTAAATATTTCGTTGTAATTTTCGAACGGAAACAGTTTCAGAGAGAAAGGTATCACCGATAAAGTAATAATCGACATGTAATCGCCAAATTCTTTTTGACATGCCGTTTTTGACGTGGAAAATGTTATATTAGCCGATTTGGTAGAAATACACGTATGAAGATTAGACTGATGTGGTGGAAAAGAGGGGAATTCGCCACCTCATTTTACGACCAAGGTTACGCAAGGTTACAGCACGTAAGAAACACAAAACATTTTTTAATTTTCACAGAGTGTCAGAGCCTTCGAGATAAGCACCTTTAGGAGTAAACGTTTTTTCATACAAAAAAATTAAAAGTGAGAAAATCCTTTTGCGATTTTTAGGAAGCATCAATGTTTGTAAACAAAACAAACTGGTATATAAAAGCTTCTAATGGTATATTTCTTTAATGCAATCAAAAATATAGTCAATTGGCATTTTTACAAAAAGATATAATTACAAAAAAGTTGTTTGTCAACTCTTGGGAGAGTTTGGGGGAATTTAAGCTTCCGGAACACTATAATTGATACATTTATTGGCCAAGGCTTCTTTCAGCGACAAAGTAGTCGCTTTCCCATTTTGCCTATTAAGTTTCAATAGCACTTCCTTCTTATTTATTGGTACATATGTGCTGTTAATAAGAAACTTTATTTTGCTTTATTGGAGGCTTACATTATTGTTTCTAGAGCAAGACTGCTGTCGGGGTCAGAAAATGTTTATAAAGTTTCGTTGTTATGCTGATCAACGATGACGATTATTATAAGCGATTATATAACTTAAGGTGATAAGAATTTGTAACTTTTTGAGCCCCGTCACATACCTCTCTTCTATCTAGAACTGCCCGGACAGTTCCATGCTTGTTCGGATCGGTAGGTATGTGACGATTGGGACATTCAGTATTGCATTCTAGCCTTCGGGTTTTAATTTGACCAAGAAGAGAACAGAATCGGTAGATATGGTACGTGGCTAATTAAAAACAAAAAGAAGCTTCTGTTTTCGCAACATCAAAATCCGTTTTCAAAACAAGCAGTTAATTTTAAAACCCCTTTCACTTCATGCACTCTTGCCTTTTATAGGATTATGTAACACTAATAAATAAATGAATAATTACCTCTCCCGGCTGAATGTACCAGGAGAACAGAAGTGCTGGTAAATGTTTTTCCTTAAGCCACACTTTGTTCCATTTCATATCCCATGTTACATTAAATCGACCTGTGAGTTTCAAATAAGGGCCATCACACACAGTGAAAGAGGTTACATTGCAGCTATATGCAATGTTGTAATTGGGTATTTGACAAAAAAAATATCTTCGTCTCATTCGATAGTCCATGTGAAAAGATAAATAGCTTTATCATTTTTATACGACTAATAAATAGTTTTTTTAGTACAACCCGCCGAAAAGTGATTCTAGCCACGCGGTGCTAAAACGCTCCATATAAATCGGGCGTGTTTTGTGACGTCACATTACTATATCGGAGCGTTAAACGTATGAAGCTTGTTCGATATTTTGAGTTATTTCGTAAAAAAATATTTTAAGTGTTATATACCATACCATATAATAAGCATTTTACTATTAGAGGAACTAAATTATTTCACAATTTTTGAAACTTTAACTTATTGCTAAATCTAAATAAAAAGTTAAAATTATTACGTTTTTTTTATATACTTTCTTTTAATGTCAGTTATGGTATAAAATCCAACATGGACCCGCATAGCGAAAGATAGAATAGAGTGGAAATCCTTAGAGGAGGCCTATGTCGAAAGACAAGCTGAAATGTAGGAACGACCGGTTACTGATACTTAATATAAAAAGATAAGTAACGTATAAAGTAAGCATATTTTTAAGAAAATTGTAACAAAAAATTAGTTCAGCAATAAAGGCTATTTTATTTATTTTATTTTTATGGTATAAAATACAATTCAACCCCAATATAATTAGGTGTCAAGTACTTGTATTGTATGAAGCTACCTATCACCATTATCACATGAATATTCTAAATGCCGCTATACCACCTCAATGGTATACTAGTTGTAGTTGAACTTACAATCCATAGGACACGGGCTTCATTCTCAGTGTGGATTATCTCTGATAGACGGTTTAGTTGGTGGTAGGTCAAGCATCTTTTCATCCAAGACTGCCGCAATACATAGTTGTTAATTTTGTATGTATGATGGGTTTTCTCTCAGCTTTCATCCCACCTCATGATGGATGACGATAAGGCCGTTTTATTGTAGGCTTGCACAGCCAGAAGCATCTGTCTGTCTCTATTTAGGCATTGGTTCTGATACCTTTCATACTGGAACACAACAGTGCTATTAACACTGTCATTTGGCGATAGAATTAGTAACATGGTAGGTAGCTAACCAGGCGGACATAGAAACTGCCATTCCACCAATCAAACCAAGAACCTACAGAGACCGTGAATCACTGGGAATCGGACCTGATACTTAAGGATTGAAAGTCCAAGGGTGTAGCCATTAGCAAAGAAGAGGCCACGGAGGCGGATAAATAAAATTGCAGTGTTTTGTTGTGGTCCAGTAAAGAAAACAGAGTCTGAACGCTTAATAACTTTGGTATTTTTTGTAAGTATGTGATATACATACATCGATCAGGCTGAAACCCTCCGACCCTCCCTTCGAAAGGCTAGTTGTAAGTGTTCAATAAATAGTTGTTGAGTTCAAAATATCGACAAACGTTTCGAATTTCGAAGGAAAAATGTGGTTATTAAACTTCGATCGCTTTATATGGTCTCCACTCGAGGACTGGCCTGTTTCAACAATGTCCCACTGTTCCTAACCATAAATTATGCTTCACACTTTGTATCTGTACCTTTAAATCGCGAATTCTTTCTGAGATTGGCCGCCGAACGGCGCGCGGGTAATTTATTTTGCGCGAGTCAAGAATTTTACATTAACCAACGCAACGTGTCTCGAAAAACGAGTTAAGCGCGAAATCCTGTTACATTTAATCTCCACTTCATTAAATATCCAATACGGGAAAAATATATCGTTGACATAACCAACACATAATTTTGTGGCTGAATTTGGTTATTTATATGAAAAGAGACGTTTTAAATGCAGCTTGTACGAGTATACTGTTTTAAAAAAACTGACCCAAGTGCGATTTAAACTCGTGCACCAAGAGTTTCAAACGGGGGAAAAAAGTTCATATATTATTATTGATTACCTAGAAAACGTTTACCTTCCCGACCGCATTGCTAAGTTTGTATGTCAAAGTTTTTCAAAAGCTTTCTCAAAAACGAAACTTTACCAAGACAAGGGTTAGATTATAATGAAATAATTATAGATTTCCTATCTACAATAATTATTTCAGATGTTTCTCTTTGGAATCTTCGGAGATAGAAAGATATGGTATTTTTACACAATATTTTTCATTATTAGTAGAAAACTACGTTGCAAAGAAAATAATAAAAAATATTCTTTAAAATGTATATACAAAGCCATCTCTATGATATCACATTTTACCTAGTGACTTTCGAATATTGTTGCTCCGTATTAAATTTTTTTTTCTTCAATTATTTCTCACTTGCCACATCTGTGGGTCTCCATTTCCCATAACTATTTTAAAATGTATATACAAAGCCATCTCTATGATATCACATTTGACCTAGTGACTCAACTTTTAAATTTCAAATATTGTTGCTCCGTATCAATTTTTTTTTTCTTCAATTATTTCTCACTTGCCACATCTGTGGGTCTCCATTTCCCATAACTGTTTTAAAGTTAAAGTTTATAGCTAGTAGTTCTTGGGACAAATCAGCTCTGACAGACGGACATACATGAGAGTAATTTTCTACAGCAACAAGTAAAGCCAGCGTTTTGTAAACGTTGCTAATACAGAATAAAACAGTCAATTTGCAGGCAATCCTTTCTCTGCTAATTCGTTTTTCGATTCGAAGTCTGGTCGTTGGACCAAATGGACTGTCCATTGAGTGAAATTGCAACGCAAAGCAAATACGTAGTCCGCAAACTGTGTGTGCCTTTCTAGATTGCATCTCAAAGCTAATTGAACGAACAGCTTCCATCTTATTGGTCTCTTGAAACTCGGACGGGAAACATTTGCCACTATAAAACTTAGTGGGTTTTTCAAATCCACTTCAGAGAGTTTGTTTTCCATTATTCTTTGTTCAGAGGTTTCTTGCTGCACTTCTGTGAAGAAGACGGAAAGTTTTTATCGCTGCGTCCAGGTATAAGTAGTTACCAACAAATGTTGCTGCTATCTTTGCAAGTTTGCATTGTCACAAGAATGGATTACTTTTCCTTTAAAACGGGCACTGAGGGGTGACATTCTTTGTCCTGTTATATTCTAACAGCTTGAAACTTTTCTAGATAAAGCTTTGTGGTGGTTTTGACTGATTTTGATGGCAGACGGTGCATAGATATTTGCATCGGTCATCATGGGGAACTTTTTTTGGAGAAAGTACCCTTCCAATCAAAATTATAGAACGTTGTTAAAACTGTACTCGTACACCAAACCTCGTTCAGATCCGCTGTAAAATATCAATAAACTGACAGAGTGAATTTTGCCAAACTTGAAACAGACGCTGCGCTCGCTCGGTCGATAATCTTTATAATAATTGATGGAATAACATCGTAAAAAGCAAGTTAAAATGTACATTTTAACTATATTTAGTTGACCAAACTGCACAGTATCTGTGTGGTTGACACTCTGGCTCTATGGCTTAGCTATTCATGAGTTAGTCTAAGAGGATAGTGACTCACCCAAAGCGATGTCTAGGGCATGTTTTTAAAAATTTCGGATTTTATATTTTAAAGAAATTCTGACAAGCTACATACACAGACGTATTTTTAGACTATGTCTATAAAAATTCATTTACTTTGAGTAGTTACTATTCTAAATAAATTTACGCTCGTGTGGAGACCCCTACGGTAAACTTCTCTTTAAGAGGGTATGCTGTTGTCAAAGCGCCCATACAAACGTAGTCCAGTCATATTTTGAGTATTAAGCTATGAAAATCTATGAAATTTTCAAGACACAATCTAGAAACAAATATCTGTGTCGGTGGTGAGTCAGATTTTCGTTTAAATATATACTTCCAGAGTTACAGGGCGTCAAAGTATTGTATTTTTCGGTATTAAAAAGCCCCAACTTTGAACCTGATTTACAAGAGTATGAATCAATTTAGAACAATTCGGAAAAACCACCGACATCTGAAATTTCATTAGTATACTGTATTGAAAAAATGGTTACATAATATACTGTATCCTTCAAATGATCCCTGGACTACGAAACATCCAAATAACCGGTGGATAACTTCGCGTAATGTATGCTGTCTCATCGTACGCCTTCGGGTAGGACAGGACTCGGAGAGGGACAGCTACAAAACAATTTAACCTTGAACGTGGCCACGTGGTCTTACCAACATAGCCTCTTAAGGTGTGTTTCTTTCGATGACTTCTGTAGTAGCAGTGTAGCATGGTGAACTATGTCGTAAAAAACTCATCATCATCAGCCGGGAAACGTCCACTGCTGGACATAGGCCTCCCTCATGGTACGCCACATCGACCGGTCCCGAGCCACCTGCATCCAGCGATTCCCCGCGACTCTAACCAGGTCGTCGGTCCATCTAGTAGGGGGACGGCCTGGTAGACGTTTCGCGGTACGTGGTCGCCACTCGAGAACCTTTACTCCCCACCGGTTATCGGTTCTTCGATCGAATGTGGCCTGCCCATTGCCACTTCAGCTCACTGACTTGTCGAGCTATGTCGGTGACCTTCGTTCGTCTACGGATTTCCTCATTCAAAAAACTCAACAAACACTAAAATACATTTACTTCTCTGATAAACATTGTAACAAAAGTGCAAGTACGGCTAACTTGAAGCAATGTTATTCACAAACATAACTTATTGTTCTTTGCCCTTTGGTAAGTTGCCAAAAGAATTCTCGAAGTGCTTGTACCATTATTTTCTTGCGGAATTAAACTGCTTTCTCCGTAATGCCTAAATCGTTCGAAAAGTGTTTCTTGGGTCAAATATTAAGGAGGTATTTGGCGTAAAGAAAAAAAAGAAAAATGTAAGACATCAAAAATGTTAGACATATTCAACGGATAACTTCAAAATTAGTTTTTGGTATAATCTTACACTCAGTTTTTTAACACTTTTTTCTTAGCTGTTCTACTTCTGGGTAAAGGACTGCCTCGTATCTTTATGAAGTAATTCACCCTGTGAAAATTATATGAGCTCATCTTTAAATCACACAATGGTGTTACCTTTACAATTCAAATTGTAAATATATTGTGATAAATTTGTGTAAAAAAGCTTTTCATCCACACTTGTTGCCAGCAATGTATACCGCAATGTGACTTGTCACAGTGCTATCATAAGATCCAATAAGAAGTCTGGAACAGGGTAGATTACGAATGAGATTTTAAACACTGTTTATCTTCATTGCCGGTTTCAGATAGAAATTTTTTTGTCACCAGGCAGAGAAAGTCACATCTTGCACTGTGAAAACTCTGATCCATTCGGGTATGAGTCAGCCAGTAATAGTCAAAACAGAGGAGGCACATACATAATTATGTCACAACCTAATGAAGTTTGCCATCTAAAAACGATTGTTGCCGAGGTAAATTGCTTTTACAACAAAAGTACAGTAACTACATTTTTGACGCCATTGTTTAGAGTACATTGCCTCCTCAATTCTATTGAATAGAGAAAGTTACCTGAAGTAAGAGACGGTACAAAGTTATGTTAATTAGTTTTGATAGTAATCGTCGCTAAAACTTTTCATCTATTTTGATATTACTTCTACACGCTATACAGTTTCTCCCTAACGATTATAATTAGCTGATACATTATTTGTGTCCTTATCGTCACATTCTTGAAATTATGTCGTCATAGTGGTTGCGAAAGGTATTTCTGTCGTAGTAATATTTGGCGTTGGAGTCGGTGTGCTATTGAACTGGAACATCACTAGTTCGTAGGTCACTATAGTACCCGCCACCTGAAAAACGTAAAAAAGTAATTCATTATTATCAGCCAGAAATACATATCTGAAAGATCGCTACAACCACATTAAACTAGAACTAGAACTTGCATCACCGCGGTGAAAGTGTCGCCTAGCTTGTGACGCATACGCCACAAGCAAGCGTAGCATTGCTCGGAACATCGAAAATGAAACAGCATTTCTTTAAAACACAATTATAGAATTGTATTTTCACGCATATCCAAATTCAGAAACTTTTTTTCGTAATGTTGTGAATGCATGTATTGTGCATTTACGAGTAAAACAGACTCATTGGCGCAGTTGTCTGAGCGTTACACTCAGATGCGCAACATACGTGAAGGTCCCGGATTTGATTTCAGTTACGAAAATCACTTTGTGAGGCTTTTAAAATAGCCTGATTGTCTGAAAATTAAAACTTACATGCAGAAAACGCATTCCCGACATTCATAGACAACTATACACCTAGTATTATATAAAAGTAATTTTTTTTAATGTAAAACGCTTAGTTTTAAGTATCTTAGTGCGGCTGTGCCATTACTAAAGGAGTACTTACTGTTAAAAGCAAGCCTCGAGTCACGTTGAAAAACTGTAGACCGGTTAGTGCAACTGTGTCTCCATTCACTTGATCCAGATACCTCTGGACCTGAACCAGAAATACTTTGTAAATCTCCAATTACTGTACATATAGAATACAATCTTAGTCTATTTTACATAGGCATCATTTTTAAAATCGTCTGGACCCTTAACGATTTAATAATAAAAATTAAAATGCGTGGCTACCGCGTGGTTTCAGCTTTACTACTTGTCTACTACCTTATGTCATCCTGTGTATGTCGTTAAAGACGACTAAGGGGAAAATTGCGAAACAACTACATCTTGCTGCGATCACAAATCCACCTGTCAAGCTAGGTGATTATGGCACATCAATTCATGGAAAGTCCAGCGAAGCAATCTATGGAGGCTCATACCCTTTAGATGGTAAGCTTGCGCATCTATAAATCACAGACTAATAAGACGCTGGCTCTGGCCTTGGCCTTTGGCCTTTCATAGCAGAACACAACAGTGCTATTAACACTGCTGTTTGGCGTCAGACAGGTAACATGGAGCCAGCCAGGTGGACGTAGAAAACACGCTACCAACAGCCAAAACGAGTACCGATAGGTATCTCCACTAGAAACCAATACCGTCAATACGTGTTTAGATGTAAAAGATCCATACCTCAACACAGTATACTGGCGACGGGACGTCATAAAGCACAGGAGCTGGTACATTCGATGCAGAATTGATTTGTGAAGCTATCAGAGACACAGCCACCGATCTAGCGATGAGAAACACCAGAGAGAATACGAAGTAAACTGCAGCTTCATATCCACCAAGTAAAGGAGTACGGTTCGAAGTGCTGAAAAGAAAACATTTTATTCGGTATATAAGTATATCTGTGTAAACTTCATCCGGGTCAGTGACCTTAGTTCGTTTACGGCGTTCCCCATTCCGGGTTTTATCACGTAGAGCTCAACGATACTGACTGAAGCTGAACTAAGCTGAAGTGACAATTGGTAGGCCACATGACTTAAATAACGAAATAACCAATGCGGAGTGAAAGATCTCTAGTAGCGACCACGAAATGTGTTTTTACTAGACGGATTGACGAACTGGTCAAGGGGCCGTTGGATGCAGGCTTTGGATGGAACCAATCACAGTGGCTTGCCAGGCCTATGTCCAGATGACTGATGGTACCTGACTTGGTGGTTCGTGATGATAAGGCAGAGTAATGGAAGCTTGCATAAAAATACTTTATCTCATTCGGTTGAGGATAATGCTTTAAAATTTTGTATATTGTTTGTGTTTGTATATATAATGAAAATATTGCAAGTTAAATAAAAGCTTTTAAAATGAAAGTGATATAGTACAAAGTAGAATAGACAAATATTACGCAAGAATAATATGGGAAAATAAAAAGTACGATGTCTATAATAGTTTCATAGTTTCTATAGACATAAAAGAATCCAACAATTAATTAAATTCATTCTTACCCTCTAGCGCGACTGCTGCATTCCCCTGTTCCCTTGATACCGTCTCTGAAATAGTTTTAATGTTTTTAGATAACCGACAATGAATTTAAAATAATTTTCGACAACTTTAAGTTTCAATATCCATTCAAATAATAAAACAAAATCTTTGAAAATGTCACTATACAGAGATATTGATCATTCGGAATATTTTGCTTAAATCATTATTTTAAGCAACATACAAGTGTCATTCAAACTTGAAGAACAAAAGCGTAATTATTTTATTTGATGTCGTATAAAATAGTTAAGAAATCAGTTCTTGTAAAAAGAAAAAAAAAATATCGAACAAAAGTGAGTTCTGGATTTGGCTTCTTAGCTGTAAACACTTACTCCAAAGTATTAAACAACTGCAGACAAATGTAGAACAGGTTGTTGGCGAAAGAGATGAAAACGATTCCGCTGATGACGTCATCAACTCGTCTCACAAGCTGCGTGACGCGCCCGTAGTCCTCTCTAGAGGTCCTCCAGAATACTTCAGGGAGGTACTAGTTCAAAACAGTAAAAACATAATACTTGTGAAATTCAAAATCTGTTCTTCAATTTTTGTATATACTGAACTTGGCCTTCAGATCAACTTTTGTTTAGAAATTATAAGGCCATTTTGGTTGATAAGAGTGCACGCGTATTAATTTCTGAAGTTACCGAAATGAAGTCGAGTGAAAAGTAGAGTTCAACGTGGGGATTCTTAAAGAGACTTATTTTAATGAATCGGTTGTATCTGAGTGCATTTCCAACAAGGCTTCTGGATGATGAGGTAATACGCCTCAACTTCATGAGGCAATATGCTACATTAAACTACCGTTACACAAGAAAATTCATCTAAATTTAATTCGATTCAAGTTCAGTTCGGTTCGGTTCAAGTCAACAGCCGTGGTAGCTCAGTCGGGTAGAGCGTCAGTCCTTGAACAACCGAGGTCTGGATTTGATATATGGAGCTATAATTTCTTATTTGAAATTTATGTACGAATGATAAAAATCTTTACCATAGCCTTTTCGGTGAAGGAAAACATCGTGAGGAAACCTGCACACTCCTGAGAATTGTCACCTTTCTCGATGAAACTATGTGGTCTTATTATATAGCTAAGCCAACATGGCCAGAGAGGACATAATAGTAGAACACTAACTTAACTTTAGCTTAAGATTTAATACATTTCACGATAACATAGGCAAGACGAATTTATAAAAATTCCCTTGACAAGCCTACCAGTCTGTGTCTGACTTGTTTACTACAACTCTAGAAGCTTAATTTGCATTAATTAATATTTTTTTGTTGATGGCTAGATTCAAGGCCCAGAAGATACAAAGAACATTTTAAATTGAATGGAAAGTCTTGTAATTGTTTCAGAAATCGGTATAGAATTACAATAAGTATAGGACAAATATTTTTCTGCTTTGTACTTAATTCTAGGAAATAACGGAATGGACTTGACTGTTAGTTTATACTGTGAGCGGATGTTATTATTTAGAAATAAGTTTTTGTTGAAGAGTTGTATGAAATGAACCACCTGTTAATGAATGACTGATTGATTGAAGTTAATTTCATATATTTTTATTGGAACAGGAGATGTGAAAAAGAGTTGATACAGTATAAGATATACTTTAATATAAATAGACTCCAAACTAATGTTTTAATTTGAGTTTGTTGGTTTGTCCTTTTTTTACGTTATTTATTTATATTTATTTTATTTTATTTATTAATAAAACAATTTTTTTTTCCAAGTATTTGCTTAAAGTGTACTTAATTCTATTGGAAGGTTTATCTGTACACCATGTATCTCGTCCATTTTACAATACTCATTCATACGTGGCATTAGCACTGGAAAAGGCGATAGGGTACTTTTTACCCCGATGAGAGTTTTCGTATGATCATTTCAGAAGTCAACGCGAGCTAATTTAGCTAAGTGATTTATAAGTTTTATAACACTCAAGCAAGTAAACGAAAAATGAGTTCATAGTACTGTTGAATTCAAGAAAGCAAAAGTAACAATAAATTAAGCTTCTATGAGCACGCTTTCATTCAACGGCTCTATTGTTTCAATCCAGTGAACGGTAGGCCAAGTTTGATTGAACAAGTTGCACAGAAGCAGTACTAAGTTGCTTACCTTACCCTGTGCTGACAGTAACTTCCTGTTTACTTGTTCAAGTCGCGAAGTCAAATAATAGCTCATACATATCACGAACAAATCTGAGAAGTTCCATATGAAAGTTGACTGAAAATGGAGGAACTGCAAAATAAATAAAATGTATTTGAACTAAATTCACAGACAATCACACTATCATCATCATCAGCCAAGGAACGTCCACTGCTGGATGTAAGCTTCCTCCGTGGTACGCCACTTTGACCTTCCCCGAGTCAGTTGCATCCAGTAACTCCCGCAACCTTTGTTTAGTCGGCGGTCCATGCCCGGTAAAAGTTTACCTGTATGTGGTCACCACTCCAGAACTCTTACTTCCCATGGATCCGTTCTTCGAGTGACAAGGCCTGCACATTGTCTCTTCATCTCACTGACTCGTCGCGTAGGTCTTTATTAGTCTAAAATTAACGTCATATCGTTTGGATATATTTCTATCAGTTTCCACAGACTCTTTGACTTTTTTACCTGCGGCCTCGTCTCACTAAAGTTAGGTACGAGGATTATCCTCCTTCAAAAGCGGGTCCTGACATTTGGAAAAGATTAATCATTACTTGAGCCACTTAATGGACGAAGGATGTAAGCCTGGATTTGAAATATAAATAGTTAAGTTTGTTATAAATGTTGGGGACTAAAATCCTCAAAATTTTAAAAAGTTTCAGGTGACTTAACTTCTTACCATTACTGAAATCTTTAGATTAGGAAAACTGTGACTTCGTGCGCTTGTAATTCATAAATTATCGCATGAGAACATGTTCGATCGGGGTAAAAAGTAGCCCGTGTGCTTTTACGAACCTTGTGAAATGTGAAAATAGGTTTGTATGTTGTTGAGACAAATTAATATTGAATTATATAAATGGATTGCAAGTAAAAGCTTATAAGGTTTGGATCATTTCTTAAATGCTAGATAAATATCGTAAATAACTAACAAACATAAAAAACCATACGTGTCGAATTGAGAACCTCGAATTTTGAAAGTTGGTTGAAAATAACAACGCTATAGTCTTATCGCGTCAGTAACACCAGCATCGTATTCCTAATACCCACATTTTGTTATTACATAACCGAAAACAGCACTCAAATTTCTTAAACACATTCAAAGAAAACAACATGATATGAATATTACCTGGGTAACAATCCCGAGACCCGGAGAATAGGGTAAAAAATTGAATATCCACGGGTAAAAATGCCTTACAAAGCCCTCATATAAATTTTTATTGGGGTAGCACACCATCGCACCGGCAAAGGCTGACAGCAAAGACAGGATATGTTCCACTGAAAATACAAGAGATCGTATTTACCATACAATGGGAATGAAAAGAAAATACCGTTTGCAAATTTGTCGCAGTGCTTAGGGTAAGCAACCATCCATTTAACGTAATGTATATTGTGTCACATTTTATTGCAATGAATACAGTAAACTAAAATGATTATTATAATAATAAAATTGCAATTCCCAATTTACGAAGCAGCTCTTTCACTTTAATATGAGAAATAAATCGGTCAATAAAGTAGTACAGTATTAAAGTCCAATGAGAAGTCTTTATGACTGATCAATAGATGGCGCTCACTTTTGATATGGTAATAAAGATAGAAGATGAGTTTATTTGCCTCGAACATGCAAATATGATGACAGTCTGAAAATTTTAGTTTCTGACATATCAAATTTAGAGGCATGCAAATATTTAATTTGTTAAATATTTTAATAACATTTGTCTGTATTTGACAATGAAAGAAATCATTAGATGGAGTTTTGTAGCGCCATCTAATTATTTTTGCTGGAACTTCAACTGATAACTGCCAACCTATGACCAATTTTCTAATATTTATAGCTTTTAAAAGTTATAATATATAGAGAGTTTGGATTACAATTTTATTTGAAAGTCTTAGCTTCTTTGTTCTGATATAAATGTCTTTGAAATATATTTATTTGTTTCGCGGTTGTTTAGTTTTGATTTGATATTGCTGAATTAGCGATCATAAAAATGATAAAAATTCTTATTAAAAAAAAATATCATTACGCTTTATCCATAAAAAATTGACCATTACTACAAACTACCATACATGCCTATATTAGACAATTATTACAATTATGATAAATGTTTAATTTATAACTAATTAATAAAACAACATAAATAACATATTGTTAATTACTACGCAATATTTTAGTTTTGCCAACTTCCGTCGAACAAAAGTTCGTAAAGTCGAACTTCCGTACAAGGAAAAGATTTCGTATTTGGTAATTACTACGAAATATTTTAGTTTTGACACCTTTCGTCGATCAAAAGTTCGTAAAGTCGAAGTTCCTTACAAGGAAATGATTTTGTATTTGGTAGCCCTATCGATATGAGCGTGTGACAAAAATTATTGCAGTGTAGTTTCTAGTCGTATTATTCGAAAGACCGTGGGTGTTGAGGTCCAGAAAGTTTATAAAGAAATGTCACCAAGATAAAATTTTATAGCTAAAGTATCTGAGGTATCCCTAAACGAATCCCACGGCTTGAGTTTCGTTATAGTCGTACTTATATAGAAAATCATACACATTTAACTTTCACATTTTAGGCTTTTCTAGGTATATGCTTTGCTTTATTATTATTATTATTCAATTTTTACTATTAAATTCTTTTTTAAATTTTTAGTTTGGTTATATCCCAAGTTAAAAACATTACACATGCACCGGAAGAATGGAAAGTTAGAGGATGAATGTTGTTTATTAAATTTTCACCAACTTTTTCATAACCAACTATAAAAAGACTTTTATTAAGTATTACTCGTATAGTGTTTCATTACCGTAATGAGAGAAAGGAAAAAAATATCACAGATTCAGCTTCAGAAAATTCTCTGTCAGTTAATTGTTTTTACAGACCATTAAACAACATTGAATTAAAATCTCATCATCAAATATTAAATCACACTGTCTTAAAAAATCTATTGAAGAATCATGAAAAGTCACCATAATAAATCATACGCGACGTCATAATTCACGTTTGCAAAAGAACATTTTTCCCTTTAATTCATGCATTTGTAAGGCTTGATTATCTTTCCTCTGAATTTAATTTGGGTCTGGAAATGACGACCCGAGTTGAATAAAAAGAAAACCTTTTGAACATAATGTAATGCATATTTCTATCTTAGAATTGTTTTCGAAATTTAATTTTAAATTTAAAAGTTCAGTTTAGTAGTTTAATACTTATAATATATTTTTTTTGGGCAGACAACCGAAATTGCTACTACACTTTGAGGTAACGATTCTTGGTGCGAACTTGGAAAATGCTGGTTCATTGCAATTTTAGTAATTCATTGATAATACTGTTACGTGTGTTTTTAGGGTTATAATGGTGTGATATAGCATAGATTAGATATTAATACTGCATGATATAGTGCAAAAAGTGTCACAGGCGGTGTTATAGTATTGATTACGCAAAATTGTGAAGGTTTCGACGCAATCTAAAGGGTTTACCATGTCGAGTACATTCGGCATATGGATTCTTTCGAATTATGTTGAAACCAAGGCTGACGTTTGAAATCCTCGTCAAAATCGTCAAAAAAATCGATAAAAAATTATACATTTTATTGAGAAAACTGAAGTCTGTTTGTTTTGTAAAATATTTAAGCTGATGGTAACTTTGCCAATGCTTCTAATAATAAAAAACTGAGGTTACCATTGACCACATCAAACTATTTTTATTATTATTTCAGACAAGGGGGTTAGTCCACTGGGACCAACCACTCACTGCGACATTGATAGATCTATTGTGCCCATCAAACCATATCGCAACAACTACTAGCATCACTATCCGCTAGTGCCTTGCTAATCACACTGCAATCACTATTTAGAAACTATGTTCCACCAAATTCGGAAATAAATGCTTAAGATTATATTAAATTACTAAATACCAAAAATGTACTCACACAGTGCCGAGCTTAGAACCACAGCACATGTGACATTGCATTTGAATGTTAAACGTGCGTCGAAGTTTGGATCTAATTCTTCTGTCTTGGCTATGTGTTGGGCCAATGCTGGCCATTTCTTAGCTGATTGAAAGAACATCATCATTGTGATAATAGTTGTGGTGTAGAATATTACGGGAGCTGAAGAAAAATTCATTTTAATTGAAGTATCAATTAATATAAAGATTAAGTATCAATGTTGTTTTTGCTTCTATTGTCTTTAATAATAAAAAATCATATTGGAGATGTACGACATTAATAATTAAAAATGTTGTCCATAGATTTATAAAGAACATACGGATTCTAACTAGTCTAAGAATGCGAGAGGTCAACAAAAATACACACACACAGGCAACTGACAATGATGTGATCTGCATATAATAATGGCGGCCGAGTATCTGAACTTTGGTGTACTTTTGCTGTGTGTACATTGTGTCTAACCTAGTTGCTTCAAACATATTCAGTGTAACACGACTTCTAGATGTTCTGATCTCTATGATGTCGTAAATTTCTAATTTTGAATTCATAATTAGTAAAAGTATGACTGAGTATATATTATGATATTTAAAATATTCAATAAAATATGTGATAAGAAGAATACATTACGCACTGGTCCCTTTCAGAGAGGTGTCTGTGTAAATGACCTTATACGTGCACATGAAAGTCATGAAAATCTGGCCGAGTAAGGACAGTATCGAATAAAAACATTTCCATGAAACTCGTACAAATCTGTAAAGTACAAAGTGCACATTCCATTAGTAAATCAGCTTTTATACCTTTAAATAACTAAAATTATTCCAATGTTTTACAGTTTTCAATCAACAGTAACAACACAACAAAAAATGATTTGCTACGGTGGCATAGGCCGCAACAGGATTAGCCCTGGCTCAGCATTTTTAATGTATAATAAGATTGCACTGATAAGTAACGATAAAAACATTAGATGGAAAGAGTGCTCACCCAAAAGTCTTAAACGAGTTAGGCACCACTCTGTCAAACCTGATCACATCAGTTGTTTGGCGTCTGACTTAGGTGGTGGTAGCCAAGGTAGGTAGTAGACTAAGAAATGAATATATCGGCAACAATTTAATAAGAAAATATTGTTGCAAAGTGATGCAGCATTGACAATCTGCCAGTAGCAGAGCTAAGGGCGGTTTGTAGAATATATGAGTATTATTATATAGCACAAATATTCAAGGTAGGTATTAGGTATTTACCTGATATCAGCAGCGTTTTCGCTCGCCACTCCAACTACTGGTAGCAGAGAGAACATCTGTCCGATCATCAGGGTTGCTCTTACAGACTTCTGGAACGTTGCCACGGTGCTCGAAGGCTTTGATTTTGGTGCTACGTGTATTTTGTTGCCTGGAACAATTAGTCCTTTATTTATCAACAATTACTTTGTTTATCGTTCATCATCATCAACAGTCTATATATCTATGTTCCCACTGCATGGGCTCAGGCCTACTCTCCTACAGAGAGTGTATGGGCCATAGTCTACAACGCGGGTACCGTGCGGATTGGCGGACTTCACATGCCTGTTCAAGACATGCAAGTTTCCTCACGATGTTTTCCTTCACCGTTAAGCAATCGGATAATGTACTTAAATTGAAAAACAACACGGAACCCTCAGATTGAGAGTCCGGGACTTATCCACTGCGCCACCGACGCTTTATTTAATTTTCATTCAAAATAGACGTTTTATTCATCATTAATTTAATTGTGTAGGTGTGCTTTAATTTTTCTGCTTTCACGTTTCAAATGTTTTCTAAAAGATTGGGCATATGAAATAACTAAACTAACTAAATGGATTATTTTGTGTGACGATGAATGTTGTATTATGATTTTATGTGTTTTGAAGGTTGTATGTATTGGATTAGCTTTCGATATAAGTTTACGACGGGGTGAAGGCAAAATTTCAAACATGTTCTAAATAGTTTGGAAACTGCATGAATACCATTTCTAGCTATAGTAACGTATTACTCTGTAAATTACAGTGAAATGATAGATTAAATATGTGTGTATTAAACACTAATACTAAATACAAAAATAGGCTTGTTTAGTTGTTTGTTTGTTACCAATTAGCGACTCATCAGATTGGCATGAAATTTGGCATACAGGTAGTCTATGGTATTACAAATATATAGACCATCGTTTCCGATCTATTAAGTGGTTACATGAGACAGTTTTTGTAGTGCTCGATGATGATGTTACGGTACATAAATACTAGTTAAATATTACTTACGCTTTATGGGCACCCAGAAGCACAAATTTCTCTTGAAAACGCTCTTCGGACCCATATCTTCTTACTTCGTACTGTTTAACGACGGTAAACTTTGTATTTTTCACGACAATCATTTGACTTGAGGTTGGTATCGCTAATGGATATTACTTGTTTACTTCTATCCGTGTCAACATTATTAGGGGTCCGTATCGATTCGTGGGGTTTACTCCATGAATCCATGTGGGTGGGCTTCTGTGATAACTCTATGTAGTTTCGGTGTGATAAAAGTCAACTAAAGCACAATTGAAAGAATTACATTTAAAAATACTCGAACTAAAGCCAATACTCAGGAACAAGTCAATGCAGCAAAAAGTTATAGACGCGAGATCTTTGTGCGGAGTTTAGTGAAATGATATTGCACGTTGCGTTACTTATGTCAACCTGGTAGTCTGTTATTGAGATGGTGGCCAAGAGAGTGTTGCAAATACTGCCCAGTGAATAGGCAAAACCACTAGTAATTATTTTCGAAGGATATACGTGAAAAACATTATTTTATTTATTAAAAAAAAACACGCTTGCCTTGTGTTTTTCAGACAACCTTCTGAAATCACGAACTTTTAGCACGCCAAACAGCAACGAACTACGAAACGTATCACTTTTTGAGCACGTATTTTAAACCCATTTTAAATACTTACTATAGAACATGTATTGGTAAAGGATAATAAGTTGAAAATAACGTAATAATTTTCTATTACATTTTCCCTGGTTTTTTTACAACAACTACGGAACCTGTCACTTTATTCCCAACTCTTAGTGCACGGTACCCGAAACAACTGCACGATAATCTGATGAACAAGTGTTGTTATTTACTATAACACCACGATTGTAATTGAGGTTATTTATTTACAATACGTATTTTCGTGTCTGTGGCTTTCACGTGCAACTACAGGTTGTAGTTAAAAACGTCTGTTTGTAGAGTAGGGATACAACGAAATTACGTCCTCGAATAGTAGACTGCGAAGTTTTGATCTAATTGATGAATGAAAACAAATAATTTGCAGCATGCACGAAATATTATCGAATTGAACAGCGATTTGGCTTATACTTGCTTGTTAGGACAAGGTTTGTATCAAAGCTTTTTTTAATTCCCTGGAACAGCGAGGCCATTGGGCGATAGTAGTTTGAGTAAAAGCGATTTTTATATGTTTTACTGTTTAATGTGTAAATATACTACTAGCTTGCCATTTAAGATTCCAGGTTGTTGTATTTTATGCCGAAAATAACTGACATAAGTATGAAAACTTGCCAACTGTTATATTTCAATGACAGAAAAAACTGTTAGTAAGCTCAGTAAATGTTTAATAAGAGATTATTTGTGTTTCTGTAGTAAAAATTTGAAAAAATATCGTACACTTTGTCAGGACCGAAACAGCACATGCCCTTATCCATTACACAGACTTCGTCTACAAACGTAAGATAGATTTGTTACATTACTTACTTTTACCCGTGAGTTTGTCCTTGTGGTCTTCAGAAATTATTTCACCGTAACTACTTGTTCCGTCGAGATTAAAAGTAGACTATAATATCCATTCCCAACTCTTCGACTATCTCTATATAAAAATTAAGTAATTCTAACTCTCCGTAACGATGTGAAGGAAGGTCAAACACACTCACTTTTGCGTTTATAATATTAAAAAAATTTTACACCCTGTATTTGTTGTTTGGTTGCGGCGACACGTCCACAAATTGCTATCGTCCTTGAAACCTAGATCCCTATCAATAATGTTGTCGTATTATTGACGCGGTAAACACTGTAGAACACTGACAAGCCTCGCATTATCACAGCGAGTTTGCTTATTTTGTGTGCACTAGAATTATTTTCTTTGGAAAGTCCAATTACTGGTAATGACGAAGTTTGACCTGTCTGGCATTGACGTCATTGATACACCTGTACATATTGTTACGAGCTAGTTCGGGATTGAAGAAAACAGGTGTCCAAATTTCCGTTTGTTGGTCGCACAGGTCCACAAACAATTCTTCTAAATCACGTCCCCCCGACAGAGTGCGTCCCTTTCTCACTGGGTCCAAGTCTTCTGCACTGAGTTCGTCCCTGGATTCTACGTACAGAATACACTGAAAAATCGATCTGTCACTACTGACACCACTAATACACTATCACTTTTCAACTTCGACTGTACTTTCGCTTTACTTACTTCTTCCGGTTTCCGTTTCTTTGCTTTAAATCGCTGTTCACTTAGAACTGTTTATTTATATATCCGGTTCTAAAGTTTCTAGATCCTTCGCAGTGACTGTCAACTTTTATTTACTTCAGGAACTTTCTATATTCGCCTTGGGTCCTAGTAATTTTGCTATCCAATACGAAGGAGATAGACGGATTTATCTCCCTTTCACTCTTGTTAATCCTTATGCGACTTATTCGAGAACCTTATACGCTAGTCAATTCTTGCTATTCGACACGAAGGAGATAGTAGATCCGCCTCTCTCTTTCACAATCATTAGAGGATTTTCCATGCTACTCGACACGAAGGAGATTCGTGAATCAAAATTTATTGAGTTCTAAGATTTATTTCTTTACTTTACTGTAAAAATCTTCATGTCAAATTTCATGATTCTAGATAGATTTGATGAGTGAGTCTGCGAGTACAATAAAAATGTGATATAAATGGTCATATTTTTTTATTGCATTTAGTCAGAAGCTCGATTTTGTATACTATAAGGGACTGTTTAACCTTAGTACTTGATACGAATTCAACTTGAAACATTTCCTGAGAAAAAGGGTATTGACTGACATATATACGGACGAAACGATGGACAGCAAAATGATCACAAAACTATAAAAATTTTATAGGGTATGCAACCCTAAAATATCTTTTGTAATCACTTAGTTACATAAAGATTCACTTTATCAAGTTACTTGAGACATATTGAGTAGTTATTTTGTGATATTCTTTATTAAATTAAATATCTCTTATTAATTCGTATCTTTTTAAAAATTATACACGAAACAAAACAAAGCACTTAAAAAGGCCGAAGGTCACAAGATAACCTAAAGTTAAATAAGAAAAAAACTCGGGTCGTGTCCTAAACATTTAGCATACAATGTTACTCCTCGATATATATATTTTTTCTTCAATATAATTATTACAAATCAAGCAAAGTTTAATTTTTTTAAATAATTTATTTTAATCTAATTATATAGTTTTTGTAATTTAAATAAGTTCATCTACCAATATTATAGTCGTAAAACTATTTGTAAATTGGTTACGGAATAAATGGCTTTTTATTTATTATTTGCTTTCAACAAAGCTCATGTTCAACTCAACTGTACATTATATGACAAATGATGAATGGCTAAATTTCAAAGTATCAATAAGTTTTATTAAAGTTACCATCGCGTTTGATGTCGCCTTGGCGCGACTTCCATTACTCGAAAAACTTTTCACATTTTTATGCGACCATAAAACTACTTCAGTACCACGGTCAATACTGAATCATAAATTTCTGTTCTGGACCCGGTAATAAATGTAGATTTTCTTTCAACTGGTGCGATATGACGATGTGAAACATGATATTTGTTGCACTTTTCTTGCAGTTTACAGGTAAAATACACACTTTTTACAATCAAAATTTTAGACACATTATTATGACAACTACAAACAAACAAACCGCAATGTGCAAGATAATTTTAAATAAATATAAGTTCTTCGTTAATTTTCGGTTTCAATCTTTTGCGATTTTTAGCCGTTTGCGTAAAATAGTGTCATTGTATGTCAACAGACTAGTCCGACTGTTAACAGACTGTTTTTAGTATACTTTTATTTATTTAATCGCATAGCAACCATCAGAGAGATTTAAATATACTAATTGGGTATAGAGCGGTCATTGGGAAACGTTTCATATAAACATTTTGATCTCAAAAGCCAATGGTATGTCAAATGTCTTGTACGGCCGCGTGGCGTGATGTGACACTAGATTGAGTAACTTATTACCAATTGGTAATAAGTTTAGGATCAAAATATTTGTTTGCTTTATCCGGTCTATTAATATTTAATGTCTTTGGCAACCATGCTGTTAGATCGCAACCAACATTAAAAAGCTAAAGGTTGTTTTTTGATTACTGCCGCTCTAGCTTCTAGCACGGGATCATGCTTGTCTTGGTAAAATTTGATTGTTTTCCGAAACTGATCTCCACCTTATGCTTTACCCAACTGAGCTACCATCACTCCATCTTTGGTATAATAGTACCTGGGCGACTAAGCTTTGCTAGGGAGTTTTGGGCCAAAAGTACAATTTTCTTTTTAATTTAGCGTAAAAAAACTAAAATAATTTAAAAAAAAGGAAAACCACTGTATCCGGACGGGATTCAAACCCGGACACCTGTAATTGTCAATCTTACGCATTAGACGCTTGACCACGATGCTTATGCCCGAGCGGGTGAAATTAGGGACCATATTTTGCGTAAAATAGAAGACTGCATAAAATACTCAAAAACACGCGTTTCCCCAGACATAAGACTAATCTAGATCAAGCTTTTGCCCCCCAAAACCTCCACATACCAAATTTCTGCAAAATCGGTAGAGCCGTTTCCGAGATCGCTGGTACATATAAATAAATAAGTATGCAAGAATTGCTCGTTTAAAACGCTATATTGATTTGTTAAACACAGCGATAAACTGTCAAGAAGGCGCCGATTCCAGCGATTTGAACTTCCCCGTGCTCAGGAGAAGGGACAGTATCCCGTTACACGATCTGCACAAAGATGTTAAATGGCTAGATATGACCTTAAGACGAACCAAGGACATCAGATACGACGACAGATTTCCTTACAGAAGACAAGATGTGAGTTATCATTTTGTGTGTAAGGTATCGATCACAACATAGCTTTTTCGATTAAGTAAGTTAGCACTAAATATTACTTCAAAAAATCCTGATTCAATAATACAACTAACAACTAATTATATGTGAGTGTTTTCGCCAAAAATAGGACTGGAAACTGTTTTTTTTTTCTTTATGCATTTTGGTTCTGTGGTCTTTCAGCTTTGCTTTAGTCTGATTAGAACATTTTTAGGCAACGAAATTTAAAAAAATTAAATACACGTGCTTTTGGCGAAACTCATATAGAAGTAGACTCAAAATTGCAAACGCGATTTACTCGAAATCAATTATTTTCCCTTTTTGCTTAACCACTCACATATACGTAAATAGGTTGGAAAATGGAAATTTAAATACCGCTGGTACACCGCGCCCTCTGAATAACGGTTGCAATGTATCAACCATTTCCATGGCCTAATGGCTACACGCTTGGATCAACAAAACAAAGGTCCTGGGTTCAAGTCCGAGTGGGTACCTATCAGTACTGCGTTTTGTTGGTGGTAGAACATTTTCTATGTCCACCTGGCTTTCTACCATCATGTTACCTCCACCATGTTAACCTAATGAGGTGCTGGCTATTCTATTCTATCTTTGTACATAACAGTGCTACTAACTGCTGTTTGGCGGCAGACTTAGCTAACCCGGTGTTAGCTAACCAGGCGGTCATAGAAAATCCCCTACCACCTACCAAACCGAGTACCGATAGATACCCCCACTGGGAATCGGATCTGGGACCCGTGAATCCAACATTTAGATATTAGGCCACGGAGGTGGTCAAAATGTTGTTTTATTTTATAGGGTGTATTGCAATAAAAATGTCGCGAGGATTTAATGTATTTAGGTATAATGAGTGTTATCAAGACGGTTTTTTATTTGCAGCAACCTATTATTGCAGATCGGGATCCACCCAGAATAAATGATGAGGAAAATATATCTATACCTAAAGGATACAGGTGGCTGACTATAAACTCGGAAAATGGAATCGGTATTGAAATATAAGCATTGTTTGAGCGCATTCTTCAGTTTCTTTTGTAGAAAATACCAACAGATAACAAGTCTTCCCAAAACAATGAAATTAACTAAAAAATTTGTCGAATAATAATTAAATAGTAATTTTTCTCTTGCAGGTTATTTAACTTCCTTTTCTTTTCCTTCGGAGGTTGATTATCAGTAATAGCATAATAAACAAATAATAAATATTAAAATTAACACTGATTTTTAAATACAAATAATATGATGCGTATTCCTTTGTTATTAAAACTTCCATAACTATCTTTATTCGATTGTTGATTGTATCCCACTTCTGATTTTAATGTTAAAAGGAACTTAGCTTTGGTCATAGAAAGTCATAACAAACTGTAATTTTATGAAAGTTTCTCATAATATCCGCTTGATACTGCAGCAATTATTTGTTGATACGAAAACAAGTAAATGCGAACTGGAAACCGACTTCAATTGCCCTAAAAGTCTACTTTTACTAAGGAAAATTTAAGATTTACATCGTTTTCTCATGGATGCCGTTCTTCATTCAGCTAGAAAAGACAATTATTTTTCCCATTGGGATGATACAGTAACTAATCGTTGAGTTGCTGTATAATATAAATGAATGAGATGAAACGTTTCCCGACCGAGTTCGTATGAACAGGAAGTTTTAAGTAAGATCAACATCAAAATGGAACCGTTATTTGATGACTAAAATTTCGCTTCATATGAAATATAATTGCTTCTTTGTCATAACAAAAGAAGATTGAAAATCTTAAGGTACACCTTTTTCTAGTTAATATAAAAGAGAAAAGGTTATTGTGTATTTCAGCTTTACTTTGTTTAAATGTACTATTTATGCTGATTAAGAAAAAACATTTTGTATAAAATTAATGGATGAAAAATTGTAATTAAAAGAATGAATAGTAACCAATTTTTAAATAGCACGAAAAGTATAAAAACTAAAAAAAAATTGGTCCAGTACTAAAGTAGAGGTGATTTGAAAAGACCCCAGCCAGAAAGTGAAAATAAAAAACCCATAAGAAACAGAGAAAACCATAAAGCACCTAAACTTCGCATAGAGCGTATGGACTACATTTACCTAGGTCAGAACGTCTATTTTACAGATAGAACGAAGAAAGAGATTAGAAAAAGAAGAGTAGACATATCACGAAACAGAATCTGGTCTATCAAAGAAATATTAAAGAAGAAACCGGTTTTAGACCCCCAAAAACTTATCAACTTCAAACTCATCCCAACTTTAATGAAACTAAAATTTAAGAAACGATTAGTTCAGAGAAATTCAGAAAAAAATAGAAAAGTGCTTGAACAGAGCCTTCAAGAACAGATGAGAAACAGTAATATCATCATGAATACAAATATTTCTGATACATTTAGAGATAAAACAAGATATAAATGGAATAGATTCGCGAATGTACGAAGCTTCAACGACAGATTCTTGCACGGTTTCTTTAGAGAGATAACGCCTGATAGACTGAACAGAGAATTAGGAAAAGAAAAGCCGGAACAGGATACACGTAGTTTTGTACAGCAAACTAGAACAGCCAGACATGACATTAGAGCAATAGGTAAAGTTACGCGATCGAAGAGGCCTGCTGTACAATATCCGTCTACTTATAATGTAATTGTATGCTAAATAATAATTATAATCAATAATAGAAATGATTAATTGTAATCTGTTTTACATATTTAGGCTTCCTAAGTATTATACTCGTATTATTGATTCTACGCAACTGTTCCTAAGGTTTACATTCCTATTAAGATTTTGTTACCTAAACGGTATAGTGACGTTATTAACCATGTCTGGGAATAATTAAACCTATAAAAGTGTGTTATGTAGTGTTGAAGACTTGGAGATTAATTTGTTCGAATATTTCGATCTTGAATAGTATGTGCACTGTGCAGTGTCTGATAAAATTCAATTAAACTCAAGAAAAGCTTTGATAAAGTTTTTAAAGTAACCGTGTTTAATGGATCTTACCGCGGCTTCTCTTTGATGAGTTTCCGATATTTCGTCGCTGTTACCAGCGCCGTGATCACGGATAAACTGAATTGAAGAAGAGAGCTAGTGGGTAGTCTGACTTTTAAAATTGACGGACAGCGTCTGATATGAATGAAAATGAAGCGTCGGTGGATAAAGCACAGACCCTCAATCTTAGGGTTCCGGGTTCGAATCCAGCCGTGTACCTAAGAGTTGTTTTTCAATTCAAGTACATTATCCGATTACTTAGCGGTGAAGGAAAACATCGTGAGGAAACCTGCATGTATTGAGCAGTGTGAAGTCCGCCGATCCGCACTGGGCCCGCGTGGTGGACTATGGCCCATACACTCTCTGTAGGAGAGTAGGCCTTAGCCCCTCCAGTGGGGACATATATAGGCTGTTGATGAAAATAGTAACATGTAAGAGAAATAGAATTAAATCACGTATAAACCTGGTACATAATCAGTCTAGTCATAATATATAAAGAGCCATAATATATGAGAAGGTAAACCGTGTACTTGAAATTAATTATGTATCATAGTACATAATTAATGTAGCTAATGAAATAAATGAGTTCAATATTAAATTTAATTCACTTCATTAAACACACGTACGTAAAATAATTAAGGAATGAGGAAGTGTGGTACGAAGTTAAAGACGAAGCTTATTAATTGAACAAGACTCAAGCAATGCTGGGTGAATATAATTTGTAAAGGGTTATGAGTAGAACTCAGATTAAGAATATATACAAATTAAGAAAAACAATAAAATATTTGAGATAAATTTCATGTTCCTTTGATGGGAAGATTAAACGTTTGAACTGAAAAAAATATGAGTCCGCGTCCACATTACAACATAGTAAAAAACTATTTAAACAACGATTCAGTCGTCCACGTCTTACTGAGTGCATACGGAATTCCACAAATAGAGAGAAATGTAGAACTCTCGCAAAAGCCGCGACCAACATAGCAGACGATCCGTGATCACGACCACTCCGACTGGAGAAGAAGAAAAAACCATCGTAAACTTTATGATGATTTTAAGACAGATGGAGGAATAAATACATAGATACTTGCAATTAGTGAGGGACTTATTAGTCTAGTTATCAAGTTGAAGAATGAAAAATAGAGATAAAGCTTTTAAAAAAGGAACGCACACCGCACGTAAAAATCGACGAAGGATATACGCATGCTACGTAATAAGAAACGGGACTTCATGCAGCGAAAATAAACCTACCAAATCTCAAACGGGGCAAAAATCAACATCCATTCTCTACCATACATAATGTAGGAACAATGCGCTAGTAGCGCCTTTGATGCTTTGCCATGTTTCATAAAAAATTTCGTGAAGTAATTTGGAACTAAGTTGCGTCAGACTGAACTATATGAATTTTATAATTCAGTGCCCTCAGCACAAATACATTTGGTGGAAGCAAACCCAACCAAACGACTGTACTAAAATGGGGTAAACCTCGACGCACCGACACCTTATCTCACAACCCTCGCGAATTTTTGTCACGAGTCACAATCGGGACAAATTAAATTTAATAAAATTATCTCGGCCTCTCTCTCATTACGCTTTGACAAATTTGTTGGAGCCGAGTGCGCATAAAATTTATTACAGCTACTTACTTCAGTAAATTAATCATTGGAGGCACCGGCGGGAATAAGGCACTGCTTGATGTCTTCTTGGATTCCACACCAAAGTGGTTCAAAAATAGCTTTTGGCCTACATTAGTTAACCTGAGTTTCTACATCCTAGTGGCTAGTGCCTAGTGATTCAGACATTTAATAATGTTTATGTTCCGGTTAGATTTCTAACGGGACACCTATATAAACTTGGCTTAGTTGGTGATATGACACATTGTCATTTAAATATTTACACACCATGTCATTTAAATCAATATTTATTAACATAGAATAAATATTATGCGGCGAGTATAGTCGAAGATGGTTGCATTTCATCTCGGTGTCAATGAATCTTGAAGAAAAAAAACCGCTAATCTTCACATATATTTTAAATCCGTGTGGACTTCTGAAACTATCCTACGGCAATTCGGTTAAAAATCAAGTCTCTGCTACGAAGTAGAGAAAAGACAAACAACCTCGATTTCGCATTTATAATATTACCTATTTAAAATGTCCTATGCTACAGGCGTTCATGAAAATAAATGACTAAATACTAGATCTAAATATCCAGCTTGTAACATACGCCCTGGCAGTCCTTTAGCAACAACACTTCATTCGTTATCGTCATTACGCTGAGGTATTTAATGACCACGTAAATCCTATTACCTCTTGCGGGACCCACAGGTAGTCCCAGCTTAAAACGTATGCGGCAGCTTATATAACGTTACGACTATAAAGCTCAAGCGCCTGGAAGGTCCTTACTCAGCCAGAATGGTCATGTTCTGTATATACCCGTATTCTATTGTCAGAAAAAGTTCGATACTAAACAGCAATACGATTTTTGAAATACATAAACAAATCAAAATAAGGTGCCAATAAATTTAAAATCACAAAAATGTTTTTCCTCGTACTATTTTGTCAAAGTTTGTAGGTATGCAAATAAATAAACCAGTAAGTAATTAATTCCACTGCGTATGTAGGCATAGGCGTACATTGTTTAATTATTTTAATAAATTAACTGTGTACTTCATTAAAATTTTAATTGCGTAGTTATCACGCGTTGCAGAATAATTGTATTTTCGTCCAATGACCGCATCATGAGGCTGAAATATATGTGTAAAATTTTCGCTTTTAAATTCAATTTTTTAAACCTCAATATAAGATATATTCCTCTTTTCCACGGTATATATCTGATATTGTTTTTGTATTTTCTTCATCCTTTTGTAATTCCTCGATGTCTATTATTAAAATCCGAATGTGTGTTATTAAAATCATACTATCAAATAGTTAATGTAGGTGTTCTTAATCGATCAGGATGATCTCTATAGTCTATTGCAGGCTATGAAGAAGTTTGTAATTATTTCTTATCTGACCACTGTCAATGATTGGTAGACAGAGAACGATGCGGTTTACACGATTTTAACGATATTTTAAAAATATACTAACCAGCGGTTACTAAATGTTGATAAATTTTGAAAGAAAGATGGAAGGATAGCATAATTATGATATATGAAGTGAAAACTAAGTAACTTGTAACGTGCGGTGAGGATGACGCTAGTTTCACGCTTTTTGTTCACCGTATACATATACTCGTAGTTCATGGAAAGCGTTCGGTGAGAATAACGCGAAATCCATTATTTTTGTGCATCCCAAAAGTGCTCAACACGCCTAAAGAAGTTTTCACTTCAAAATAGTACATTTAGAAACTAGTGCGAAAAGTCAGTAAATTCAATCGAGGGTTTGACTATTGTTGCCCGAGACGCAGTCGAGGGCGAACCAGTCAGAACGAGGTTGAATTTACATTTTCGCACGACATTTTTTAATACATTTACGAAAAAATATAACAAATGTAAAATTATGATGAAGATGATTGTGTTCCGGTTAGCACAGAAAACATATCTAGTACTAAGTAATGTTTCTAGTTGAGCACGCGGTGGCATAAGGTCTCTGTCATTCCCGTAAAATTAAATGAAAATAAATTAATATAAAAAAAATTTCATAAAGAAGCTTTTATTTAAATGCTCTAAAAAGAAGAAAATAAACTTTAAATTAAATCAAACCCATCAATTGATTACACTGAACAATTTATATGCTATAAAAGCTTGTCGCGTGATTTTAATTGTATTGATGTCGATGTGGCGTACCATGAAGGAGGCCTGTGTATTGATGAACCAGAATACAATAATTATGTAAACTGATCTAGAGAAAAAGTATGTATTGTATAAAATATATATATATATATTATATATTTCTACATACATCTACACTAGTAAATCACGCGACAAGCTTTTATAGCATATAAATTGTTCAATGTAATCAATTGATGGGTTTGATTTAATTTAAAGTTTATTTTCTTCTTTTTAGAGCATTTAAATAAAAGCTTCTTTATGAAATTTTTTTTATATTAATTTATTTTTTATTTTTTAGTTATCGATGTGTTTCTTAAGACTAAAAAAGTCTAGTTAAGTTACTGAATCTATTTCAATTTTAAAAAGCATTGAAGTGCAAGTTAGGCCCACCCAGGACGATGTAAAGTAATTTTGATTGGAATTTGTACGGCACTTTCATTATGGCACCTCGAAGTCTATTTTATAATTTGTTTGACTATTACTCATTCACCTGCAAAGCCAGCTTAGTCGTGATAGTTTTTCTTTTAAGTTCAGTGTACATACTACTGTAAAGTATTCAGATTTTTAAAAGCAATAGTTTAAAAGATATACGGGGGGAAACGCGAAACTAGTTTCGAACGTCATTCTTTAATAATACATTTGCGAAAAAATATAACAATAGTAAAATTATGATGAAGATGATTGTGTTCCGGTTAGCACAGAAAGCATAGCTAGCAACCTAAGTAACGTTTCTAGGTGAGAACGCTTCCATTTGTTGACTTTAATCACTTAACATCGGTTGATATGAAGACGAAAGTACCAGGACCTCATACCTAAGATGGAGTCTAACTACAACTTCAAAGAGAGAAAAATATAATACCTTGGCATAAGGTCTCTGTCATCTCCATAAAATTAAATGAAATCATTATCAACATTCGAATTTAAATATGTATATTTAAAAAGCGAAGGCCCGCGTTCTTTTTTCAAAAACACTCGAACTGAAGCCAATCCTCTTGGAGCATGTGAATGCAACAAAAAGTATCTAATTAAACAGACCCCGATCTTTTTTCGGAGGTTAGTGCGGAACAGTTGTCTTACACGCTCTCTGACACTTATGTCAACCTGGTAGTCTATTATTGAGATTGTGGCCAAGAGTGTGTTGCAAATACTGCCCAGTGACTCGGCAAAAATACTAGTATTGATTTTTGAATGAAAAACATTCCTTCAGTTAATAAGAAAAAAAAGTACTAGTGCTTTTGGCTTTATAACTAGTTAATAAGAAAAACGCACGTTTGCCTTGCGTTTTTAAGACAAGCTTCTGAAATCACGAACTTTTAGCACGCCAAACAGCTACAAAACGTATTACTTTCTGAGCACAAGTATTAGAAAAACTATATATATTATTCCCAAGTTACGTGTATGGGAGCCACCCTTAAAAATATGTTTTGCAAGATTTTATTCTACTACTTTGTCGGCGTGATTAATATGTAATGTAATACTAAATTACACCTTTATAGTAGTAAGGGTCTCTAAGCAAAGCCGCGGACTGACAGACGGACCGACTAACAGAGCGAAATTAAAAGGGTTCGTAGTTTTACTGCGGAACCCTAAAAACAGAAGTGACAGAAGTTGAGCGTTCTCATTTCAAAATATAAGTTTTACTCAAACCCGCGCGGAATATGTCATTAACTTCTTCTGTTTCTGATAACCTGGTAGTTCAAATGATTTTTCAATAGTTTGGTAGGAAATTAACCTGCGCTACAAAAACGATATTGCACGCTCCGGTGCACTTATGTCAACGTGGTATTCTGGAATTAAGATGAGCCCGTATTTGAGGGACCATTGAAAAGTTCTTCTTTATTTCTCCTGGCTCCAGCATCCTTTTTAGTTGTATTTTTGGCATTTATGCATGACATTCAGCATTTACACAGAGGATATAATCACAGACTTTGCACAGACTAGGTACTGATATAATGCACAATCACGACTTGTTTTGATTATGTGGTTACTCTTTCATTCCCTTGGGCCAAAAAGAGACAAATAGCATTTTGAATCTAAAACACTTCAACTAAAGTCTAAAGTTAATGAATCTATTTAGATTTAAAAAAAAAGAAGTGACAGAAGCCACGCGTTCTCATTAGTAGAATAAACCGCGCGTAATATGTCATGTGAGCTAAATCAAAACTACTTCTGTTTCTGCTAACCTGGTACTTCAAATGATTTTAAGTAGTTTGTTAGGAATCAACCTGCGCTACGATACGATATATAGAAACGATATAGCACGCTCCCTTGCACTTATGTCAGCCTGGTATTCTGATTTTGAGATGAGCCCGAATTCGAGGGGCCTATTGAAGAGTTTCTCTTTATTCCTCCTGACTCCAGCATCAGACCAGCTCGATAGTACCAGAAAAACGCATTGTCATCGGAACTGAACCAACGTACAAAATTTCAACTCCCTAGGATAAGAGGAAGTGCTTCTAATTCAGCTTGCAAGATTTGACCCGAACATACATACATACATACATACATACATACATACATACATACATACATACATACATACATACATACATACATACATACATACATACATACATACATACATACAAACATTGCAAGTTAAATAAAAGCTTTTAAAAATCATTATCAACATTCGAATTTACATATGTACATTTAAAAAGCGAAGACCCGTGTTCTAACTTCAAAAATACTCGAACTAAAGAAAATCCTCTTGGAACATGTCAATGCAGCAAAAAGTATCTAACTAAACAGACCGAGATCTTTGTACGGAGGTTAGTGCGGAACAGTAGTCTTACACTAATGTCAACCTGGTAGTCTGTTATTGAGATGGTGGCCATGAGTGTGTTTCAAATACTGCCCAGTGATTGGGCAAAAGTACTAGTAATGAATTTTGAAGAAAACATTCCTTCAGTTAATAACAAAAAAGCACTAGTGTTTTTTTCCCATTATAACTAGTTAATAAGAAAAACGCACGCTTGCCTTGTGTTTTTCAGACACCCTTCTGAAATCACAAACTTTTAGCACGCCAAACAGCTACGAGGCGTATCACTTTTTGAACACATGTATTAAAAAATTAGATTCCATTACTTTTCCTTGGCGTTTTACTGATCAAAGCATGCAATTAACGTAGTAGAGCTATAACTATAAAATTCAAATTGTTGGGACCACAAATTGTACGGGGAAGCCCAGCTGTCTTGAGTGGTATACATAAATCACTAGGTGAGATAACCCTAGGCTAGTTCTGACCTTGGTGACGTAATATTGTGCTCATTGCAAATTCAAAGAACAGCGCAACCAAATGCCTTTAGGAATAGAGTTTGTTTCTTAAAAGAATTTCATGGACACAAAATCCTTTATTTCGACTATTTTACGTCTTTCTGTATTGCTGTTTTCTTTTAGTACTACTCGTATATATTAGATTTAGAACTCGCAATGATTCATTCGTTCAAAAAAGTTTTCAATTCGACGCGTATGTTTTTTTTGTATGTGTGTGTTACTCGATACGAGTAACTCCACAAATAGTGAACTCGTTTTTATAAGATTTTATTTAGTAAACCATATTTCCAATAAACATTTGTTTTCTTTAACCTTTAGTAACCTACCTCAGTGTGTGGAAAGTTTCATTCAAGTGAATCGTACTCTAATGAATTGAGAATCTTCAATTGAATTGGAAACGAGTTTGCGCTTTAATTCGCTTTCTTAGTTTTAACAAATTGACTTCAAATGTTCTTTTAGAAATCGTTTCACGGTTCGAAGCTCTAATGTTAGAGGTTTAAAATAAGAACGCTTTTTAATTCATGCTTGGGGTGGTCACACTTGTCCAAAAATTGATTGCGAAGTTTATAGAAGAAAAACATTGCAAATTAAATAAAAGCTTTTAAAAACTAGAACCTAATTATATAGTTCTTTTTAGGGTTCCGTAGCCAAAGGGTAACCAACGGGACCCTATTACTAACCTTTGCTGTCCGTCCGTCTGTTTGTCCATCTGTCACCAGGCTGTATCTCATGAACTGTAATAGATATACAGTTAAAATTTTCACAGATGAAATATTTATGTTGCCGCTATAACAACAAATACTAAAAACCCGAATAAAATTAAATATTAACGGGGGCTCCCGTACAAGAGACATGATTTTTTGCCGTTTGCCATAGATAATGATACGGAACCCTTCGTGCGCGAGTCCGACTCGCACTTGGCCCTTTTTTTTCCACGGCATGTGGTTTCACTTTTACATTCGCTCCAACAAGTAGTCATATCCGCACTAGCGCCCGACCCCGTGCTCCATACAACAAAGCGCCCACCCAAGTCTTAACGTACTTGAAATAGCCATTTCGAGTGGCCGGGTGGGTGCCGTGTCATAATAACGTTGATATAAAAGGTTGTTATTGTAAATGAATAAATATTTCAAATGGCGTATCTCTTTTGTTTGCATTTGTGGACAAAATTTGAACCGAAACCGTCGAAAAATAATAATTAAAACAACATTTTTACTGAATTTCTTTTGAAATGTGTTAAGAAAGTACAAAACTAATAATAAAATAACATTGGCATAGGGTTAAAACAAAACAATTGATTGATAGTCACCCCATAAAACCTAGTGACGTCAAGCTCTCTCTCTCTCTCCGTTTGGGTGACTAAAACATTGATTTATGTCCCACTTGTTAGAAAAAAGCACTACAACCACTTTTTTTGCTATTTGAAATGAAAACATCATTCAATTTTTTTAAAGCATTTATTTTCAAAAAGTATTTACTTTACAATATTTTATCTGAAAAACAGTTGGTTGGCGAGTAACGCTCTGTTTCTTATCTTATATGTTTTATGTTTTGTTTGATTTTGTATAATACATAAAAAGCAATAAATTTATTGGTTCTTGTATATAAAATATCTGAAATCTGAAACTAGGACTAGGACAGAAGCCTCTTTCTTTCCCTCTCTGTCGGAATTATCTAATACCTTTAAACGAGCAATTCTTGTTTATATATCTCCGAAATGGCTCCAGCGATTTCGCTGAAATTTGGTATTTGGGGGCTGTTATCCGGAGGCGAAAAATCGATCTAGTTTAGTCTCATGTCTGGGAAAACGCGCGTTTTCGAGTTTTCATGCGCTTTTTCTTTGGCATTATTCGACGCTAAATATGATGGGAAATTTCACGCTGTCAAACATAATCACTTTAGCCGAGTGGCTCACACGTGTCATTCCGTTCGAGATATCCGCGTTCAAATCCCGGTTGGAAAATTGCTTTTATTTTTGTTTTTTGTGTGTTTTTATTTATTTATTCAAGTTTGTAATTATTTTTTTTAGTGTCAAATTGTTCCACTCCTTATGGCTAACCAGGGGCAGAAATAAAGTTTTTGTTTGTTTTTAAAGAACTACGAGCAAAGCTCGGTCGCCCAGATATTTATTATATTATTTACGAATGAACGAAAGAAAACACACAAAGTCTGTAACTTTATTTTCTTGACATTTCTAAATCACTGAACCTTAAATTGACCAGCTGACGAATTTAAAGCTCTCAAACTTTCATTGCAGCCATCAAGCTTGCCATTGGTATTATGCAAATTACCTTAAAATTACAAGGCCTTAAAGTTTGCAAAGGATTCTTAGAATTACGTAACATTGTGCTGATGGGCGTTTTGAGAGTTTAAAGTAGTAGTATACACTCATTTAAAAATCGAGTCTGAGAAACTTTGACAATCTTTTTGAAATCCTTTCTAGGGTTCCGTACGCTAAGATTAACCAACGGGACCCTTTTATTAAGAATTCGCTCTTCGTTCGTCTGTCTGTCAGCGGGCTGTATCACACGATTCGTAATAGGTAGACAGTTGAAGTTTTTAAAGAATGTACAGTTCTGTTGCCGCCTATCCATAAATAATGGACTAAAAAGTCGTCCCCGATCTTAATAATGAAAACTAGTAGGCGCTAAATCTTTACGTATTGATACAGCGCTTTACTCGTTCCTTTATCTAAAGTATTTAAAAAGTAGCTACATAGTAAATTTTGTACGATGGTGCGGAACCCTTCATGCGCGAGTCAGATTCACACTTGGCCGGTTCTTACTTTTTAAAAATAGGTGCGTTAATTGTTCTAGCTTCAAATAAATGTTCATTGAGCTAAAGTATTGACTTAATTTTTTATTCTTATAACAAACTTTTTCAGTATAGTGAATTTTATAAGTAGCGCTAAAAAAAACTTTATTCTCACCCTCCAACAAAGTTTTTTTTATTTAATTTGTCCTATACTAATGTTTAGTAGTTTATTAAGTTGTTAACTGCTGCAACACCTTCCACAGAACCTTAATTGCTGACACGCTTGCTGAGTGACTAAAATTAGAATTTAAAGACGATGTTAATAATATATATACAGTTTTATTGTTTCAGTTCATGAAGCTTTGAAGTTTAATTTACATTTGCTTTAAAAACAGTAGCTTCAGATTAATTATATTAATTAGTAATTAATGAGTAATAATTTTTCAAAACCAAGTACAGTTTTAGTAGAAAAATAGTTTTAAAAAGTGCAACAAATTCTTAAAACAAAAACTTAAATTAATCGTAATATCGTATTTGTACATGTTTTCATTAATCTGTTCGTAAGTCTTGTCTGTAACAACGTCCAAATGAACATGAAAGCGTGAATATTCTTTTGTCTAAACAAATTCAAAGCACCACCCGACAAAAACCTAGCCGCTTAAATTCTAATCGCACGCTGATTAGATAAGGTACGTAATTACTGAAGTTTTTTAAGGTTATCCGGACCACAATCAGGTTGTCGTGATGGAGGACCTAAAGTACGAGAGTGAAACGTGATCTACATTTTTACCACCGCTTTCGACGCTGTCGGGTCTTTTGGCGTTCATATTTTCACCGGGAATTCATTATCTGCAGCCGCTTAGCTGTGCCTAGTTAATATTCAAGATTTTAAAATGAAATATCAAAGCTTTGTGTATTATTGTGGTTATATGAGGGAGATAATACGGAAATAAATTTGCAGTTCGAAAAACTTTTTTTTTCTTCAAAATTATAGTCTTGATGTGAATATAGTATTTAATTTACCTGTATGATTACTATCTGATACAGTTTTCTGGGTGTAGTGAAACGTCGCTGGATGCAAGCGCCCCCCGGACCGGTCATTGCGGCAAGCCATGGGGAAATACTATATTCGGAAGTGAACGTACCCTGACTCCTAATAATGGTACGAGTATAACGACTGTCTGAATTTTGATTATTAAACTGCTTTAAAATTATTATCAATACTTCATCTGACTTAAAATTATCTTTTGTGTGTCGAACCTTAAGCTGATCAACGCTGTGAGTAATTTCGTTATAAAACTGTTGTACCTATCTAGGTTTTAATAATATTCAGGAGATGGGAAGCAGTAATCCATCTAAGTTAAAAAATATGTTCGACGGTGGACCTGAATATGATTTAACTTGAATGAACGCTCAACACTTGAGCTAGAAACTTGAGAATTTTAGACGATGTGAATTTTAGAGGAACATTTCACAATTTCATATTTATGGCAATGACCTATATATAGACTGTCGATGTTGGTGTTGATACCGTGACCACATCATCACTTACCGTCAGGTGAGATCATGTCTAAGCGTGTATATCTCCAGCATTCCACTAGCCTTAAATCGTAGGTATTGGCGAAGGTTCTTTTTTATACGGAAGAAACGTACATTTGACCCTTCCTTCCGAAGTGGAAACTAGACCTTGTTTTGAGAATTTTGTCTATCCGCCTGCAGTCCAACTTGGCAACGACTGATGTCAAAGACAGCAACCGAAATTCACAGCTTTACGCGCCCGACGAATAATTATCCTCCTTTACAGACAATCAGGTAATTCAGCTTGCAATGTTCTAGCCAAACTGGGGTGAATCTCACAAAGTGGCTTTTGAAATTTTAAAAAAAATTACAGCCCCTTTAAGATATGCCATGACGATGCCTCATACGTGTAGCTGCAGAATGCTGTTAAGAAGTCAGAAGGGAATGCAATGTTAATGATATGCGCTTCCCAAGTTTGCTTGTCTGATAAGCACAACTCTCAGTGGAACTAGTCAAAGAAGGAACTGTTGACGTAATCTCCCGGTCATGTTCCCAGTGGCAGTATCTTTTGGAGAACATTAAATTGCTCGTCGATGTACTTTTAGTTTGATTTTGTAAGAAGCCCGGATGAGGCACTTTGCTCTCGTCGCAATTCTTCCGATTTTTGTTTTACTGTACAAATATTGCCCTTGAATCTACAGTGATACTCATTGATCTCAAGAAAATTATTCGTTTTGTTCCCTATTAGGGTTCCGAATATAAAGGAGCCGGTCGGAGCCCCTTTGATGAGGCAACTACGTTCTTTTGTTTCTGTGATTCTGTCTATTAGGGGCTAACTAAAAGAAAAATATACAGACTTGAGATTTACAGTTATGACCCAACGTCAAACATTTAAAATTAAATTTGGGACCCTTCGTATTCGAGTCTAGATTATTCTTGGGGAACTATTTTTTAATTGTCTTTATCTAAATGTCCAAAAGCGTATTTCACGAAATGCGTCTTCTTAAACCAAGAACCAATTATGGCAAGAAAAATATATTGTAGGAAGGAGTTAAATTATACAACAAGTTGCCTAATACTCGTAGTATAAAAGAAAGTCAGTCACTCATTGTCTTCACAAAATTACTAAAGTACTACATTTTAAAAGAGTACCCTAATAGTAAATAAATATTAAATCGGTATGTTCTTTTTTTTTTAAAGAAGCAATGTGAATGCACCCTTATACTCGTATCATGCCCGTCGGACTCGCCATTGTTCTCTACAGTAACTACGCAATATATACCCTCAACTTTTTATATATAAATCGTACACACTGTGTCACCATTGAACTACCCTACGTTTAATGTATCTTTCAGTTTATATTTTCATGTAAGTGATTTATACTCTTATATCTTAATGAAAAATATGTTTCTTGTTGAAACCTTCATGGTTTAATATAATAGAACGCCCATAACCTGTTAGATTTGCAGAGTGAGATGACGTTGTCAACTAATTTGAAAATCGATTAAACAACCAAAGCTAGGGTGTTCTATTATATTAAACCATGAAGGTTTGTAGCTATTACAGGGAGGTGTTGAAACCTTCATGGTTTAATATAATAGAACACCCTAGCTTTGGTTGTTTAATCGATTTTCAAATTAGTTGACAACGTCATCTCACTCTGCAAATCTAACATTTCTAAACCGTAAACCGTTTTCTCTGTCAGAAGCGTCCCAAGTTAGTGCCTTTCACTGTAAATCTAGTTAAAATCTTGAGGCAATGATTATACATATGTAGTTACATAAGGTACGGTGATTGTTACTCTTACAGAAACCGTAACTTCTGACAACCTCTGAACCGTTAAGATCCGTTAAAGTACGTAATGAATCCCTTTTAAAGACCACGCGACAGAGGTGGTTAAAAAGAAATAGTACTGATTATTTCCACTCTCACTTCAAAAGCATTCTAGTTCGATGGAAATTGAAAATACAGACGAGTAAATTAATGTAGACTGTGCGGTTTAAGCTTGACGATACTGTGAGTGCTCACTGAAGGGATCCTAGCTTAATGAATGAATAACGAGCTCGTTGCTCTCTTCAGTTTTTTAATTGGTTGCCTCCGCGGTGAACTATTTAATAGCATAAGGTTTTCTTCTATGAGGAACATTCCCATTAGAAATCCTAGAGTTCTAATTTTATTTCATGTACATCATAATAAAAAGCATTGCATATACATACACGGTGAACCCTTCATCTAAAGCCTGGAGTGTCTGCTGCGAGCGGACCCACTGAGAAAGTAATCACTACGTCGCACTAGCGATCGGTTTTACTCGATTTGAGAATATAATAGAAATTGAAAAACGAGCATAATCTAATATGTAAATGATTCACGTGTTCAAAAAGAACTAACTTCTCAAAATCGACTTCAATTGCCTTAAAAATGTTCACCCTTAGAGGTAGACTTATCTAGGTACATATTTGTTTTTGTTTTTTCACAATCGATTTCGATAACATGTATATAGGACCACCTCTAAAGTATACTGTACCAAACAAAAAATCTACAATTGTCGTGTTATTGTGTAACATACATTTAAAAATACAGTGGAATTGAAAACCTCCTCCTTTTTTAAAGTCGGTATAAAATGACACCAGGTCTGTAGCCGCGGAAACAAACAGCCTCATTGCCATCTGATACTGACATCTTTAACAAATTCTTGGTCTATACGTTTTATACCCCCAAAGACTCTGTAAGTGATTTAGTAAGCGACTAATTAATAATTTAAAAATATATAGCTCGTACTCTCTCTAGCTCCAGAAAAGAACTGGTGTTCGTTCTCGGCCAAGTTGAAAATGATTTGCAAGTGGGTCAATTTCAGTAAACAGTGAAAGGAGAAGCATCATAAATCAGTGGACGGCCAAAGGCATATGATTGGAATTAAATTGGAATAAACAGGAAGACTACGTCGTACGTATAACGTCATTCAATAATTAGATTTTCATTCAATCGCAAGTTTCGATTCATGACGTACGGGAACATATATTTTTTAATCAAAAAGAATTATTTATGAACTTTAATTTTTATCAAATAATATCTGTCGCCAGCGTTAGTGCAGCCATAACTTAAATAAATGTATCGAAAAAGTACAGGAAAACCTTTCCGAATCGAATCAGCTTGTGCCTAAATCAAAGTAGGACTAATCTTCAGTAGATTCAAATCCTAAAAGGGCGCCACGATTACTGCACAAAATCTCCACCTCACAAAACATAAAACAGCTTTACCGTCTTAGGAAATCTTCTTACATTGATGTAAGAAGCCTCAAGACCGCGATTCGAACCAACGAGCGAATGGAATTGGGATCGCCAGGGATTTACTTAAGTAGATAACTCGCTCAAGACTAGCTGGAGAGTTTTGCAGAGGCACCGTTTTACATGCAATTTTCTTTTACATAAAAAGGTCCATCCATATATTTTATTACGTCACCTCGAAGATAGATACAGAGATACAGTCTGAAATAATGTGACAAAGCAATTCCTTGAAATATGTGTTTGGGCACCAATATGTCTTAACCTCTGCAGTGGGTAGATTTAAGCTGTTGATGATGATGATGATGAAGCTGTTGATGAAACTTGCTCAGGTAGAAATCAATCGAATAACCTTTTGTTAGCCTACTTTTTGCTTTGTTATTAAAACAGGATTATTAATTTTTATTTGTAAAAATAGTAAGTTAATTTGTAAAAGTAGTACTTTCTTGTACAGCATATCATTTTATGTTTAAGGTAAGTATTTTACATTAAACATAAAATGAACTACTACACCTAGATACTTTAAGCTATTACAGCTAATCCAGCCATAGAGCACTGAATCAGGCAAGCAAGCAGAAAAAGTCCGCAGTGAACTAAAATTATTCGTAAAATTAAGCAAAAAAGAACCTAATCAAATTCTGCAAATCATTTTAAGAGGCTATGTTGGTAAGACCACGTGGCCGCGTTCAAAGTTGCATTGTTTTGTAGCTGTCCCTGTCCGAGCCCTATCCTACCCGAGCGCGTACGGTGAGACAGCATACACTACGCGAAGTTATCCACCCGTTATTTGGATGTTTCGTAGTCCAGGGATCATTTGAAGGATACAGTATATTATGTAACCATTTTTTCAATACAGTATATTTATAAAATTTCAGATGTCGGTGGTTTTTCCAAATTGTTCTAAATCGATTCATACTCTTGTAAAACAGGTTCAAAGTTGGGGCTTTTTATTACCGAAAAAAAGTCATTTTCAACCGACTACAAAGGGAGGAGGTTTTCAATGCAACTCTTTAGGGATTGTGTGTAACTTCAGGTACCTATGTGATATGATATCAAATGACAAAGACTACGGTCGACTATGTTTTTTTTTTCTTTTTTGTTGGTCAAGTTGGTCACATTGTTGGTATAACTATCGAAACAGTGAGAAATGTATCTATCTATACCAAAAAAACAATACAACACATCATAAATTTTAGAATTACTTTAATACTTTTAAGTGCGGAATTTGGTTCTTTTTTATCAATTCTTTTTGGATTTTATGTAACGTCATGTAGCTAATAACCCGTGGCAAACACGACGCTCCTATGACATTTACACCCCTCATTTGTCAAAATACGATGAGTACTTTAGAAGATAATATAAGGGCTTGAAACTGAATCATGAAAAGTTTGCTAAAATCATAACCCGCTCCTATTGGAAGTCCGTCAAACATTAACACGGCACGAATTACGAGACAGGACAGGAATTAGGGTTCATAAAAAGCAAAATTTGGAGAACGTTAGCAGTATTTACCTAATTTAATAACATTACTGTGAGCACCTAGCCGCCTGCAAAATCCATTCATATAAAATCCGAAAAATCGTTGCATGTAGAGTAATTGTTTAAAAAAATGCATAATGGCTTTACACTTTGCCTTATCTGATGGAAAGTGACGTTAGGTCATTGGATAGTAAGCATGCGCACCCATAGCTTCTCAAGCTATTGGCTCTGCTACCTTTCATAACGGAACACAACCGTGCTATTAGCTGATGTTTGGCAGCAGACTTAGATAACATGGTGGTAGCTAGCCAAGCGGACTTAGATGATGCCCTACCACCCACCAAACCCTTGTTATTACCGTCATCTACATAGATATAAGTGTAAGTATACGAACTAGTACACACACCTCTCTCCCCTACCCACACACACACTGCCACCACATCACGCCACCACAATTTATGTTTACGTCACTGTAACAACCGCACACAATAAACCATTCAAAAGAATAACGGAGGGAACGTTTCTTCCTGAGAGCTTATTTTCCTAAGTGTTGCGGGATCGTGTATAAATTACAGTCTCACTATTATTTGGTTAGTTCTCACTTCTCCTGGAGTAATTAGGAAAATTGTCAACGTTGCTTCCTATTCTGTATTCTTTGGGTACAGAGGAAAATTCAGGAGACCAGTAACTTAGTAAATAGTTTCCAAGCACATATTTAATTTGGACAAAATAGATGCCGTTACATTTTAATATTTGGGCTGTATTGTACGAGTATGTCCACCATGACTTTAAATTCAAACGCACTGTTTTTACGTTGGATTTGACAGGAGTGCCTCAGTAACCTAGTTCCAATTTTTTCATGTTTTTTCATTTTTGTTTAGTATACTAAATACTTCAGAGATGGTCCCATATAAATTTTATGGAAATTGATCCAGCCCTTTTTTTGTTGTTATAGAAAATAGAACAACGCCTGACCTCAATCTCAACTGATGTTAAGTTACGATGAAGTCGACGATGTTACGCATTGTTCTAGAAGGTGCCTTTACTTTTGAAGATTCCCAAATTGTAATGTTCGGGGAACACGGAAACCGGTAGGGCGTTCCATATTTTATCTGTACGCATAATAAATTTGGAAGCAAAACGGATGGTGCGAGCCGTAGGAATATCAACAGTATATGGGTAAAATCAAATAAAACCAAATATGTACTTTTTTATTTTATTTATTTTAGAGGATATACGAGTAAGCTGAAGACTTTTAGGGCAGTTCAAGTCGGTTTCTAGTTATTTTGAATGCGTTAATTATGTATACTCGAGTGCCAAAATAAGTACTCACTTTTGTACCATGTCACATTCACCTTTCAAAAATGGTAACGAGATTCAAAAGTGGGTAGGTACATATTTTTGTAATCAAGTTTAACCGTATGTAATGGTAGAAATAAAACATGTGATACTGTTATCTCCTGTTTAATACTACGAGTAGGTATATTTTGTTGAACATACGTTCAATGTAGCCAAGTACAAGGTTTCACTTTGAAATCAAACCAGTCAAATGTAGTCATGTGTGGTGAGCTGTTGTAAAATTTACAGGGACATAGTTTTATGGAACCAAACGTCGAATCATATACTTATGCGATAAAACTGCTGTAGTTGAACACGTAAATTAGCTTCGGCTGGGAAAATTAAACAGAGCTCATACTCTGATCGAACCTAATGTTCATTACATTTCCATTTGCAGAATTCCAAGTTGAAGTCGCATTGGTGCTATACCACATAGCAACGAATTTCAATCACGCGAATTAGCTATTACAACAAATTGTAACGTATTAAAATCAATAGATCGTCCCACATCGATATCTTAAGCTAACTTCCTGATAAATGGGTAGATTTGTATAAATTTGTAGACGGATTTTTAGTTTTGTTAGTTTCAATGTAAAATTGTCTTGTGTGTTATATAAAACAGAGTTAATTAAATATGTTTGAACAAGTGACTAGAAATAGTAACAATATATATATATATATATATATATATATATATATATATATATATATATATATATATATATAGTATTAATAATATATTCTTTTAAATTGATTTTATTTAAACCACATCCGTGACCTAGTGACGCTTGGACTAACCCGTCTGGCAAGCTACCGCCTTGTTACCTATAGTCTGCCGCCAAACAGCAGTGTTAATAGCACTGTTGTATTCCGATATATCACAGAGTCGGCGTCTTATTAGGGCGTAGCTTCAGGATGAGCATGCTTTCCATAAAACGGCTTTATCGCCACTTACCATCAGGTAAGATGAAAGCCAAGTCCAAACACATTAAACATTAAATTTTTATTGTTGCCAACAAGCTGTCTGGCTGAGACTTCGTCCGCGTAGTTTAAATATCTTTCTTTAACTTTAAAATTATGCCTAGTGAACCTTATTGCAATTTAAATTAGTCTATGTCTTTTTTCAAACCATATACAAAGTTCGTGACAAATTTCATCACGTTTGGATTATCCGTGTAGTCGTCATAAGGCAATATTCATACAGAGCGACAGATTTAGTGTCAGTTCACAGCGAGACTTGACGCGACACGACGCGGAGCGCATTTTTAAAGGTAATGATATTAAATATATATTTATTGACTACACGCAAAAATACACACCTTATTGAGAAAATAATGCCCCGCGTCATAGTCGAAAGCTATGGTACAAAAATCCACTTTTGTACCATTCACACTGTTTGTTCCTATGTAGTGAGTTGAGGGAAATGACAATTAAAGATGAATATGAGAAGCTTCAAAAGTGGATACATATTTTTGTACTCGAGTGTACTTGTCTACTAATTTACAATTACAATTTTGAAACTTGTTTCTATGTTGTTGAATCGGACTTCTTCTTCAATCTCCAAACAGGCAACCAATACATCATTTACATGCGCTTTCAAATGGTTTACTGCGGGCGGACGCAGCCGGGGATGGAGTCGCAGCGACTGCCAGCGACTTCACAATGCGACTCGCGACTTCACGATACGTCTCGCGGAGTCACGCCGCGCCACGTATCGTGAAATCACTATCCTCTTCACGTCCTGTTGCATCTCTGTGTGAACTGACCCTTACTATAGATTTTATGATATTCGTTGGAAGGATGATGATTGGAAACAAATTACTTCAAGTAGAGTAAAACGGGGCGCTACTGGCGTAAAACAATAAGTGAAACCAGGAAAAATATTGTATAAATGGGAGTATTCCTTATTTTTCTTCAAGAGCTTACTGCCGCAACTGAGCGGATGACCTAATGGATTTATTTCAACCCTCTGCGATTTATAACCGACCTTGGTAGGATAACCCCTTGTTATTCTCATAACGATGTCTTTAAGTGGCCTTGAGCTTGAGAGGTTCCTGTAATTGAAGTGAAGAACTGTCTTCTTTTTTAAGGAATTGAAATATATTTTGCTTCACGATTTCATCATATTTTTGTTTTAAATTTGGTTTGATGCACTTTTGGTACTGGAAATATGTTAAATAATACAAATATTGGTGTCTTGTCTGGTGACAATGATGAAAATAGAATTTAGAGTGGGGTTTTGTCACTTAATTAATAATTAAGTAAAGTTATCTTAGAAATTTTATTATGTGATTCTACCAAATTTAAAATTTAGAATATAATAATATTATTTTCTTTTATGTAAGAGCAGAGAGGTGCTAGCCTTATCGTTTTGATATCTTTTCAATAATAGTTTATATTAAAACTTTTTTTATAAAAAAACTACCTTATTATATCACTTCATTATTACAACTAAAATTGTAAAGCCAGCTTAGGCGTTATAGTGTTAGTTATACTGAACTTCATTTTTATTTGAAGTTCAGTATACATACTAATACTGCTATTTTTTCAGATTTTTAATAGCAATGGTTTAGCAGATAGAGGGGGCGCTCGACTCGAACAAAATTATCACTTTAAAGCTTAATATTTCGCAAACTGATACCTGAATCGAAAAGTAGTGTTCGTAGACCCTCAATGTTTTTCAAATACCTATCCAATGATATCCCACACAATGAGGAAGACGCGAAAAAAAATTTCATCCCCCAGTTACATGTATGGGAGCCACCCTAAAAATATTTTTCAAGCTACCAATTCGTCAGCGTGATTAATATGTTTACCCGTACCAAAGTACAGCATTCTAGTAGTAAAGGTCTCTGAGCTAAACCGCGGACGAACAGACAGACGGACGGACAGAGCGAAACTATAAGGGTTCCTTGTTTGACAACGGAACCCTAAAAATTAGGGGCTGAATAACGCAACTTCATATGAAAGTGAAGATGTTTCCTTAGTTATTTTTGTTATAAGTAATACCTATAGGGTTGAGTTTGCCCACAATATCACCTGACGTAGAGTGATGTACTGGTCAAGAATTAGCTTAAAAATCTGTAAAGCACGGAAGGGAATTCCACCTTCTAAATGATCTATACATGTGAGCAACATGAAGATAAGATGTAATCTCTTGTCTCAATCCGAGCGAAACCTTAATCTTAGTAGTCCTGAGCAGTAGCGTTGAAGTATCACTGATGGCTGGATTAGGTAGGTGATATTTATGTTTTGCGTAGCGGAAATTCAATACTGAGTTCTTGAGAACTTACTCAGAAATTAATTTAGTCTTCCTCATCGTTGGTAACTTGATAAGGGGTATACAGATAGCTTTATCTTATGTTGAATATTCTAAAGTAAAACATAGCAGTGATTATAGTGAGGTAATTTATGGTGAAAATAAGACGATCTGATACTTGTTTTTTTAAATCTGTTTACTTCTGAGTAATGTATGGAAATGCCTTCAGTAAATATTAAATTACTGAGTCAAAATAAGTATAGGTATGTATATCATAAGTAAAAATCGCTTACAAACATTCAAAAGCAAATAAAATTGAGTTTCGTGTATGCGGTGAACGATCGAGTCAAACCTACTCGGCAATCTATTACATCTTTTATTCGTTACTGTGTTTCGGCTCTACGGCAAACATTCGCTGTTGAATCCATACTAATATTATAAATGCGAAAGCGATTTTTTATTTGTTTATATTTTCTTCCTTTCCTTCGTAACGGAGGGTCAGAATGACCTGTATTTTTTGACTAAGATTAGTTGAAGGTCCGGAAAATGATATAGGGAACTTTTCATCCCGATCGAGTATGTTTTCCCATGGGACATTACGAAGTCTACAGACAGACGGTGAAACACATGTGAAACATTTATATAAATTTGAACTCTTTCTCTGTCTCTCTCCTTCGCCAACAAATAAAGCAAAGTATACACACATTACACACATTAATATTCGATCTATCAGTGTCAATCCCAACCTTTAATAATTACACTGCGAGGAAACGATAAACGTTGCCCTAATGATGAAAAATTATTTAGTTTTTTCTAGTGTCCTTAAACACAAAACATACATTTCGATTGTTATTTCCTCCATCAAATGTCAATCAAAGTCTTCGACAAAGCCAAACCATTGAAAAATAACATTGTCAGACAAGTTTTCTAATTTTTATATTTTTGTGTTGTAAATTAGCTGTTCCCTATAATTACAGTCAAGTGACTGATGTTATGTTTGGTAATGTATTATTACATATGATTATTACAATACAAATTACACACAGATACATTAAATTTGTACAAAAGTACGAGACACGTTTGTTAATTTCGTATAACCAACTGGTGACACAGTCAACTGGGTAAGTAAGGTTTTTTTTTAAATGGAATTTAGTGAAAAAACTACGAGTAAGTCTAGTAATAAAAAATGATTTGGTGTGGTGTAGTGTATGCGCCATAGCATACTCACCTGTCTCGTGTGTCTATGGGTTGGCTTGCTAAACTTCAGTAGCGAAGTGTCGATGACTGACAGTGTCAAAAGAGTCGTGGGCGAGTGAAGCCAAGCCAAGCCAGTGAAGTGATAGAAAACGTCGTAGTGACAAACTTAGTTTTTCGTTCTAGTCTCTGTACTCTAAATAATAATATTTGGGACTGTTAAAAAATGAACGCAACTATTCAACATTATTTTATTGTCCCGGTTATTCGTTTAAAAATAAATAAAATTCTTTTTAACCGACTTCAAAATAGGAGGAGGTTATCAATTCAACGGATATGTTTTTTTATGTTTGTAACCTCAGAACTTTTGACTGGGTGAACCGATTTGGATGATTCTTTTTTTATTTAAAAGGTGGTGCTTCCCTTGTGGTCCCATTACTATTTGGTACAGTTTTGACAACGGCATCCATGAGAAATCGATATAAATCTTAAATTTGCCGTAGTAAAAGTAGTCCTTTAGGGCAATTGAAGTCGGTTTCCAATACTTTTTGAACGCATTTACTTGTCTCGTATCATATTTACACTCTTTACTCAACCAATACATTGTTACAGGAGATACCTACAATTTATTACAATAAAATAGTAATTAAAGAGCATTGGATGTGCAGTGATCTTAAATTGTGTAAAAATAACAAAAAGAAAATCAACAGAATTGAATTTGTCTCAAAACAGTTTTACTCGTCAGTGTAAAGTGTTGATGACGTAACTAACAAAGATGATTTAGATTCACGGTCACCAAATCGAATAAAGTTTACGTTCTCAACATGAACAGCCTACATGTTTGTACGAAGTTGGTTCTCATAACCTGTAGATTATTTGGACTTTTTCCTGTGACCAGATTGTTCTCTTCATCAGCAAATCTTAGGTAAGGAATTGTCAATTATTTTGTTTTATAATTTTTTGATTATTTGATAGACGATACAGATTTTTAATAACAACTCTTGTTATTTCAGGTTTTCACTTTGTTCTCCATATACGATCGTTTGTATAATGAGTGCTATTGGGCAAGCAGTTCTAGTAATGTCAAGTTTTACATTCCTATTAATAAAAGGAGTGGATGCTAGAGTTAGTTGTAAGTAAATTTTATGATAAAGTGTTTTTAATTGTTTCTGTATGCGCGGTGATATGAACCGCTGCACTTACTGCTACGATCCACAACTATCACTGATATGACGCACAGTTCTAACTTCTACGAGCCAAAATGATCACGGCTATGAGCCGCAGTTCTTACTGCTTCAAGAAATAGCTTTTTTTTTATAAATAATGACTTTAACCAGTGGTTATCTAGCCAATGACGAGTAAAATTAGGTGAACAAATTTTGAGGTAATAAACTATGCCGAAGCCATTTCTTCAGCTTTCTCAATAAAATGTATAATGTGTACATTTTATCGCTTAATTTGGATTCTTGACGAGAACTTCAAAGGCCAGCCTTGGTTTCAACATTATCCGAAAGAATCCATATGCCGAATGTACTCGACATGATAAACTCTTCGGATCGCGTTGAAACCCTCGCAATTTTGCGTAATTGATACTATAACACTGTCCGTGACACTTTTTGCACTATATCACACTATTATAACACAAAATACACACATAACAGTATTATTAACGAATTACTAAACTTGCAATGAACCACCATTTTACAAGTTCGCGCCAAGAATCGAAATAGCTATTACTGATATGAACCACAGCAATTATTACTATGAACTACAGCTGTCACTGCTTAGGGTCACAGTTCTTACTGCTTCAAGTCACAGACGCTTCCAGCCACAGATCATACTGATGCGAGACATGTACCTACATCTACTGCTTAGTTCTTACTGCTATGTGCCACAGATATTATTGTTACGAGACACAGTAATAATGGTTATGAACAACAACTTCTATGTCTTAACGTTATCCCTCTCCTAGTGCTTCCATACTAAATTTCTAAGAAGATAGATAAGATAAGATAAGAATAGAAGCGTTTTTGACCTTTCACGCTTCAAAGCAAAACGACAAGTCACAGAATCTTCGGTCATAGATATCCTCTACGCTGACGACGTTTGCCTCATGGCTGACTCAGTGGCATCACTTCAGGCTTATATGGACCACCTACACGCGTCTTGCTGTAAATTTGGCTTAGTGATAAGTGTAACTAAAACACAGGTTCTAAAACAGCCACCCAGAAGTTGTCATGCAGACGACTCGAATGTAAAACTGGGCAATAGGAACCTAGAAGTAGTGTCTCACTTTCGGTATTTAGGAAGCCAAATTAGATGTGACAACAGTCTCGCGTCGGAAATACCTGCCCGCATAGCTAACGCCGCTGCAGCTTTTGGTAAATTGAATGGGCGTGTTTGGAAGTCGCACGATCTCAAGCTGCAGACTAAAATTCAAGTCTACAGGGCGATAGTTTTGCCCACGCTTCTTTACGCTGCAGAGACATGGTGTTGCTATAAAGCAGATATTAAGAAACTTGACACCTTTCACCTACGCTGCCTGCGTTCCATCTTGCATATCAAATGGCAAGATCGTGTTCCAAACACCGAAGTTCTTCGTCGTGTCAAAATGCCAGGAATCGAGGCACTTATAATAAAACATCAGCTGCGATGGAGTGGCCACGTTTTCCGCATGCCTGATAGTAGACTACCAAAAGCCATCTTCTACTCGGAACTTTCATGTGGAAAACGGAAACAAGGTGGGCAATACCTGCGATATAAAGACGTCCACAAACGCCACCTTAACGCTTGCTGTATACCGACCGACAGTTGGGAGAAGCTCGCATCCCAGAGGCCGGAATGGCGCTCTACTGTGCAGAAAAGGGTTGACCAATACGAGCAGATGCGATTGCAAGACCTGGATGTGAAGCGCCAAACAAGGAAAACCCGGCCTAAGCTCTCCTACACGTACACGTACAACTCGGCTGGACAGCTACACTGCGCTCCGTGTAGGCGCGTCTTTAAATCCAAGTTTGGGTTCGCGAGCCACGTCAGAGCGCACCACAACCTGGACTTGGATAATTGAGGGAGTCGCCGTCGCCGGACACGGCGAGGAGGACTATACATACTAAATTTCTGTTGCAATAAAACCTAAAAGTTGGAGATGAAATAAATATAACAAATTTACAACTTTATAGTAAGCTGCAATAGCAGTTACGCAGCTAATGGTTCATAGATGGCGCTTCGAGAAATAATCGAGAAAAATGTTTAAAATGGAAATGGTGATTCACTGTGAAGTTGTACTCGTATGTAAGTAATACTCATTTCACGACATCACAATCTGTGTGTCCTATTTTTAGACAGTTACTACATAAATCCAGCTATTATATTTTAAAAGACTCTGGCAACAGAAATTTAGTATGAAACTTTGATGTAGGTGGATTGACTTAAAGCATAGCAAGCAAGATACAAGCCACAGCTTCTAATTTAATACTTCAAAACGTAGCTCATATCATAGCTCATGGTGACATATCTTTTTGCTACGAGTCACTTGTGGTTCTGAGCTACATCTATTTTGAATTTAATATAATTGTAACATATGATTCCTGTTTTTATACTTACCCATATGGTTTTATTAAAATCATTGATGAATAATAATTTTTTTACAGATAAATTCGTAACATATGGCGCTGGATTCATTTGTACTCTTCTAATACAACGATTAGCATGGAAGTGGCCTCACGTGGTGCAAGAGGCGGGTCTAATAGAAAAAAATCTGCCGATGAGGCCCTCGAAAAATGTTTATAAAGCTTGTAATCTTGCGGCTGGATTCATGTCTTTGGCTTCTATAAGTAAGTAAGAGTAGCATAAAATATATTGACACTTGTCACATTATCCATCCATACCGACATCTTAAATGTGAGTTTGTCCGTTGCTATATTAAAGAAGAATGACCAATAGAACTTGCGGTCAAGCTTGAGTATCATCATATCTCTATATCATGCTTCCCTAATTGATAGATACATTGACACCCAGACCAATCTTCTTGGGTTAGAAACTAGAATTATGTAACATAGATCCTGAGATACTTTTTTATCCCGTTCGAGCAAGTAATTCTAGTGGCATACTTTCTGATTTCCACGCGGACAAAGTAACACCGTCAAAGGCTAGGTAGTAAAAAATAATCATTAAACTTTAGAGGGTAAGGTTAAAATTCAAATCTCAACTTAATTTTTTTTATTATGAGTAGGAGTCAAATTCCATTGCAGATCATTAGGGCGGAATTCCTACATGGTTAAAGCTAGTTTGTGTAAATTGACTTTGAATGTTTAATTTTGCAGTAGATCTTAGTTTAGAAATCAACTTCTATGGAAAATTAGCGGACGCGTGCGCAATCAACTATACCCTGACGGAGTCCTACTACAGATACACCATGCCGGGAATAGCTGCGTTCATACCTTATACAGGATGGAAGTTTGCTATAGTGATGGTATATGTATTTAGATAACTTTGTTTATAACCTCTTCGTCTTCTTTTTTCACACACTTCTCCCACTACAATAGTCTAGACTAAGCGTCAATAAGGGAAACCACTTGGACTATATTATAATTGGACAATTTTGAACTTTACAAAAAATGTAATTGTCTTTAAAGTTTTTCATTTTGGACATAAGTATCGCAAAAGGAAGTCATAAGTGTTGAAAAGAAAAACCATTGGGGAGACACATAATTGCAATTCAAGAACACAAAAACCTAGTGGAGAGAGGAATTACTATTGCACATGACCCTCCCTCATATTTGCCCTCGTTAGTATTTTCACGAGTGGATGTATCTTCATCACAACATTGCATCCATCAACTCCCAAAGACCTTTACCAGATTGTCAGGTTTTATCAGTGCGTGTTGCCAGTGATGATATACGGAACCGAAACATAGTTATTTACTGTGGGACAAATAAACAACATCAAACTCACTAAGTGAGGTATGTAAGGAGCTATGAATTTATCTACGTTATAAAATCAGGAATAAGGAATTTGGTTGACTTATGTATGTTATTTTAAATCTGAACTGCAAAGTATTAAATAATCAATTAATATTCATTTTTTCAGGCAATTTACATTCAAATAGTGTTTGTCGCAAACTTCACTGACGTTTTTATTGTAATAGTCAGTCTGTATCTGACTTCATACTTTGAAGAGTTGAATTTCCTAATTATACTATCTAAGAATAAAGTAAGTACCCGTAAATCTATGTGTCATAAGTATAAACCAATATGTTTTATATTGGCTTGCCTAGGGCTTCATATATCGGTATTAAAATACGAGTAAATTACTTTTAATCCGTGTGGCTGAGCGTCTGTTTGTGACTCGCCGAAGAGAATCACTAAAGTTCGTAGGAACAATAAAGTAATTGTTATAAGCGTCTCAAAATTGCACGTGTTGCAGTGGTGCATGACATTTGTCAAGAAGCAATCTAATATTATACCACATAACATGTGTAGTTGATCTTTATGTAGACAGAGAGAGACAGGAGCATGAGATAACATTTTTTTCATTATGATTCTTCTTCAATCGGACTTACGTTTTCTTAAGAACATTGTTTCTATTACCTATTATTACATTCCTTTTACCCATTATTACATTCCTTTTACCTATTATTACAATCCTTTTACCTATTATTTTCAGTATGTTAATTATTCGAATTCTGTATGGAACTCTCGGTGCGCGAGTTCAAATACATAAGCACAAAAAAATATGTAGTGTTGGACCAAAACGACGACTAAAACATATTTTGTGTTGCTGACAGCAGCTGCGTGCTGTCGAGTTTTATTTTCAATAATATACAATTTTTTTTCTGTGTATATAAGTTGAACTCACTTGCATAAAATAAAAAAAAAATTAAATGGGATCCTCTTATGTTACTTCTTTCATGCCGCGTATTCGTCATTTCTCTGTGCTCATTTCTCTATGCTCATTTCTCTATGTATACTTCAGTAATTCTTTCAGTACGTCTGTTTCAGTACCCCAGTATATGGAGTGTTCTTCGAGTGCATTACACTAAACTTAGCCGTTTGGTGAGACTCGTGGATGACAACGTTAGCCCATTCATCTTGTTCTCATTTGGGAGAAACATTATATGCATATGTGTTAATCTATTCAAAATACTAAGGTTAGTAGTTGTTAATATGTCTGTCACGATTTTTTATTCGTGAATCTACCTAAATATTTTTATAATTTTGCAGGAAAAATATGGCCCATGATGTAACACATTGCGATCAAGAAAAAACTGCTTTGTGAGTATTGTTGGTATCATTCATTTCCCGTTGTCTTTTGTCGCTTGTGTCATCCTACTATATCCTAATAATATTATAAGTGTAAAAGTTTGGATGTTTGTGACGCTTTCACGGAAAAACTACTGAATGGATTTGAATGAAACTTTACAATAATATAGCTTATACATCAGAATAACATATAGGCTATAATTTATAAAGACATATTGTGTAAATTTTACAAAATCACACTTATAATATTAGTGGGATTACATGGGCAATTTGGGCATTACAAAAACGCGTTGCCTAGCAACCGACCATAGAATATGTAATTCGTATATACAAACTTTTGCGTTTATAATATTAGTGTGAAGACTATTTGAATGTTCTACGTCAGATATTGAAATTTCTTTTGTTACTTTAAACTATTAGCCTACGTAACAGAATAAACACTATTTTGTACCTTATGCTGGAAGTGGAGATAGATGCCATCTATGCCTATCGAACAAGTAGAATAAATCCTGAAGGTCACGCGGACAAAGTCGCGGGCGGAAGCTAGTTATTATTATAAACAGACATAAAAGTAAACTAATGCATTCTCGTATGATCCTCACTCATCCCGCATAAACCACAACGTCAAATATTTTTTTTTTGAAAGAATTTGCCATCATATCTACGCCCGATTGGTAATCGCAGTAACAATTTGTTTCTGTTTCCCATCCTCCATTTTTTTTCTTAATCATGTTTTACGACCCTGGCACTGCAGCCAGTTCTAAAAAGAGGCCACACACTAAGAATAAATCACACGTGATCTAATGTCTTATTCCTCTTAATCAACGTCTTTTCTCATTATCTTCCATGCTATCCCTATTTGAGTATGGTACTCAAAGCGCTAAGTAATCTCCTCTTTCTGCTGAGCTGTCGTCTTAATAAGCATCACAATTGGAATACTTTAGCAACACTTCAAAATTATCGTTTCTCCGAAACTTGCTAAAATACATTGCTAATGACCAGCTTAGTTAAGAATTCTCATGTGAACAATGATTTCACGCTAATTATTTTGAATCAAAAGCAGCTGCAATGCACCGTGATGATGATTGTGTTCAAAAGTTTGTTGATAATATTTACCAAGATGTCAAAACTATTTATAAAATCCTGCACTGTAAGAAACCAATAAGACGTGATTTAATAAAAAGTACTTCTCTCAACAGCTTGCTACAATATTCAACTATGCTGTATGAAATGCATCAAATAATTTGAAATTTATAAGGCAATCCTTATCACAGCTTCCTTCACTCACTCCCATCCCTCCATGCAACTTTGTGGCCTAGATAAATTATAATCCTACAAAAGTTGAAGATTAGACAGTAAGAACTCTCATATTACATCTACTAATGTGAACCTATTCCAGAGTTCTCGGCAGCATTCTTCGAGCCACATACCTAGGGTACTCACTGACGTTTCTCATACTCCGAACTCTGGTGACGGCTCTATTTGCTGCCAGACTACACACTGTTGCGCAATCACCTATATCTGTACTGTATCAAGTGCCAAGCACATGCTACAGCAGTGAAGTAAGTATCTGAAAAGTTGAAATGACACCACACAGCAAACTTTCACGAAACGTCTGTCAGTTGAGTACTCAAAGGTGCCAATAGATGGCGTGGAGGGGGTTGAAATTAATCTATCATAAAACATTGATCATGGCAGTCAACACATCCCAAAAAGTATTGTTAAAAAGTTTGACAGATTTATTTACAAAGCGGTTATACTCTCTTTGGAAGGTGTATGACAGTAGGCTTTAATGCTTCAAGAAATTTAATTCTTATATAAACTCCTTTCTTAGAGTTCATGTGAAAATATATACATTTGACAGTTACATTTTGCTATCCATTGCCATGTATCCATGAACGATGATCTATTTTGTTGTTTTTCAAAAACACACCTCATCGGAGTTAAGGTCTGTATAAATGCTTGACTGACCAAAATATGTAAAATTAATTACGTAACATTTCTTAAACATAGTAGTTTAATCAAGTACTAACTACTTACTACGTAGTAGTGAAATAAGTAAAAGTTCTACCAAAAATATACAATTAAAAATAAGGCCAAGTTTGATGTATAAAATACTTCTAAATATTCATGACTAAAACAAATCCTAACTTCACATTACGTACATTCCACCACAGACTTTATAAAACCAAAAGGGGGTCAGGTTCTTTACGACTTAATGTTAAAAAAACTAAATCCATAATTTTCTTTAATGTCTAAAGTGCGTAAAATAGTAAAGTAAGATTGAAGGTAATAAACGAAACAATTGAATTACGAAACGCTAAGACACACTAGTCGCAAAAACAGAGACACGACTACACAAATTGGAGACTCATTGGTGGGTCTCGGACAAACCTACATCTACGAGTATGAAGCGAAATGTTGGTGTAACATAATAGGTGATAGGTACAGAATCACAAACTTATCCATCTTATACCATCTCCCAAAACTAAATCATAGAATTCTAAAACTTGGCAAAGCAATGCTTCATCAACATCAACAGCCTATAATATATGTCTCATCTCATCATATGAATGTATGGGCCATAGTCCACTAAGCGGGCTCACTGTGGATTGGACTTCAAATGTCTGTGCAAGACAAGCAGGTTTCCTCACGATGTTTTTCTTCACCGTTAAGCTATCGTATAATGTACTTGAATTGAAAAACAACTTATAGGTACACGGCTGGATTCGAACCCGGAATCCTCAGATTGAGAGTCCGCGCCTTATCAACTACGTCACTGACGCTTCATCAGTGACGTGAGTGAGGCTTCATCGCGCGTTGTGAAAGGGGGCTAGACGGAAAAAATTCTTACGAAAAGTTGTCACCGACACTTTTTGCTATAGTAAGTTAGCGTCATCTGTTAGTACGACGTACGTAGTAGTAAGACGATACCAACAGTACAGCTATGTGACGACAGATGGCTCTGATTAGTTGCCGCTACTCAATGACAGATGTCGCTAAAAACAAAACGTATCACGTACATAAAAAATCTAATGAAAAAACCTACAAAACCATATTTAAAATATAATGTTAAAAATCCGTTCAAACCTTATTGAAAATTTGTAAAATTTTATTACAGTTCCTTCAATTTAATTAATCGAAAGGAACTTCGTTCCATCCGGGTGTCCCTTGACACCTCTCAAGTTTTTTTTGACAAAATTTTGACATTTTAGATATAGTTTATCTTGATAAATCAACAATTTTTTGTGTATTTTTTAATAAACAAAAAAATGAACGCATTAATACACCGATAGACAACAGCCAACACAGGACAACAGGTTCTACAATTTATTTTCGTATAAACTTACTTGACTTCTGTCGTTATCATCATACTAGTGACTTAGTGTTTTTAATTAACTTTTACAATAACAAAAAGGTCACACATCCAGACGAAACAGTAGTGATTTGCGATAATACGAGTAATTGATGAATTCTCTTACAAATTTTTCAGACGCGGAGATTCTTGGAACAAATTCATGCCAACCCTGTGGCACTAACCGGTCTGCAATTTTTTTACGTCACGAGGAAAATGATTCTATCTGTAAGTTTCTTTCACAGTTCTTATTCAGAAGCAACAAGCTAATTTAAAAATATTTTGAATAACGTTGATGTTTTTGTAAGGAGTTGATGTCCTTTCTTTACTAACTTGTGTATTATTATTTTAATATGTCTTTTACTGTTTCTGAATGATATTTTTTTAAATTTCAGGTAGCTGCCACTCTACTGACATACGAATTCATTTTGCTCCAATTTTCTGATATGAATCATTAGTTTGATTTGATAATAAGAACAACTAATGAAAGTCGTAAATATTTATGGAGATTTGTTGAGACTTGGCTTATATTTTGAAAACAATATGTTTTGTGAATTATGTTTACTCTTTCTTTCTTATTACACTGTGATCATTATTAATTAGAATCTTTGTTTTACCAACTACTACCACCTTCAGGGAATTCAAAGTCCATTAGTAGACTTATGTAGCTCATGATGATGAATAAAACACGTAAATATCCCGTCATATTATTCAAATCTTTATTACATAAATCATAACCTGGCTTCATTATCAACCCTATCTAAAAATGTCTACAAAACTTTAGCCATCCATGAAATTCACAATATAGTCGGAATATAAAGCACAGCATAGAAGCACGAACAATAATTAATTCAAGATCAAAATCTCGATCATTTTACGACCAACAGATATGCAGAAATTGTATGTTATTTATTTACTTATTAAACTGTATTAAGACCAACTCGTATGTAATTATAGTCGTCAGCAGCTGTAAACAAATAAAGCTTATTAAATGAGGCTATTCTCATAATCTTCATATTGTGACAAAGAATAATAAAAATCAGATGAACACCTATTTAGTGACATTTGTTAACTAAAATAAATAAAAAGACACGCCCAAATCCGAATCCAAACTAATAAAAAGCATCCAAAAATCTGTATCCATCCCATTCATCATCATTATCAGACTATATATGTCCCCAGTCTCCTACACATACGAGTATAGTGCATTGGCCATAGTCCATCCACCACGCGGGCCCAGTGCGAATTGGTATACTTCACACACATGCCTTTGAATTTCTTTTCAGGAGTGTGCAGTTTTCCTCACGATGTTTTCCTTCACCGAAAAGTCAATGGTAAATATTTGTATCATTATCACGTATATAAATTCCAAAATAACTAATTAGAACTCATTGGTACGAGCCAGAATCGAACCCATACCTCGATTGTTCAAGGACTGACACTCGAGCCAACTGAGCTGCCATGGATTATTGTATCCACCCACACTAGTTCTTTATATACATACAGTATTATACCTCTAAATACAGAAGTGACTTTGTTTGACTGTTTGTCCTTTCTTTCCGTCGTAATGGAAGTTCAGACTTAACTAAAGACTTAACTGTTTTTTCTTTAAGGATATAGGAGCGATGGGTTAATTTTTATCCCATTGGAACAAGTAGTTCACATGGGATTATTTCTGAAGTCCGAAGTCGTGCGTAATTATCATCATCATAAACAACGGCATATGTAACAGATGGTGCACACAAACGGGGTTTCCGTGAAGAAACTTCCCACAATCACACGCTTGACCGAAAGATCGTTGATATTACATAGATAGATATTACTCCTTCTCGTATCTATTATTTATCCAAAATCACCCATTACGATACACACATGATGACAAAGGGTGACTGTTTATTATACGAAATGATCATTCGCTAGCTCAGGTTTCAATATGACAGTCTAGGCTGTATGACTTATTGTCCTTTGCCTGTCCCTATGGTATAAATTTTACAACAACAACATCTTTTGTCGAAAGAAAAGACAAGTTTAGTTCATCATTGTCATGTTCGAATTTCAAAAACCCTTTTCACGCTAGCGTGCAAAAAGAGCTTTTGCACGCAGATTTCGAACAAACAACGAAGCCTTTCCGAGCTAGTGAGATGAAAAATTATTTATGTACTCTAAACTTCATCAACAACTTTTAGGGCCAGACTTATTTTGTGCGGTCTTCGGAAGTTGTTCTAAAATAAAACTTTATCAGGATAAAATAAGCCTATTACTCATTCCATGCCATACTACTCGAAATTGTTTTTTAGAAGTCACGAGTTTAAAGTTTCTGTTTAAAATTTAAACTACTTACACTCAGTATCATTGTCCGAGTAACGTAAAAGAACCCACACCCGCTTATACCAACTTTCATGTTGTTTATTTGATCGATAAACCTTTCCACCTGCAAGTAAATAATATTACGAATAAAACTACACTACGCTATAATAATATAAAACTATCTTATACATACGTAATGGCAAAATAGAATAATAAATAATTAACGCATTCAAAAAGGACTAGAAACCTACTTCAACTGACCTAAGTCTACAGCATTCATTCCCTAAAATGTCAACATTTCTAAGTAGAACTATTATGCACTCTAAAATGGATTTGGAATTACAAAACAACATATAGTTGAATAGAAAACCTCTTCCTTGTCGGTTGAAAAATATCACTCAAAATATACGGTTGGTACAATGACATTTAACATTACTAGTGACATGCTGATAGATTTAAATCTCTTTGGGTTAGTATTATAATGACTATTAAATACAATTGCATAATGACTTCATTATGAACATATTTCTCTTAATTATACGTGTCCATATGTCCAAGTTGGTAGATAACTAAGTCATTTATAGTCAGTCTATTATTAAATATTATTAATTCACATGCTCTATTTTAGTGTTTGTAAGCGGTTGTACACATTAGAGAAGACTTTAGTTAGCTGACTGAAATATAATGAGATGTCAGTGCCTGAACACTGATATGTAATGACACCACTTCAGAAGCTATAGAGGTCGATCAGACAGCTTTATAAAACTGATAAAGCATTTGCGCACACTTAGATTATTTATAGTGTCCATTTCGTAGACCAATTTGTTTTATTTGTTTATTAGTTCTGAGTTATATCATCATCATCAGCCGGGAAACGTCCACTGCTGGACATAGGGCTCCCTCATGGTACGCCACATCGACCAGTCCCGAGCCACCTGCATCCAGCGACTCCCTGCGACTCTAACCAGGTCGTCGGTCCATCTAGTAGGGGGACGGCCTGGTAGACGTTTCCCGGTACGTGGTCGCCACTCGAGAACCTTTACTCCCCAACTTAGTTATATAGAATATATGCCCTTCATATGTCCTCTTTGACGGTTCCACGCGTGCAAGTTGCACGGCGCAACTCGTGGACTTTCATCAAACACCCGTTCACCCGAATTTGCGCTTACTTTGCCTTTTATATATAATGGGTTAGCGTACTTGGTCTTAATCTCACTCGGATGGTATGTTATGATAGGGCCGTTGGATGGTAAGGATATGCAAGCAGAATCTTCAAGCTAATGAGGCGCTGACATTCTTACTTTCATTAGTTAGTGGTAGCCAGACAGGCGGACATAGAAAATGGCCTACCTTCAACCAAACCGAGTACCGATAGGTACCCATCCCCATTGGGAATTGAACCTGGGACCATCTGGTTAAAAGTCCAAGAGTGTAGGCATAAGGCCACGGTTAACATATTTCACAAATCTTTCTTTGGTTTTAAAGACTGCTGATACAAAAATGAAACAGGATTACTTGTTTCATAGCTATCCGTATGTCTTACCTCAGTGCTATACGCATTTGTTGGCACTGAATACAGAACCATCAGAGGTTTCTTGGCAGAAGTGTGTACTCTTGCAGCCATGAGGAGAACAAGCAGTGTGCGAGCCACAATGAACGAAAAAGAAAATGCGAAGTAGATAAAGTGTTCCAGTCCGTTTGATCTGTGAATGAGACGTGAGTATAATATAAACAAAGCTTTTAAGAATGCACTATAACGTATACAGATAGATGCCCTTCGTACAAATGTACTTTGTTTCTTTTCTGAATATCATATTCTGACAATGAATATCATGTATTCAGATCTATGATATGTCTTCGACAATATCTAAAAACGAATATTTCTGCTTATATTGTTGCTAATATATATGATTTTCTATAAATTTTGACTACTATATACACATACTTACGTATACCATACCAACAAATACCGCACTATTATTATGCATACTCGTAATTTATACATAAATAATAATAATTAATCTTCCTAATTATTTGTGAGGCAATATTGGCAGCTCGCAACGCAGGTCTCCTAGTGCGGGAGCTAAAGTGTAAATCTGTTTAAAATCTAGAAAATGAACATTTTTTTATTTCTTTGCACTTTTTCTATATTTTTAGCGGGTCTCGTAAAAGGCGACAACAGCGATCACCAAGCCGCCTGACAAGCGAATACAGTAAACCCCTTATGTAGTTCAAATAGGCGGTCTATGAGAGAATTTATGTAGTCGATTGTGATTAATTTTTAGTTGGTGTGTAGAAAGTTACATACACTTTTGAAATTTAATCACCCTGATCCCTACTAATCATCATCTTAAAGATCATCTCTAAGCTAAGATGTCTACTGATTTAAAATCTAGTGCGCATGAGCATGACAATCAGATGATAAAAATTGTTCTCAGAAACAAAACCAAAATACTTACTGAAATTTACTCTGATTTGAGATATGACAAGCTACGATGTGGCCGGTATTTGACTGTCTGGAAGAAAATGAGCGATTTAGTTCAGAGACATTCACAACATTGGAATTCCTGTAACAAAAACAACATTAACATCAAAATATTTCTTCATGTACTTAAATACTTGTTAAAACCGTCCCAAGTGCGAGTCGGGAACGCGTTTTGGGAGTTCCGTACTACAACACAATATTATAATTGTGCACGTTACAACTCGACGGAAATTTAAACCAGCAATTAGTCCCCAGAAATAGTTTGTGTATGTAAATTTTTAGGGTTCCGTACTTCAAAAGGAAAAAGTTCCCCTTATATTATTACTCTGTTGTACACACGGGCTACACATCAAGCTATACATTTCCAGTATACGCTTACCTCGCATTGAATGTAATCCCGCACAATGCTAGTTCATCTTATACTGGAACTGTATAGTCAAGACCGTTTTTCTCAAGAAGCGTGGAGGTATCAAGTTTAAATTAATATAGAATAGCTATACAACCCCTAGGATCTGTTAAAAATGAAACATAGTCAACGCAATAAAAGGAATAGTCTATTTATGCCACATGTTATCACGATTTCCCTTGCGAGCGCAACATATCAAAACCTATATAGTACTTCCCATTGATCTAATATCCTGAAATTTGCCAAGAAGCAAGGTTACTTGGCCTTCACTTTATCTGATCGTAAGTGACGATAAGGCCATTGGATAGAAAAAGTGGCCACCCAAAATCCTCAACCTAATGAAGTACCGGCCCCGCTACCTTTCTAATCAAAACAAACAGGGCTATTAACACTGATGTTTGGTGACACATACGATAAATGGACTCGTAAATGTACTGCCACCAAAGAAACTGAGTATCAATAAGTACCCCCATTGGGAATCGAACCCGTAAGTTCCAGATTATTAATCGAAGGGTGTAGCCACTAGTAAATCGATGCCGTTAATATCAGTGTGCAATACTTACTTTAGACTGTAAAACAATTGTGTGCATATCCAGTACAAGTTGCAGGTGAAAGACAACAGTATGTAGACGCCGATCTTGTTATTGACCAGCCGTACTATGCGTACGATGTCCAAGTACTGTATACGGAACTCGTCACACGAGTAATTCTCCTACAAATAATTAAATACAGAAATCAGTTTTCAATTCTTTTTAAAAGGGGCCAAGTTCGATTCGGACTAGCCCAAGAAGGGAAATTTTGAGTTTCAGTTCTAAGTATAAGGAACCCCCAAAATTTATTGTTGTTTTTTCTTCTATTTTTTTAAAAAAAATCTTATTGCGGTCCACAGAATACATCTATTTACCAAGTCTCAACAGTATAGTACTTATAGTTTCGAAAAAAAGTGGCTGTGACTTACGGGCGAACAAACAGACAGACATGACAAATCCATAAAGGTTCCGTTTTTTGCAATTTGGCTACGGAACCCCAAAAAATTAGAACTGAACATGGAATAACATTTTTACCCATGACAATAAATGATTGAAATATGAACCAGTAGTCAAATGTATGCCCACTGATGGACTTACTTTCTTCAAATTTTGCTATGATGCCAAGCTTGCCATGAGGGGATTTGCCATAATTATCACACTTCGGAAATGGATTGGTGCTTGCAGTGCATCACCTGAAATTGTCAGTTACTCACCACTTACGACAACAGATGAAATGTTAGTGTTATTCTATTCAAAAATCAGTCACGCGACAGTTGGTATTAATTATTATTATCCAAATGCTTTTGGACATTGGGTGCCTAATATCGTCAGAATCCTGTCACGCACTTTCACAAGGCACTTCCAACTCAACAACCATCTGACCTAATATGCGTCTGAGAAATGCTTGGGTCTCCAGATTTTGTAACGAGGGAGAAGATATACCTATCCACATTCTATGCCCACTGCGATGTTCTCCAATACAGCATGTGAAAGCACCTTGATGACAGGGCCACAGAAGCTCGAAGTGAACGATCGGTACCAGTGCACCAGCACCTTGTCTAAACTTGCTACTTACTTTTGCCATGGCCTTTTTCAGAAGTCGCGCGTGTAGGATAAAATGCTCCGATAGGTAAATACTTATGACAACAACAATCAAATCGTTGAAGCTCCACATAAATGTAGTTTGTATGTTAAACACCTGCAATAGTGTTGGAAAACAAAATTCAGTTCAATCATATTAGGCAGGAAATGAAATTGGAACCCTTGCGCGGTGTTCAAATGATTTCCTTCCGTTGAGGGGGCGCAAATTCGGAAAATGTGGTTTGGCGTCAACTCGGTTTGGCCCGAATCTGTTCGAAATTCCGCAGAAACATTTTCATTGGGGCAAGGTGCGAATATATTGTTTTCATTAGCATTTACTAAAAGCAAATTGGGTTATCTTGAACTTATTTGCGAAGTTTTGCTAAAATAAGATTCCTAGAAAATCCTGCCCAAAAAGAGGGAGTTACCAAATCATTTTAAAACATTATCACTGAAATTGTGGCGCTGATTTCTATCAAGATATTTTTAATATCAGCTTAACGAGTGTGGATATAGTTTGATTGTTGCCACTTAGTGCCCCAATGGTACAACCAATCATTATAACATTTGGCAAACACGTATAATAAACGAATATTCCATGAAAATATAATCGTTAGAATTTTATTCAAATTTTCAAAAAATATATAGAAGACTAAATTGTACGTAATTTTAATTCATTTTATTATTTTTGCATGCTATTTTTGCATTTTATTATTCATGCATTTTATGTTCAAAGGTTATGTACTTAGCCGACAAATGTGATATATTTTATAGTTAAGATTTCTTATATATAACATACAAAAAATCTACATCTGATCATAATTTACAATTGAGAGGAAAAAATCAAAACTTCGCAATAATTATTGTTCATAGAAGCCATTAAGTTCACATTTCACGTAGAAACAGATCAATGAGACCGATGACGCTCAACAGAACATATACCAACTAGAAAAACTCGTGGGTCTACCGGTAACCGGTGATCCCCATGGCACATGAAGCCTGTCACCGGTGACCCCCGTGGCACATGAAGCCTGTCACCGGTGACCCCCACGGCACATGAAGCCTGTCACCGGTGACCCCACGGCACATGAAGCCTGTCACCGGTGACCTCCACGGCACATGAAGCCTGTCACCGGTGACCCCCACGGCACATGAAGCCTGTCACCGGTGACCCCCACGGCACATGGAGCCTGTGACCGGTGACCCCCACGGCAGACAATATGATAATAGGAAGATGAAGGAACTTACTTCAAACAACATCCCTTTCCAAAAGCTATATGGAACATAGTCGAAGATCCAGGGCATGTTGTTTTGGAAATACATCTGTCCGATATCATTTGAGGTGCATGCTCTTGCAACGACTATGCCATACAAGACAGACAGAGTGTGTTCAACTGAAAATAAAATAATATTACAACGAAAACAAACGAAACACTATGTTTATACAAAACCAACCGAGTACGTGTTAGACTGGCGCACCAAGGGTTAAACCATAAGAAGAAGCGTACACTTTCTTGTTATATTTATACAAAGTCCCATTCTACTGTGATTATTGTAGATTTTTCGCTTTCGGAACTTCAGAGGGAGAGACATAGACATAGACACATATTTATTCGGCATTTTCACAACACGACACACACAACAACAAACACACAGAAAAATATTATATACTATAAAAACATGGAAAAATAAACTAATTAAAACGATAATAACAGAACAAGTAATTTACATAAACAATTATACACAAAAATTCAATAAATAAATAATAAAAATGTGATGTCAGTATGCCGCTACCCGCGTCGCGCAGTGAGCGCCGAAAAGGTCTTCACTCAGCATAAGCTGCACTTCAACCTTCAATTGAGAGAGGGAGAGAACCATTTTTTCGTGTCCTCTGCTGACCATCAATCTCCCAACCGCGAATGGTTATTAAGGCAAACCATGTGACAATAGAAACCTAGTATACATAGTTCAGTACTAGCCTGCCAGCTTAATTATTTCAGACAAAGCCGCTTCACCGTCATACATTATCGATCCACACCTGCTTTGAAAACCAATATATATATTTGATCTTTCTGTACTCACTGACTGTACGAGTAATAAATATAAAAGCAAAATAAGAAATTTAAAAAAAAATCAATTTATGTAAATATTGTTCATCATCTTCAACGGCCTATATATGCCACTGCAGGCCTACTCTCCTACAGAGAGTGTATGGGCCATAGTCCAACAAATTTTGTTAGTAATCGAAAAAGTATGATTTGACGATGATGATAATTTTTTGATAACCCTCGACCAAATGGATCAACATAACGACATAAAAATATTTATTTACTTATTTGGCGTCTATATTCCCTTAAAACTACAACTTCGGTGTCTTCAAGTCGAGGGTGAATAGGCACCTTCTAGACCAACGCGCACCATCATAGGCCAACTTAGGCTTACCATCAGGTGAGATCGTGGCCAAGCGGTTATCTTATTCAGTAAAAAAAGCTTATGAAAATTCGTTTATTTATCGCATGACTTTCGGATCTGCCTTCATACACCTATTTGTTTTTCGTAAAGATAGACACAGCAATTATATCAATATACAAATATTCACCTACCTATTAATATAATTACAAGTCCGAATCCATGTGAGGCTGTCATTCAATTTTTTTATTTGTTCAGGAGTGTACCTGCTCCAATAAACAACTTTATCGTTTTTAAGTTACTGTCTAAGAGTATATCCAAACGACTAGACTACAGAACTAGGGCAAAGTTTAGCAACACCGACACACTAGATACTAACTTAGAGCCAAAGCAAACACGACACAAGTTGTAGCGTTGCAGTACTGGGCCACGTTTCTTGTGAAGGGCGGCAGTCTTCTCTCTGTCTGCTCCACCGTCGCGGTGAATGTTGGCCAGAACTTCGCTATGTTCGTTACTATCAGCAAGGATGTAAAACCCGTTGAGTAGAACACGAAGTTAGCTGTAAGCAAATATAAATTTGACTTTCGCAGTTAGACTGCCAAGGAAGCAGAACAGACAGTGATAGAACATAGAGAATCATGCGAGTTGGACACGCGCATCAAGCGTTCCAAACCATGGCAGGAAGGGTGCAGATATTATTACATTGAAATAAGTGTCGATTATAAGTCGAAAACTATGAAACAATCGCAAACACAAAAATAAAGCAATTATTAAAATATTTTATGAATTTATTTTATTTGAGTCACCATTTTAAGTAACGTTATCTCCTTATGCTTTCATACTAAATTTCTGTTGCCATAATCTTTTAAAATAGAATGCCTGGCTTTGATAAGTAATTACCTAAAATTAGGAGATGAAATTATAGTGTCGCAAAATAAATATCATTAATTTACAACTTTATAGGTAGCTACAATAGCCGTTACGCAGCTAATGGTTCATAGATGGCGCTTTGAACAATAATAGAAAAAAGTGTTTAAAATGAAAATTGTGACGCACTGTGAAGTTGTATGTCAATGATACTCATCGACATCACAATCTGATGTGCTGTTTTTTGATATTTACTACACAAATCCAGCTATTATATTTTAAAAGATAATGCTAACAGAAATTTAGTATGAAACTTTGATGGAGGTGGATCGCTTTAATGTAAACTTATTACATAATCAGCTGTGACAGAGTGAGATTATTTTCCCATGTTTTTTCCAGAGGGTTCCATTTTTAATAGGATGTTCGAAACCCTACAGTTTCCATTGACATAAATAAACATGTTATTTTTATACTCACTAACTGTCGTCAAAGAGATCTGACTGCCAAGGAACCAGAACAGACTGAGAGCGAACATGAAGAATTGTCCGCCGAGACTAATCAGGTAGAGAACCACATATGGTCCCTTAAGTGAAAACCTGATGAGAAATTTCAAATTATTCAGTAGATCGGCACCAGCATATATCTAGGCTATGACGACATCTGACTGCCATTGCCAAGCGTTTTACGACAAGACATCATAGGCAATCAATTCATGGAATGTTTGACGTGGCGATCTATTAGCTCATGTCCTACAGTTGAGTGGATACATGCAGCCTCATTATGTACTGAATACTGAAATTAATCTGTATTGTTAATATATTTCACAATGTTTAATATTTTCCCGCTTATATCGGTTTATTATGATGTCTTTCTGGCTGTATCATAATATTCATATCAAAGACGTTGAAATTTGCTGCGGAAACTCTCAGTGATGTAAATTGCAGATGACGTATCCAGTGACGTATTATCTTAGCTTCCGGAAGGCCTTCCGGGGAGCCCTTCTGTGTAATTAATGAAAGCCAAGTTTAAATACATCTTGCAATAGCAAACTTTATTACTTTCTAAAATTTATATATTTACCGGAAAACATGCACTGGGCCGTTGGCCATCCCCCACTAGATGTAAATAAAAATTTGATTGATTGACGGACAGACAGCCCGGTAAAGGACGCGGGGCTCGCTGGGTGCAAGCGGCTCGAGGTGGTCATACTGGAGGGTTATGTTCAGCCGTCGACGTTTCCCATCTGATGATGATGATACTAGAATACTAGATTGAAATTTTTCATTAGTTCTGAAGCTGGCAGTGCCCAGAGAGAGGTATGGTGCATTCTATAAATATCATGAACATCTTCATAACTTTCCACAAGTGACTGCCTCAAACAGGGTCACGTCAGACTTTTTAAGTGGAGATTAATCATCACAATACTCGTATCTCAATAGATTGTCTCACATATTTACTTACCTGAGCTTCTCGCTCGTTGGTTTTGTGAGTCCTGATAAGGGCATCAAGCCAAGTACACGTCCACAAAGTAAGGTGTGTCTCAACGAGTCATGAAGACCATTGAACTGTCCTTGAAGAAGGTTCAAGCGTGTCTCCAAAAGAACTCTCTTAATTACATTTTTCATTGTCTCCTATAATAAATACAGGTGTATTTCTTAGGCTAAAATGTCTAAAGCTAAAATTATATGAGAAAAATTAATTCTAGATTCACACACTAACCCATAAAGCATAGAAGGCGTTTAATACTTTTATCTAATTACAAATAGTTTTTTTTATGTATTCCTTCATCTCACCTGATGGCAAGTGACGATAAGGACTTTCCAACCGGATTTTCTGTTAACACTGCTGCTTGACTGCACACCGAGCACCACTAGGTACCCCCGCTGGGAATCGAACCCGGGACCTCCTGATTGTTAATCCAACATTTTTATTGTTCTAGTTTTTGTTCTGCAACGATAGTTCTAGGCATGCGTGACTTAGGCGCAGATTTCTCATTTTGATTGCTAGTGGAATATATGTACATACTAGCTTAGTACCACAATGTGTAAATAGACATATTACTTATGTTACAAAAAATAGCATAGACAGTTCCTATCAAAATTATGGCATAATTCCGTCCTCCTGATTGCCCCTTACCATCAAGCTACAAACATAACGACCCGCTCTTGCTTCGCGTAGGTGAGAAATTCGAAAGATAATTGTTTTGAATTATATTTGTATTATAAAGACTCCTCATACTATTATTTCCTAAAAAAATCTTTATATGAACATAATTGTATGTAACAGTGAGCCTTTTGGGTGTTACCTTTGGGTTTTTCAGCGTCCGAACAATCATAATAAAATCACGCCCACAAGAATCTTACTGCATGTTGAAAGGCATTGACTAACTTTTCATTTCCATACAAATGATTTCCACGCAGATGAAGTCGCGGGTTAGTAAATAATAAGTCAAAAAGATACAATACCGTTCAAGCCAGTCTTCGTAAAAATACAATTTGACCTTTGAATTCGTTAGTATAAGCATTATAAGTATGACACCATTCCATGTACGCTCCGTTAAAATCTAAGGCGCTTGAACATCGGTTCACTTCGTAAAGGAAAACAAAGACGCTTCAAGATTCAAGTTCGTAATTTCAATGTTTATCACTTTAGACATGTTTATTTACACACTGAACTTGAAGCGTTAGGTTTACAAACATTTGAGGGCTTGAAGATATTTCCTTGACGCGCCAGCAAAATAAGCAAGGTTGTTGATTTAGCCCTATATTGCATCAACATGTCAGGCTCTTGTGTTGTCTGTTTACATTTTATAACACTCCCTATGGAATAATTTCGTGCACCAAGAAGTGCAATAGCATAATAGTTATAAGTTCACCAGCAGCATTTGAGTATACCTCACAGATTGGCACGATGTAGTAGCTTTTCGTGAGGGGATTTGGGATTAACAGTAGTTTGGCAGTAAGCAATCAATAATACGCACGTAGACGTATCTCCCAGGTCTCATAGAACAATATCTACAATCATCATCAGCCGGGAAACGTCCACTGCTGGACAAATGCCTCCTCCATGGTATGCCACATTGACTGGTCTCAAGCCACTTGCATCCAGCGACTCCCCACCACCTTTACTATGCGCATGTGTACTACTACTTCAAGTTACAATAAATTTAAAGATTAGATCGATTAATAATGCAATTAACAATGATGGTCTCGGTTCGTAGCGTCGGTGTAGAATGAGAGGGATGAGAGGCATCAGACCGTCGAAAGAGAAATATTGACAAATTTTACCATAAAATTGTTGAGACGATTGACATTTGAACATGAAATCTCTTTGACCATTGTCATGCGTCTGAGTCTATCCTGGCAGATTCAATAAACAAAACACGATATAGCATTTTACAAGTATAGAACTAAATAAAACAAAATGTTCTAATTTGTAATATTTGAGAAACACGCGTTGATGTCTTTCATGTTGTCTCTTTCTGATACATTGAAATATGCATTGGCGTTGTCGCAAAATAGCTGTTCCCCCACTTTATAGTTGTGAATAATTTCTGTTGAGTTCTCCACCCATTCACATTGTCATATTAGGACACAGGGAGGATATATGGTGTCTCATCGTTTCGTGATATAATTAATTAAAACGACATGGAATTAGAAGAAATGACACGTTCTACCAATGCCTAGTCTTGAACACTTATAATTTTAAAAGTGCATTATGAAAGAAAAGTGATTTAGTTACTATTTTTGAATATTTTGGCTTAGTTTATTTATAGTTTATATAAAATATATAAAACGCGCGATACCAGTAGGACTTGACGTTAAAAACAAAGATGGCGTCAATAAAATGACATTTGGCGCTGTCAGTCAGTACAAAAAGAATGATTTTATAAAATTAAAACAAAAGCAAAAATGTAATTATAGTATTCATCTGTACATATTTAGATTATTACTTGATTTTTGAAATAGTGTACAAGTGCAGGCCGAATTTGAAACAACTCTTTTCCAAGGTAGATTTTATATTTATCTCATGTAAAACGTATTTACTTAAACTGTTTTTAATTAAATGACAGGCATAAAGTATTGTTTACTTTTGTGGCATCTACTGGAGTGAACCATGTGTAACACTGAAACAAAAATACATATTTTCATTTTCCTTGTTCTAAAACTCTGCCTAACATAGCTAAGCTGAGAGCCCCTAAGCTGAGAGATTATGAAATTATTATTATACTGAATATTCAGTCAAATAGTCTTTTTCATATCTTTTTAACCGACTTCAAAAAGGTTATCAATTCGACGGGTATATATTTTTTATGTTTGTTACCTCAAAACTTTTGACTGGGTGAACCGATGTGAATGATTCTTTTTTATTTGAAAGGTAGTGCTTCCCGTGTGGTCCCACTTTAATTTGGTCCAGTTATGACAACGACATCCATGAGAAAACGATATAAATCTTAAATTTGCCTTAAATAAAAGTAGACTTTTGGGGCAATTGAAGTCGATTTCCAGTTCTTTTTGAACGCATTTATTTGTTAAACTATCGTGTCTTGAATACCACGTAAGCAAAAGAAAATCACAAAGTGATAGAAATGCAGTCAAATAAATTAGGTGTAGCTTTAAGAAGCTTTCCAGAATTGTTTTCTATTCAAACATATTTTTAGTACACATAATATCAATAAAAATGTGTACTTTTTATATACTACGCTAATAGTAATTTATTCGGAACGCTGTCCTAAACGAGAAAATAATAAGGATGTCACGTCAACCCACGGCCATCAGCCTGTAATGACAGGTTCATTAATTTTGATAAGTCCTGCCATACACTAACAATAGTCATTGACACTTGCGTAGTTTTGGTAGTTAAATTCAGTACTAGCTATGATTTAGCAATTCTAGATTTACTTTACATTACCTTGTTCCTTTCCGCTTCAAAATACCTGTCCCTTCCAAGCATGGCCTTCGGCCGTCTTCCTGCTTCCTCAACTCCTTATCTACCTCTAGACACTTAACTCCAATTTATTGTTTTAGGTCATTAGAAAAAGTTACCTCTAAACACCGTATCCAAGATGTGGGCTTCCAGAATCATAACTTTGTCTTCAAACAAAGAGTTTTGAGCAACTTTGTGTGTTTATTAACTAACCACTATTTGAACCAAAGTAAAAGTCAGGTGTGGTCATCTAATTAATGATTAATTATAAATTTCTGCTCTAGCAACCGTCTTACCTGTTAGTCGTCAAAAGTGGCCTGCTCACTGTCACTTCAGCTTAACGGCGTGAGTGAGGTTGGGTATATCATACCCGAGAAGTTTTTAAACACAAATTATTTAATGTTACCGTTGATATGTGAGTCCTGTCGTTGGAGGTAAGGGTGCGCGGGAACAAGTACAGCCTTGATTTTAATGTTGCGCCGGCGGCGACGGAATACAGCAAAACCACGTTAGCACGTGTGTATGGGGTGTAATTTTGGTGGTATATAAACGATCTCATAAATAATTAAAGTTCCTTGTTTAGTTCCAATAATTTTAAAAATGCTATTGTTATGTGACTGGTGCTGGCCGCGCGTGACCCCAGAGCAGGCGCCTAATTTGCACAGCGGCTTAGCCTCGCCGTACAGCGAGTGTAGTAGCGCCAGTGTACTGGGCACCATGCCGCACGGACTAGCCCTAGACCAACCCTAGACGAAGTGTTCACTTTGTAAATATAAGTTTTTTTTTGTTTTTTATTATTATTATTGTATTTTTATTATTATTAGTATTGTATAAGTTTGTAATTGTAAATAAGTTTCTATTAATCACAATAACTAAATGTTCCCACTCATATTAAAAATGTTAGACTTTTTGTTACCTTTTTTAAAATAAGTTTATTGCCCAGTAGGGGTACCTATCTATACTCAGTTGTTTCTTTGTCCGACTGGCTAGCTACCACCAAACACCATGTTACCTAAGTTGTGTACCGGTATGACAGGTATCAGAGCTAGCGCCTCATTAGCTAGATGATTTTGGGTGCACATCGTTTACCATCCAACGACCATATCGTCACCATCGGCGAGATGAAAGACAAATGCAAACCAGTTATACATAAATAAACCTTAAAACTGTTGATAAACTAGGTATACGTACTTAAGTTCTCTTTACAGATTGCTCGTCTGGCGTGACATTCGTTTATGAAAAATTGATACCCTTTCTTGTACCGACTGAACATCATACAGACCGGCTCCGAGTCGTCGATCGGCAGATCGTCGCAAATGCTGTCACAAGCATTATCGAAGCGTAGCTTTTTAGCTCCAATCTGTTAGAAAATGTGTTTTAGTATCCCGTGTCCCAATGTAACCTTGCGCAAAAATGAGCAAAGACGCGGTCTTTTGCGAAAGATCGCAGGAAATATGTATATATGACTATGTTATATGTTGATATAATGACTTGATTTCAGTGGAAGTAGAAAATGTGAGTGTTTGCCGCTCGTGTGGAAATGCCTCCGACCACAAATCGGTGGTCTTTTGCAAAATGTTGTAGGAATCAAGTTTTGTAAAATTCTGAAATTCAGTTTCATAATTTGTTTTTCAGAGTTTAGTTTAAGTTCTAAAATAACTCTTTACAAACAAATTGATTTTTGAACGTTGATTTTTTTGTTCTTTGCTTTATTATCTTCTGATTTTACTATAGAGTGGTTATTTATTAGGGCATACAGTTATAACCACAGCACTCTTACTAACTATATACAATGACTAACTATTTTAATAATCTGTTGATCCATTTCAAAATTAAGTGCGATTGTGTGTTACCTCTTGACGCTTTAGGTCATTTAGGTCAAATTATTGCGATGAACTTTGGTAAATTTATTAAATCCTCACATAGGAAGTTGCAAACAAAAGGCTGGTACATATGAGTTATAGTCATCTAAAATAGTTTTATGATTCCCTGCAGAATATAGCCGCTTCTAAATTTTATTAGCTTTGAGATTTGATAGCAATGTGATTCTATCCAAGACTATGGTTGGATAGTTATGCAGAGAAAACCCACTGACCGTTTGACAATGCCGATAAATGTCAAGGTTTCTAAAAATACATCATCATCATCATCATGTACAGTCTGCGGCAGTCTGCCAGATACAGGCCTCTCCCAGAGTGCGCCACTCGATTCGGTCCTCTGCTCTCCGCATCCATTCACGTCCGGCTACCCTACGTAAGTCGTCTTTCCACCTCGCCGGGGGACGTCCTACACTACGTTTGCCTAGGCGTGGTCTCCACTCGAGAACTCGTAATACATACTTCTCTAGTATAGAACGCGCTAAACTTTTAGACCGCACCAAAGTTACATTCCTTTCAAGTCACCCTTCGCCGTCCATTTTGTTACAGAAGTGTATCGCCTCGTGTTACAGTGTGCAGGAGGCCAACTACAAGCTCTTAGTAGCTTCAGTAGAAGTTTGGCGTGAGCTGTAGCTACTCGTATACGTAAGTTAATGTACTGTCTAACTATAAGTCCTCCTAAGTCTACAGATAACTTACCGGTGGCATTACTATAGATTTTTTTTCTAGATATTTTACTTCGCTAGTTGATAATTTTGTTGATTTCGCTGCAAATGTATCTAAAAATTGACAGTATGGTTAATGGAGAAGGCGAAGAAATTAGGTGTTAGTTAAAGTTATTTCATAGGGTCAAAGTATCTATTTCATAGTTTAATTGGCTAATATTGGTGTATAAGATCAATCATTTTGTAAAAATAGCTGTAAGCTTTCCGAATAAAAAAGTAAAGTTGTAGAGAATGTTAAAATTTTTGGTATTTTTCAAAAGTGTGTTCTATCATTGCAGCAGTGTAAAGCAAATGGCACATCTCACCAACTACGAGAAATTGACCACTGTACCACATACATAATAAAGATAGGAAGAGGAAGTTAATGTTAAGAAACTTACGACCTATGCCTCACATCTCACACGTCAACTCACAGAAGTTTATATATGAAATGTCTCGTTCTCACACCATATATTTATAAAAACACGCTCACAGTAACGATCAACACTAAAAGAAGAATATAAAATTATTATCCTCATAAATATTCACCAGATAAAACATCGACTGACGTGACAAATTCCTTGCTATATCCAAAGAAATAATTCATTTTCTAAGGTATAAAACGAAAACAATGCAATCAATCATGATCGCCCGCCCCACCTTTAATATACTCTACTTCCTTTGTAATATTGTATTTCCAATATTCGCAAGTCTTTCTTCACCCTATGTTATATCACGTTTTGTAAATTATGTCGCTCAGTAATGCGGAACTTTAGTGAGCTTTAGTCATAATAAGACCCATAATTTATAATTATCTATTCACCAAATTTTCTTTTTAAATTGCAGATATAATTTTTTGGTCTCTCTGACTCCTAATTACCGATTTTCATGTATATTTTTTCTGACTGTATGTTGGATGAAACCTTTTCACGTTTAAAAGCTAGTGATTATACTTAAAAGTTGGTATGGTGTACAGTTGGTATGGTCTACGTTCACGAAAACCGAATATTTTCTTGTTCCAAATAGAAAATTTTAAAATCAACGCAGACGAACGACATTGCGTGATAATGCATTATCATACTACATAAAAAAGTGTAAGTTACGAACAAACATGGACGTGTTTATTGATTCACTCAACTCGCTATAATCCTGTGGTGTAATTCGCTATAGATATACATCTTTCCAACCTCATTGATGGATTTGCTGACGTCATTTGGTATTGATCCTGGTTTCCTAGAAAACTAGACTAGAGATATCATCATCATCATCATCATCAGCCGGGAAACGTCCACTGCTGGACATAGGCCTCCCTCATGGTACGCCACATCGACCGGTCCCGAGCCACCTGCATCCAGCGACTCCCCGCGACTCTAACCAGGTCGTCGGTCCATCTAGTGGGGGGACGGCCTGGTAGACGTTTCCCGGTACGTGGTCGCCACTCGAGAACCTTTACTCCCCACCGGTTATCGGTTCTTCGAGCGATGTGACCTGCCCATTGCCACTTCAGCTCACTGACTCGTCGAGCTATGTCGGTGACCTTCGTTCGTCTACGGATTTCCTCATTACGGACCTTATCACGTAGAGAAATTCCGAGCATAGCTCGTTCCATTGCTCGCTGAGTGACTTTGAGCTTGTTTATTCGGCCCACAGTAAAAGACCAGACTAGAGATATCACCAGCCAAGAAATCAGCGAGCAGCGAGGTCTCAAAGTCCTTAGTTAATAGCACCCCTCTTTTGATATAAACTTAACAACAAATAGATCGTTTGTAGTTTTTTCTTCTTCTATGCCATAGTCCTAAATCGAGAAAATATATAATTAAATATTATCAATATCGACTTACGCAAGATTAAAGCGCTCAGAACACAAAGAACGAGCATTTTCTCAACATCTACAAGTGCCAATAAAAACGTTTACTGCCTATTTCTAACAAGCAATTCTTTGCTCGTAAGTAATACACACAGATTTCTAATCGTATAGATACACACGAATATAAATTGTCCGTATAATGCAGGATTATGCATGCATGCTTTAGAAGAACCGGGGGATGGGCGATGGGCGTACGAGTACGTCGTCACTTATCAGCATAAGGTAAGTCATACATATAAACAAACTTTCACGCCATCACATTTCAACTTATTACATTGAATCAGTCATGGTGGCGTACCATAGGCACAGGCCGGACGCTTCAAACAATTGTCGTGATATCGGCTCGGTGATTTGGCCATACATCGAATGGATGACGTCTGTATATAAGTGCATGTGTGAGTGGATTTGCGAGCGCCATATTACTGGTGCCTGATCCGGTCAATTTCGTGCGGGGAGAGTCGAGGAACGTAAGTTATGTACGTAGTAACTATGTTAATTATGTGCCATGGGTGTCTTTGACCTTAGAGCGGGTTACTGAATTTTGAAGTTATTAATACTAGGAATGGCCCTTGTGTACAAGATAAATGCAGGGTTTTTATTATTGAAACTATTAGTTACTTGTTGAAAAGTATGCTGAGATGAGTCCTGTTTGACGACACATTACCACACAATGCCTATATACGGACATTAATAATGTATTATTTTTAACTGTACGCAATTTATGTGTCAATTGTATTTTTGTATTGTGTTGTGTGTGTCTTAGTCAAATAAATATTTTTCTGTTTCTGCTTCTATTATCTATTATTGGTAGCAATATATTAATGCTTGTGTATCTATGTGTTTGATATCGTTGGTAATAACGAATAAGTTTTATTATCTCGGGCAGGGAAAATATATATTACGCAAGTAAATGGTTTGGTTTATTGCTAGTAAGAGAACAAACAGTGCTTGGTGATTTAGTTCTTGTGAATCATGTTCTCTCCGTTGAATTGTAGTAGCACCAGCTCATACGTCACCACGGTCCCCGCCACCTGCACGGGAAAGTTAATGCTTTAACGGCAGTGCCCTTCTTCTGAACTTGGCTCCACCTCGTGTGGTAAACCCTCATAGCGTTTTAATATCCCCTATTATACGACAGTTGCATAAATAACTATAATGATATACTAACTAACTGTAATCTTGACATTGGTACAATGAAATAAACAATCTAATCTAATCTAATCTAACGGCAGAGAGATTTAAATATAGTAATAGGTTATAGAGCGGTCATTGGGAAACGTTTCATATAAACATTTTGATCTCAAAAGTCAATGGTATGTCAAATGTCTTGTACGGCCGCGTGACGTGATGTGACACTAGATTGAGTAACTTATTACCAATTGGTAAAAGTTTAGGATCAAAATGTTTGTTTGCTTTGTCCGGTCTATTAATATTAAATGTCTTTGACTAACGGTAAGAATAATATCCTTTGTGACGTAAAAGAACTGAAGTCCGCTGAACGCCACGTAGTCGCCGTGTATTTGATCGATGAATCTTTGAACCTGTACACAAATAATTGTAATTATAAATAGTTTGGCACATATACAGTAACTGGGACTTTTATCCGTGCTTGCGTAGTCTGTATGGAATCGATAATACAATGGGTGGACTTGACAACTCTCATCTGATGGTAAGTGTCGTCAGGACCGTGAGACGGCTAGCCTGTGCACCCAGAAGCTTCAAGCTAATGGAGCGCTGGCTCTGCTACCTTCCATACCGGAACACAACAGTGCTACTAACGCTGCCGTTGGTCGGCAGACTTACATCACATAGTGATAGCTAGCCAGGTGGACATAGAAAATGCTCTACCACCAACCAAACCAAGTACCTAGAGGTACCTCACTGTGAATCTATCTCGGGACCTCCAGTTTGTTTATCCATTAGGAAACGGCAGCGGTACTACTTAACAGAATATGACATTTTTTTTTGTATCGGAACATTCTGTTTCGAATCAACTTTACTTACCTCATCACAATAAGCTAAAGATGACACTTCGTACAGCGCCGGCGCAGCGGACATAGAAGCCGTGTGAACGTTGGCAGCAATCAGAGACACTCCCAGAAACCTCCCCAGTATAAACACCAGCGAGAAGGTGAAGTATACCAAATGTTCGTATCCGAAAAAGGGCCTAAAAATTCAAAAAAAAAAACCAGACAAGTTATTTTACTTTGACACCGAGCTATTTCACTACTTTTAAGCACTTAGTGGTAGCTCGCCTGACATAAATAACACAATGTCGTACCATCAACCAGACCAAGTATCTGAGATATCTCGCAATGAGAATCGAATCCAAATCAAACCGGTTCTGGGTTTGATTCTGAGCTCCGGATTGTGAGTACAAGTAGGGGTAGTTATTACCAGGCAATAGAAATCGCAAAAAATTTACTCACCCACTTGGATAGTTTGGACAATTCTCGTTCATTATATTATTTAATGTGGAACCATGTCTGGAACAAAACATAGATTAATATCAGAATTAACAAAACAGATTAGACAGATAGAGACACTTTGTTTCAATATTCGATCTTTGCCGATTGCTTTGCTCAGTCAATACGTAACATAGTAAGCATACATACTTCATCATCATGTACATCCTGCGGCAGTCCACTGCTGGACATAGGCCTCTCCCTACTACTACTCTCCACATCCATCCATCCGGCTACCCCATGTAAGTCCACTTTCCACCTACACTACACTACGTTTGCCTAGGCATGGTCTCCACTCGAGGACTCGTCTTCTCCAACGATTTGACAGTCCAGACAGTAAATATGGCCGGCCCACTGCTTGCTTCAGTTCAGCTTGCAAAATACAGTGAGATATGTCTGTCACTATGGTTATTTGACGGGACATTTTGCTTCGTTCCGAATGCGGTCGGTGAGACTCCGAGCATACGAGTAGCTCTTTCCGAGCACATAACAAAAATTCCTGACAACATCACGATTCCAACGAAGATGACTCCAACTGTTTCTTTTGACAAACATTTCCATGACCAAATTCACGTGTAAATATTGGGTGATTTACTCAGTGAACGTATATAACTTGACATTAAATTGTTACTAAGGTTTGCCAGATAATTTTTAATTTAAAATCAAATTATTTCTGAAAAGAGACGAAGAAATAATTATAAGGTATATAGATAGGGCTACGAAGTAAACAAGTAACAAGAAAGTATGTAATCTTGAGATCTATTCTATCTTGATTATTAACAGTAAAGTCATTTCAGAAAAGATCAAATCAGTAGACAATATAATATGTGGAATGGTTAAGTATATTCGTGCTGTGACAGTAAAAGTTTTGCAGATAAAAGTGCTATAAAAATTTATTGCAGTAAGAACGGTGGCGGAGAACTTTTTGTGCACTATAATTCCTTGTTTGGGTACCACTGCCAGTTTTTCTGGATCCTGAGTTCAACAAGTGTAAATGAGTTTATTTGGATTTACTTAAAAAATATAACATAGCCAGTGCACGAATTGAGCCTTTCGCGTAATCACAATTCTGTCATATGGCATCATTATCACTCACCCTTAGGCAAAATGAAGGCCAAGTGACCAAGCAAAAAACGGAATCATTTCTAAAAAGCATTATTTGGTAAATACAATATACGAACGCAAAAACGTTGAACAGCTGCAGGCAGATAAAGAACAAGTTGCTTGAGAACGATATGAAGACAACGCTGCTGATGACCTCATCAAAGCGACGCACCAATCGCGTGGCTCGAGTGTAGTCCTCACGTAACATCCGCCAGAAGCATGGAGATGCATTCTCAAAACAAAATAATAATGTCAGTTGGTTGGCTTTTCGGCACTTTGACTCGCTTCCTCTATAACTCAAGAACCAGATTCTTCTCGAGTGGCAATCACGAAACAGAAGAAAAAAAAATATCATGTCATCTCTCCAGTAGACACGAGTAGACCGACCTAGTAAATGTCGCGGATAGCTACTTATCATCACTTATAATTGGTCTTCCTTCAAGAGCATCGTCATGGGGATAATTAGTTCCACGTCAAAACACAATGAGCCACGTATATACAGAGGTATAAACTGGATCTTCATCACTATATGCCGATTGTAGTGTCTAGCAACACTAGAAAATTATAGTGTGAATTTTTCTCGAGTTACATTACACACAAATACATTTAATATTAATAGACCGGACGGATAAAGCAAACAAACATTTTGATCCTAAACTTATTACCAATTGGTAATAAGTTACTCGGTCTAGTGTCACATCACGTCACGCAGCCGTACAAGACATTTGACATACCATTGCCTTTTGAGATCAAAATGTTTATATGAAATGTTTCCCAATGACCGCTCTATTACCTATTACTATATTTAAATCTCTCTGATTACACACAATTTTGAAAAACAAATGACTAACGCAAGCTTAAAAAGCAACAAGTTCCCAGATAGGTTTATTTTCAAATTTATTTTGATATTGGCGTTCTATTTATTTTATTGTGAGTGGCCAGTTCCTTACACTGTTAGTAGACCCGTACCATAAAGAATTAACTTTGTTTTGTTGAATAGAAATATTTTTTTCGTTACTGTTTGCCACCAAGCGTGACGGGTAAATCATTTTACTTGTAGTCATCTTATTCATATGAGCTTGTTTTCATCTACGGAACCTTCGATCAGATTCAATTGAACGTAAAGTTGTTCAGACTATGCAAGTATTCCTCGGGTACACATTAGGCCCGCATGAAGATGCGATTTTAGACCCGACCCACGACTTTGTTTCCTGGCTTGTACAACTTTAAACAGATCTCGTAGCGTTTCAATTAGTTAGTAGAACAGATGTAAGCAGACATGTAACGCAAAGGTGTAACTCTGTTTTTTTGAGAAAAAACTTGTCGCTAATCACTTTAGTCATTTTTCAAACATCAAAACCTTCATCAAGTGCAGATGAATAAAATTTTCCAAAACAACAATATATTTTTCTGGTTTATCAACCTATTTTAAATTAACTAACTGTAATTAGATAGTTTGATAAAATTACGTGTAACTTGCGTTATGAATATCGATTATTAATTTAAATATTTTTAATCAAGTCGAAGTGTGTAAATGTCAAATTTCATATGAAATCATTTCACTTACGAAGGACATCAAAGAGTTTGAATAGACAATATTTCCTGGCATGAAAAATCTAAAGCAGAAAAAATATCGTAATCTTTCAAATTCGGATAAACTCCTAACCTCAGATAAAATAATTATTGTAATAATACCAATACAAAATATATTCTTGATTATTTGAACGACTTTTACAACAACAACAATTTAGGTTCAGAACGTTATCCTACGCGATTCATTTTCCCTGTTATCACATCACTACTGCAAATAGTGAAACACCTGTTTTAAAATTGATGTAAACTTAATGTATTCTGATGCGATTTTCATTCAACTACTGCAATGAACTCGCATATAATTCGCAACTTGTTCGCAACCCATGCCTTCAAAGTTCGCACCGATAGTGTTGTAATTTCGACGAAAAATTGAGCTACTTCACTCGACATGAAGTAACAATAGCTTTTGACAGCCTGGCTGTGAAACTGTGCATTCAGTTTATTGATTTATAGTTCACGCCTTTCACTGGAAACATTCGATTTACGAGCAACTAATTGGATGTTTCAAAGAGTATTAATCTTTTATGTTGCTATGCTACCATGAATCTTCATAATAGTACGAACTATTTGCTGGACATGGGATTTCCTCATGGATTTTCATGCTAAACGGAATTTGCGAGGATTTGCCATTATCAACACGGTTATAAGGTAAATTGGCTGGCGGACTCACTGATTGAAATTCGGATGAAAGGCGTAGCTTTATCAGAATAGTGTTAGCTATACTTGTAAATATCTGTTCAGATGTTTTTTTTTCTTCAGATAATTAGCTGCTTTTCTGATTGTTGCAGTGATCTCAGGCATACAACGAAAGTGTGATAGGTTTCAAAAAGTTTTTAATACATTTAACTTTCACTTGTTTCACAATTATGTCGAAAAAAATCAAAATGTTAATATTACATAAATATTTACAAATTGCACTTAATATCACATACAGCAGCAACAACAACAACAGCATTTTACAACCGTAAAACTGTAGCCGTATTTATAGTTTACAGAAACAGTTTCTCTTTTTCACAGTTTATATGACCTAGTTTCTTCGTTTTCTATGGTTACAACTCTTTGGCCCAACACGAATGCGCCCTCCAATTGTTGCGTTTAATTTTCTACCTCAATGCTTTTATCCTGCGCCGGGTGAATCTAATTTTATTCCCAAATAACTTTACTGTAGTTAGGAGCTTTTGGGATGCCTATTGCCTATTCCTGGAAACGTGTTTGGGTAAACATTCCAAAGGCGGCGTTGCTTCTGTTCCAAGCGGATTATTTGATCGTTCCTTTCAATTGTAAACAAAGCTAATAATTAAATGTAGACAATTGTTGTCAAAAATTAAAGAACAGAATTGAAATTTGTAACACAGAAAAATGACAATTACAATTACAATTCGGAGGTCCCATGTTCGATTCCCAATGGGGTACCTATCGATACTCGAATTAGTTAGGCATTTTATGTGTCTGCCGGGCTAGCTACTACCATGCTACCCAAGTCTGTCGTCACTTTGAAAGGTAGTAAATCCAGCGCCTTATAAAATCCACTGTTAGAAAATGTAATATATGCGGTACAGTATTTTCAAACTGACTCGTGTGTCTATGGGTTGATATGTTAAACGTCTATGTCGGAGTGTCAATTACGTACAGTTTACGAGAGCCGTGCGCAAGTGTGGAACGCTTAGTATACCGAACACGTGGTCGTTGCCGAGCCAGTGAAGTGCTATACAACGTCATAGGGACCAGCTCCTATATAAATCTTTTCCGACGTGTTGATTCATGAGTGGAACGTGGACTATAATGGATGTTAAAAAACAACCAACAGTTTCCATTAATAAGCAAAATTTTATCGATTGACGGTGAATGGTGAGCAGCGCAAATATTTTGATCTGTCATTCGCTTCGCTCGGCCTCCTAATCCTACAACACTCATCTAAATATTGCTAGTTTTCCAGCTTCTATAGTAATATAATATGACATCATAATACTTGTCGGCTGTATAAGTCCACTGTTGGAGCCACGATGAATGAAAAAAAAGGCCTATTAACTGGCGTGATCCTTAGTGTTGGATCGCAGTAAAATGTTATTTCAAAGGTATATAATTAAAGACAAAACAACAACTACATATGTATTCCTTACCGTTCCTTTAGTTGAGACAATCTTCTTATTGATAAGATTCAGTATTGAAGTAAGATAAAAACTTATGCAGACTATGAACAGGTCAGAATAGTTCCAAGAAATAGTTGTTAGTATGACGAAAATCTGAAATTGAAAGTCAATTTACTTTTTGGAATTCCTATATTATTCGGTTGAATAGAATGGAACTTTAATATAAGTTTACTAAGCTCTACCATACATTTCCAAAAGTTCTGTTTACAATTTCTCTACATTTATAAAATAATTCCAAAAACCCAGCCGGGCTTTTTGTAGTCACTGCTGTTTATCGACACACTATTGATTAATGTTTAGATTATGAGTAGTTATTATAAATTGAATCCCGTAAAGAGGTCACTTTTAGGGGTCTAATTGATAGTAACTGCACACAATCTATATATCAATTCATGACTGTATGTATTCCACAGATTCATCATCAACAGCCTATATACGTCCCCCACTGCAGGGGCTCAGAGGCCTACTCTCCTACAGAGAGTGGCCATTAGTCCACCACGCGGTCCCAGTGCAGATCGGCGGACTTCACATGCCTGTTCAAGACATGCAGGTTTCCTCACGATGTTTTCCTTCACCGTTAAGCAATCGGATAATGTACTTGAATTTAAAAAAACAACTCGTACGTACACGGCTGGATTCGAACCCGGTACCCTCAGATTGAGAGTCCGCGCCTTATCCACTGCGCCACCGACGCTTATATACTCGTATCACCGACGATCGCTATATTTATATTCCAGCTTACTTTTTGAAATTATTTGGTACTATTTTGTGGAGAAATATTTGTATAACACAGCAAATGACGGCTACACTGTCACTCTATGGATTTGTAGTACTCGTACCTGTGCAACAACTCCAAGTGGCAAGCTGTACGGCACGCCCAGGTCGAATAGGAAGGGGCATGCTTTCGTTACATATCGCTCGTAAGGATCTCTCTCCGGGTGGCAGTCTATCTCAGTAGACAGCTTCCATGTGAATGAAAGCATGTTCTCAACTAAAAACACATATTTAGCATAATTTGTCTCGGCGGTTTGATGGAATGTCTGCTCATTCAGAAGCTTCATGCTATTTAATGAGGCACTTTCCATTCAATTCTTAATATTTATGGCCACTACCATCATCATCAGCCGGGAAACGCCCACTGCTGGACATAGGCCTCCCTCATGGTACGCTACTTCAACCGGCCCCGAGCCACCTGCATCCAGCGACTCCCTGCGACTCTAACCAGGTCGTCGGTCGATCTAGTAGGGGGACGGCCTGGTAGACGTTTCCCGGTACGTGGTCGCCACTCGAGAACCTTTACTCCCCACCGGTTATGGGTTCTTCGAGTGATGTGGCCTGCCCATTGCTACTTCAGCTCATTGACTCGTCGAGCTATGTCGGTTACCTTCGTTCGTCTACGGATTTCCTCATTCCGGATCTTATCACGTAGAGAAATTCCGAGCATAGCTCGTTACATTGCTCGCTGAGTGACTTTGAGCTTGTTTATTCGGCCCACAGTAAAGGACCACGTTTCGGTTCCGTATGTCATCACTGGCAACACGCACTGATCAAAGACTTTTGTCTTTAGACGCTGAGGTATTTTGGACGAGAAGATATGCCGTAACTTTCCGAACGCTGGCAACTACCAACTTCATGGTAATTCTTCTAAAATCTGGTGTCCAAAGAGGCAATGTGTAATAGGAAACAATCGGTTAGCCAGACACGATGAATTAATATGAATTCAAAGCAAGGAATTTATACACTAAACTATTTGATGTAAATACATTAAAGTTTACTATCATAGACCTACCAAAGAGAGTATTAACTGTTGTGTACTTAAATCTATCAAAGTTGTAGACAAGACTTTTGGGATGTGTGGATTGGCCATGATGTTTTATGACAGATTATTTTCTATCTCTTCCACGCCATCTATTGAGACCTTTGAGTACTCAACTAACAGACGTCTCGGAAAATGCCTCATTGCATTGAAGTTAATGTTTAAAATTTTCTAAAGGACTAAGCGCAAATGCTACTTAAACCAGAGATTTCATTTTGGGATACGCACTGTGCTCAAATGTAATTTTTTAAATATAAAATTCATACTTAGAGCCAGTAAAAGAAATACAGCCGTGGCAACGTTGCATTTGAAGTTGATATTAGGATTGATGTATTCGTTGAGGCCGGATGTGGCGACATCTTGAACCAAACGTGGCCACTTCGCAGCTGCGCGTATGAAGCTGTACGTAGTAGCACAGGTAAACCCGTAGAATGAAACGAAAGCTGTGAATGAAACAGATATATCAGCAGCGCCATCCCCCGTCAGCCGTCTATTGTCAGCCCCGCGCACTCTTATATACATAAACTGATATATAATATGCGTCTAAACTTATCGTGAGCTGGTAATTGAATTAAATTAATAAATACATACCCAAATGTGTTATGGTGACATTATTATTGAATATGTTAAACATGAAAAATATGGCAACAATACCCTGGATCAAACAAAACAAAGCACTATGCAGAACCCTCCATGAAGTTGTAGTGTATCTGAAATGTGTAAACAAGAATTATTATTTAATAGTAAGACTCCTTACCTAAAACATTAAATAAAGCCACATACTTCCAGTTTAATTAATATAGTTTACTTATTTGTAAGATACGAGTATATAAGTAAGAAAACTCTAATAAATCATTGTTTCCCCTTGTTATATAACCCCCTTCGTTGGTTTTACTTTACGATTGGTTTTACTTTATGATTCAGTAATTTATTCATAAAAAATGGTAACCACTTTTCGCTTCCTAGATTCCAAAACACAAGTTTTTTGTAGAAACAGTTTGGCCTGGGCCAAAAAACCTTGACATGACAATCATTCAGACTTTAAATAGAGAATAGCAAATTGGATAGAGTATCCAAACATACTAAGCGCACAATGAACACGCAGTTGAAAATGAATTAAATACTTCAAGTCAATTACCTAACTTTGTTAGCATCTGAAGAAAATATCCCTTGTACAGGAAAAAGTGCCAAAACTTGTCCAGTGAAAAGCAACAGTTTCATAGATTTTATGAAAACTTGATACTGCTCTTGTTGATTATTGCTTTCTTCGTGAATTTGCAATTTTCGAAAAGCATCTAAAACATTCAAAGACATAGCCAATCATTGCATGCTTCAAATAATGTATCGACAACATATTTTTCAAATCATTCTTACCAAGTGATGTTTGTATAGAGTCATTTTTTACTTGGATGATTGAAACGTTTTTATTTCCACTGAAAAATTAAAGTTCTTAAAAAGGATACACTAGTACAATTAGGCATTGATTTTATTCGAACCCTTTACCTCACATCTTTTGAATCCAATGCTCTAAAGTTGATGGTTTCTAATTCCTTATACAGTTTAGTATGAGAGCGTTCTGAAATATTTTAGCACATTTACTAGAGCTACATCCGTATTAAATAAGTTTTTGATGTATATTAGTTTCTAGATATATATTTTAAATCGATGTAAAATAAGCCAAAATAAACTTGGTTTCTACAGAGCCCATACGCGATAATCTCTTTGCCTCCCTTAGGAAAGACTTCTCATGTAATGCTAAGATAAAAAATTATTTCCTCCTGTTATTAACAGCCGTTAATAAAAGGAGGAAATTAATTTATCAACCCTCATCAACACAAGTCAATAAACTCTCCTAAACGTAATTAAATTTTTAACAACATTCAGCGAACTAGTTAAAAAGCTAAAACTAGTTTGGGTACCCGTGTAATTTTAATAAGTTTCACTAGTTAGGACAGTGACTACGTACGCACGGCTACAGGTCAAGCTATACATTTCCAGTACAAGCTGAACCAGCATCGTGTGGGATTACATTCAACTCGACCGTACTTTTTTTACTACGTCATAAATCGTAAACCGCAATTTACCTTTTATTCAATCAACTCAAATATATAAAAAATACACTGTTATTAAAACATCGATCAATGTTACAACGAACTACAATATCTTTTATATTATGTTACTTGCTGCTACGGAACTCCTCATGGGCGAGTCCGACTCGCACTTGGCCGCTTTTTTTGTCCCCTCCACGCACATTGGTTTTTCCGTAAGACTCGCTTTCTCACTCGCACACATCAGTCTATTATGTAATAATTGTAGTAATATGGATGTAATTTTAGGCAAACATTGTTGTATATTCGTATTTTATTATTTAAAAAGAAACTTGTATAAGTACAATACCTCCAGTCTTCATTGTTATCTGGCTAACGGTTGGACGCGGTTTCTTTAACATAATTTTATTTACTAGCCACATTGATGGACATCACCAAATTATGAATATTTGATCAAGATTTGATCGCGTGTCATTTGTCAAGTCCTCGAGAACGTGACAATTATGGTGTTGACTTTGGAAGCGTCCAAATTACATTTGACTATTTTCTGTAAGTGTTGGCCGATGTGAGTGATTATTAATGGATACGTTTAGTAAATTGATGGGATGTGCTCATGTGCGCATGTGGATGTGTTTAGATTACACATAGGCTCAAATTAATAACTTTAAATATACGTCACTTTTGATATAACTTAAATTGATTTTTGGTGACCACTGTGTTTTTTTCTTTCTTCTTCTTTTAACCTGAATAAATTTAAGACAGCATGTAGGAAGGCGGAAGAATGATCAAAATATAATGAAGCTGTATGAAAAAATTCTGAGAGATAAATTAAAACAATGGATTCTAGGTATAAAACGGTATTTCAATCTGGAAATGGAAGCACAATGAATTAATATTTTGCAGGAGTTTCCAGATATTGTTAGAGAAAGTAACGACGACAAATATAACTTAGGTGTAATATTTTATAAAACCGATTATGATGATGGTGCCGAAATATTCATGAATTAAACTAAATTTAATTAAACTGATTGTTGTTTATTTTCCGTTTACATTGGAACATCCGTAAGCGCATCATCTTGTCTGCCGTGAAGTAAATGTGAACCGTTGTAATGAGAAAAAAAAAATGACATGGTAGCACAGTTGGGTAGAGAGTCAGTTCTTGAACAATCAAGGTATGAGTTCGATCCTGGCTCGTACCAATGAGTTCCAATTTGTTATTTGTAATTTATGTACGAATAATAAAAATCATTTTGAGAGAAATCACATTCCTGAGATGAAATTCAAAGGTGTGAGTGAATTCTATTTAGCCCTGGTCCCGCGTGGTGAATTCTGACCCGTACACTCTCTGTAAGAGAGTAGGCCTGAGTCTGCATAGGGGACGTATATAGGCTGTTGATGATGATAAAAGGTTCCGTATTAGCTTGAGTCATAGGGGTAAGCATGCTGTCCATCCAAAATCCTTATCGTTTCTAACCATCACATGAGAATGACAAGTGCAAACTCATATTTAAATAAATGTGAGCGACTGATTATTAATTAAGATTTAATTAAACAAAAGAAAATCAACAATAGTGTAGTGCGTTATTGAGTGAAATCTTTGTAAACACGCAGCCCGTGTACATTGAATGGAGCTGGGACTATCTCTCTGACGTAATCAGCATTCACCTTTGAATGACGTATTAATTAACGTTCGAAATCGTGATAGCGCTTCGATTGACGACTTTTAATTTAAAACCATCGCTCCTGGGGTATGAGTAATCAAAGTTGTATTGAAATAAGCAATCATTGTACAAAGTACATCAATTTTTCTACTGAACATTACCGAAGACGAATTGAATTTTTACTTCTTTTATAACGTTCGTGTGTTCGTTGCTGCAACATGTTTTTTTATAATGTTTCAAAATCAGCCAGGCAACGTCCACTGCTGGATATAGGCCTCATTACTGGTACACCACATCGACCGGTCCCGAGCCACCTGCATCCAGCGACTCCCCGCGACCTTAACCAGCTCGTCGGTCCACTTAGTAGGGGGACGGATGGTATACGTTTCCCGGTACGTGGTTGCCATTCGATAACCTGTCATAAAACGTTCACAACGTATTCATAGCAAGAAACACATTAAGAGAGCCACAAATAAATCAAAAGCTACAAGGCAAATAATAAATAACCACAAATACACGACACCCCCAAATATTATTCACAACGTGAAATACTGTGATAAAACATTGACTTCCCCTAAACATATTGCTGACGCATTTAACAATACATATGTTAACATGGTTAAAAATAAATGTAAAAATAATACTGTAAATAGCACATTTAAACATAACATAAATACAATAGAAAATACAATATACCTAAATAAAATAACTAAGACTTATATAAATAAATTGATATGTGGACTAAAAAACACACACAGCGTTGGATATGATGAGATAGCAACTAAAGTTATTAAATATTGTTCAGAAGAACTATCAGGGCCATTAAGTTACATTACAAATTCATGTCTTGACCAAGGGATATTTCCAGAACAACTTAAAATAGCCGTAGTAAAACCACTCCATAAAAAAGGCGACACAAACGATTGTGAAAACTACCGCCCAATTGCTCTATTGCCAGTGATCTCAAAAATATTAGAGAAAGTTATATTTAACAATTTATACACGTTCTTAGAAAAATATAAAATCCTGTCAGACAATCAGTTTGGATTTAGAGGAGGAAAATCTACAAATTTGGCTATATGTGAATTAATGCATCATGTGACACAATGTATAAATGATCATATCCCTTGCACCGCTATATTTATGGATATGTCTAAAGCATTCGATTTTGTCAACCATAAGATACTGTTGTCAAAATTATATGCATACGGCATCCGAGGCCCTGCCCTTACAATTTTAAAATCTTATTTAACTAATAGAAAGCAATTTACTGAAGTCATGCATATCAATAATCAAAAAACAGTTACCAAAGTAAAATCTGAAACTAAAATTATAGAATACGGCGTGCCGCAAGGCAGTATTCTTGGACCGCTTCTATTTTTAATCTATATAAATGACTTGCCTAAATCTATTGACGAAAACATGATATTATATGCAGATGACTCAACAGTCCTAATAAAATCTACTTCTAACAATGACTACGAAACTAAAATTAACAGCACCCTTAAAAAAGTAATAGAATGGCTTAAATCCAACAATCTCATTATAAATTTAGATAAAACAAAATACGTCCAGTTTCAATTATCTCATTCCAAACAAATCCCATTAATGGTGTCATATAATGGACATAACATATAACAGGTGAGAGAGATAAAATTTCTAGGTGTGATTCTGGATGCTGGTGTAAACTGGAAGCCACACTTGAACTATATATGTATGAAACTGAGTAGCTATGTTTTTGCGTTAAGAAAAGTATCACAACTCGCCTCCCGAAAAACGGCACTCATTGCGTATCATGGCGGTGTGGCTTCTATATTGCGCTACGGGATTATACACTGGGGAAATGCAGCTGACATACATATATTGCCTGTATTTAAATTACAAAAAAAATGTGTCCGGGCTATTGTGGGTGCAGGCCAGAAGGAAAGTTGTAGAGACTTGTTCAAGCAGCTTGAAATATTGTGTCTGCCATCTTTATATATATTCGAAGTGTGCTTATTTGTTAAGAGTAACTCACATTATTATGACAATAAAACAAACCTAAAACCGAGAGGTAGACGAAATAAACTCGACTTAATACCACTTAACCAGCCAAAGTTAGAATTCTATAGGAAAACACTCTATGTAAACGGAACAAAATTGTATAATCATTTACCTGACAATATAAAAGATCTCAATGTAAAACTATTTAAAACCAGATTGTACGAGTATGACATTTTAATTAAGAATTGTTTTTATAATACCCAAGAATTTTTTTTATATAAATTTTGATTTTTTGACACGTTATAATACTGTATACCGTAGAATAATTACTTGACTAAAATATTGTAATATAAATTATGTCATAATAAATTATTGTACGCCTTAGGGTAGGAAATAGAGATTCAAGGAATGTATCAAACCCAACAACATTGTAACACTTATTTCCATAATAAAGAGTATTCTATTCTATTCTATTCTATTCTATTCTATTCTATTCTATTCTATTCTATTCTAACCTTTACTTTATCGGTATCCCACTCACCGGTTATCGGTTCTTCGAGCAGCCCGATTAGCAATATAACAATAATAACTTATAATAATTACTCTTTAAAAATTCGTTTTCTCATATATTATCGACCTAACAGAAAGTCAGAACGACTTAATATTTTGTAGAGTATTCATATCATATCACCAGCCTATATAATTATGTCCCCATGTATGCAGGGGCTCAGGCCTACTCTCCTACAGAGAGTGTATGGGCCTTAGTCCACCACGCGGGCCCAGTGCGGATTGGTAGACTTCACACACGACTTTGAATTTGTTCTCAGGAGTTTGCAGGTTTCATCATGATGTTTTCCTTTACTGAAAAGATAGTGGTAACGATTTTTATCATGCTTATTTAAATTCATCATCATCATCAACAGCCTATATAACGTCCCCACTGCAGGGGCTTAGGCCTACTCTCCTATAGAGAGTGTATGGGCCGTAGTCCACCACGCGGGCCCAGTGCGGATCGGCGGACTTCACATGCCTGTTCAAGACATGCAGGTTTCCTCACGATGTTTTCCTTCACCGTTAGGCAATCGGATAATGTACTTGAATTGAAAAACAATTCAAATTTAAATTACAAATAACAAATTGGAAATCATTGGTACGAGCCAGGATTGAACCCAGAACTCGATTGTTCAAGGACTAACGCTTGTAGAGTATTAGTGTATAATTTTTTTAAAGGCTATTTATCTTTTCTCACGGTCTCTCTAATGATAGAATAAGATTTTGTTAGTCATCTGCCCAACTGAGTAATATTTAGGCTACATATAGGCTGGTAAAAGATCGGCATCTTTTAATATAAAGAAATATCGTTCTGATCGTTGTTCTAGTTCAAATAATATAACCAGCAATAACCCGGACAAAGCCTCGCTGCCTGCCTACTCTCCACATCCTCATAGACGTCAAGTGCGGTCTGTATTGACGGTTCTCTATTAGGACCCTCATATCACTATGAAAATGAAATTGGAATCGAAATTTGGTTGCGAAATTGGTTCGTCTGAGACTCGAATTACCCGAAACCATTTATATCCTAGTAATAGTGTTGAAGACGTGTGTTCTTAGGCTAGCGTTCTTAGAATAGAATGTTGCTATCCATGTTATTCCGCGGTTATCATAAAAGTCGAAGTAAATAAATTGAGGAGGGCGTTCCGGTAAGTTTGTACGAGGGTTTAATGTAATACAATAAAAAAAAAAAGAATTCAAGACGAACTACCGGACTGTTTTCGTATTACAAAGTAATGAATATCGGTTTAAATATCTTTATTTCTTAAAAGAATTTACAAAATTAACTTATTTAAGAAAAGTAATACTAAATTAATTATAATATAACATACAGAACTAACGTAAAACTAAATTAAACTAATAAGAGTGATTAAAATAACAGTGTTTTTTTTTATAAATTAGACTAGCCTAATGTGTGGGTAGAATTTTAAAACTATACAATACGAGTACAAACTACTCAAGTGTGTCACAGAGCGTGAAGCAATAGATGCGGCATAGATTACGTTGGAGCGTACTTATTTTGTACGTAAAATTTTAAAAGTTTTTTGAAAGTGGGAAGTGATTTGGCATTCTTCACGTCATTCGGTAGTTGGTTAAAGATTTGGGCACCTTCGTAGAGGAGATATTTTTCCCATAGTTGGTTCTCGGATGCCGTAGTACAAGATTATTTGCACTTAATGTTTTTGTGTGTATATTTTGCTTTTTTTCGTAATATGTATTTGTGAAGTATTTACAATATTATTAAATTTGTATTACTAACGGAAAACATCCTAAACAAAGATCACCAGATGCCGATAAATCATTGCCATTCAACCAGAAGTAAAACAAAAAAATTATTGCAGATACCAGTATGGGATGAAGGTATTTGTTAAAATACCCTCATCTTACAATACTAAAACACTGCATTAGAATATGAGTATTGTAAAATGGACGAGTCACATGGTGTACAGATAAACCTTGCAATAGGATAAGAGGCTATGTTGGTAAGACCACGTGATCGGTTTCAAGGTTGCATTGTTTTGTAGCTGTCCCTATCCGAGCCCTATCCTACCCGAGCGCGACGGTGAGACAGCATACACTACGCGAAGTTATCCACCCGTTATTTGGATGTTTCGTAGTCCAGGGATCATTTGAAGGATACAGTATATTATGTAGCCATTTTTTCAATACAGTATATTAATAAAATTTCAGATGTCGGTGGTTTTTCCAAATTGTTCTAAATTGATTCATACTCTTGTAAAAAAGGTTCAAAGTTGGGGCTTTTTATTACCGAAAAATACAATACTTTGACACCCTATAACTCTGGAAGTATATATTCAAACGAAAATCTGACTCACCACGGACACAGATATTTGTTTCTAGATTGTGTCTTGAAAATTTCATAGATTTTCATAGCTTAATACTCAAAATATGACTAGACTACGTTTGTATGGGCGCTTTGACAACAGCATACCCTCTTAAGTACACTTTAAGCAAATATTGTAAAAATTTATGTCTGATTAATAAATAATAATAATAAAAAATGGTTTACAAACTCGAATGCCGAATGTAGTGGCAGTGTGCTTTCTCGTTCAGAGATTATTGGGATGACTCATGAACAAAATTGAATTTATACGTCTGTTGATAGTAATCAATTTTTGTTACTAGACTTTTTATAATATACTGAAGGTTAGCTTGAATTGAAAACTAAGATTGATAAACGTTTTATGATGTTTCTTAGGGTTCTGTACCTCAAAAGGAGAAACGAACTCTTTTAGGATCACTTTGTTGTCCGTCCGTCCGTTTGTCTGTCAAGACCCTTTTTCTCAGGAGCACATGAAATTATTAAGTTGAAATTATTATCGAATACTCAATTCTACTGTCCCTTGTGAAAAGATCAAACTTATAGGTCAGTACAATCAAAAAATATTGCTGTATTTTAGGTGATTTCCATACAAAATGCAAAGGAAACAAAACCTATAAGGTTGACCCCGTTGACCTAGAATCCTGAAATTTGGAAAGAAGCAAGGAACACAACTACAGGAATAAATCTGAAAGCCAGGATTTTCAAATCATAACACAGTAAAATGGCTGATATATCTTTACAAACTTAGCTTTGTCGTTGATAGCCATACATCTGTTATGTATGGTAGTTTAAGCAATCTAGAGGTAGAGTCATATCTGTGTGGGTTAATATGAATTTGACATCATTACAAATTTTTCAAACATTGTTTCTCAATTCAAATTGTATTTCAACAATACTTATCGAACCTATTTGGATGTTGGATCCTTTATATTCGGTACCCTAAAAATGGAGCGAATTTCTCCTTAGGAAAACTCAACGACATGTTTTCGGAGAGGGTGTACGGAAATCGGAGTGACCTCTTATAGACACTTCTGCACGTTCACTAGAATTTTCCTTGACTCAGTTTGCCCTTACTCGGTACTTATATTTCTATTTTTAAATCGAGAGCTGAAATAAAATGTATTTCAAACCACTATTTTGGCTCACGACTTCATCGGCTTAGGCTTCACTGGTTATACCACGGGTAAACCACGGGTAAATAATGGGTAAACCGCGGGTAAAAAGGAGTTTTTTTACTACTCCATATTGTTCTTGGCACTAGGTATGCTACATTTATAGCTAATTTAATCGCAATTAGCTGTGTCACCTAAGAGCAAATTAAATACTAACAAACGCATATTTTCAAACTCACACTTTATAATCGGCTGAATAAGTCCACTGTTGGAAATGAGCCTACCCCATAGATCGCCACGATTGACTTTCCGGAAGGGAATTTACCATAGATAACAACAGTCAGATGTTATTGTTTCATAGATAGATGCTACCTGCTGCCTGAATATTTTCTCTTAGTCGGTTTTTACGATACTAATAATAATCGTAAATGTAGCCCTTAGATGTAGATTAGTCTGATATTTACATATATTTGTAAAATAATAATCTTTGTACGTGTCCCGGCTGATGGTGACGATGACGAATGACTCAAAAATTGTAGAAACATGTGACTATGAGTTCATCAACAATGATTGATGTAGCCGCAGAAATCGGAACGGCTGTTTGTCGCTAGAAATAGCAAAGTATATTGAAGTAATACTCCTCCTCCTTACACAATGAAAATACGCACAAACTACACCGATGCTACTACAAAACTAACACATTTTGTCGCTTCTATATAATCCGTGTGGTTTCGGCTTTATATATTATGTATATATGATAGCTATGGGAGGGGAAGACATGGCTAATCATGCCAGAGACCTATCTCAACTTCATAAACTCTGATACTAGGGTTTGTGCGATAAGAAGATAAACGTCTAAAAGTTGGAGGAGTTGTTTTAGTCCACTCTTCAACTTCAGTTATTGTCACTTCTACTATCAATATATTTGGATTTTTGTGTCAAACAATAAAATGGAATATCTACGAGTATAAGTACTTTGGGAATTGAAACATAAAAAGCAAACAAATAAGAAGACGAAATATTTTAGACACTCAAACATTTATATATCATTCTGACATCAACAAACAGAATAATCTATCAGAATTCTGTTTTCGTATATTTTGTGCTGTCTGCGAAGGAAAATAAATGGGTTATTGTCACCTCACATCAACTGATGTGTTTTGATATTTATGTGCCTGGAGGCACCTGGATGTGTCAAGCTGAGAATTGGAGACGATGGGCATATAAAAGTACACTGCTTGATGTGGGGTCGCTGTGTGAAATGCTAAAAAGTGTTATGAAAATGAATGCGCACCGACACATATAACTGAAAAGTGGAAACCAGGTGTGTTGTTTTGAAGTTTTTGAAAAATTGATCATATTATCTAACAAGTGTTGTGAAACACGTTTAGAAATACCTGTAGTTATCATGTTCGCCATCATTCATCATTGTTTTTCAATTTAAAAACCTTATTCTAAAACTGATTTGCTGCTTAAATACTCGCAGTATTAAATATTTGGAAAAACTGTTTTCTATGTTGCTAGCGACGGTTTTCCAGTTTGTCAAAAATGGTTTTTCATGCTTTTTTCACTAGTTTATTCGTGCTGAATTTTATTACTCTCGGTGCTAAAACTAATTCACAGTTCTAGATTATTAATTCTGGGTACTGCATCACTTTTTAAATTTTTAAAGTATTAGAAAATTATAATAATGATTTATAATGTTTTTGAAGAAAAAAAGGTGTTAGTTTAATATGTTATTTGTTCCGTCAGCAAAAGATTTAAAATGTATACACTTTTTTGCAGCGTGTAAAAGTTTCCTTGTGGCCATACCCACTTACTCTTGATGAGTAGATGCATTGTTCAACATGGCAAGAATATCAGTGATACCGTCGCAAAAGTTGTCAAGTTGTGGTTTTTACAGCTATATTAGATTATCGTTCCTGATTTGCAGATACGCTGGAATATTCCCAGTCAGTGGTCTAGGCAACAGAAACAGTGATTTAACAAGGTAAGCGAAGCGGTAGATGAAGAAATATATCAACTTTAAATATTAGTCAAAGACTACTGTAAAGTTAGGGTCCTGAACCAAAGATCAAAACATTATTACACTCAGAGGAATGTTAAAAAACTAAAACCTGACTACTATGAGTACACAAAAACTTAGCCCAAATGTTACTTTGTAAACAAATACATTATGTATTACTGATATATAACTTATATATTTTCAAAATTTATCAAACAAGACGGCTTATACAAAGTGCTATAAAATTACTGATTAAAATATCGTATTTGGTATTGGAATCTGTAGACGAACTAAGGTCACCGACATATCTCGACCGACCGAACCGATAACCGGTGGGGAGTAAAGGTTCTCGATTGGCGACCACGTATCGGGAAACATCTACCGGACCGTCTCCCTTCTAGGTGGACCGACGGACTGATTAGAGTCGCAGGGAGTCGCTGGATGCAGGTGGCTCGGGACAGGTCGATGTGGTGTACCGTGAATGAGGCCTATATCCAGCAGTGGACGTCTCCTGGCTGATGATGATTTGGTATTAAGTGGAAAGATGGAAGATAGGACTCTTATATTAGAAACCTTTGTATGTATGCACATAAACATACATACATACAAGGGTTGCTAAAATCAGAACTCTTTTTTGGCTAAACTATAGTCGGGAAAAAGTCAATTCAATCTAGAAATCGAAATATTTGTAAGTTTTTCATGAAGCTTTCACCGTGGCGGACACAGAGCTGAAGCTTTAGTAGAGAGTACGAAAACCTTTCCTCGCAGTGAAGATTTGTGTACATAGATCGCATACCACTTCAAACTTTTAGAGGCGGGATTTTTAAAAGAAAGTTCCAACACCTTTTCCTTTTAACTTGCGAACAGCTTGAGAGTTGATTATACTTCCGAGTATGAAGTTACTGACAAACTTTTTATACTTACTTACATTTCTTTTTCTTTCAGACACACGTTTAAATCATTCTACACGATAATCATCTGCTTTGGACTATTCGTTCAATTTGTTTGCGTCATTTTTCTCAGCCTGAATATATTGAAAGATACATTTGCCATCACTAGATTCAGTAAGTCTGAGTATCTGTAATTTTGTATCTCCGATAAACCATCCATACTAATGCTAATGTGCAAGTGAGTTTGTATGTTTGTCCTTTCTATGGTAACGTAGAATCAGAATGACTTGCTTTTTGGATAGAAATAGTTGATTGTTTGTACAAGGATACAGGGTATTATTTATCCTAGTTGAACAAGTGGTTTTCGTGGGATAATCTGGGCTCAGGCCTACTCTCCTACAGAGAGTGTATGGGCCATAGTCCACCACGCGGGCCTAGTGCGGATCGGGGGACTTCACATGCCTGTTCAAGACATGCAGGTTTCCTTCACCGTTAAGCAATCGGATAATGTACTTGAAATGAAAAACAACTCATAGGTACATGGCTGGATTCGAACCAGGAACCTTCAGATTGAGAGTCCACGTCTTATACACTGCGCCACTGACGCTTCGGATTTCTAAACGTATTCCAGTCATTACAAGTATTACACAAGTAGACAAGTAAATCGCAAACAACATGACAAAAGAACAACAAGAAATTGATAGTTAATTGGGAACTAGTTCCCTGATTAATGAATTAATGTTACCATGTTTCAGCCTACGTTGTTCGAACCACGGCATCACTCATTTCAATGCTCGTGATTATAAGAATAAGCCGTAACTGGAAAAAGATAATTGGTAAAATAAACGCAATCGAGAAATCGTTACCACCCATACCAAACGGCGAAAGATTTCTACGGATCATAAAACTTATTGCTTTTACAACAACATTTTTTGGATTACGTAAGTGTATTATGTCTATAATAATACTGATATTTTAGACATAGAAGCTGAAGAGGAAAGGGTCGGAAGAAGGCCACTCGTAGAACATAATGTTCGTCAAACAATTTGGCGATAGCTCCTTCAGAATGGCAAAGTGCGTGATACTTGAAACAGGCTTTTTCTACACGTCACATCAAGTCATTACAAAATCGGCTTTAGGTGTTCAAATAAAGCCCTTTCATATGATACTCCTATCTAAAAATCTTAAAAAATCCCTATATACACTATGACACGTAGCTGTTATAAAAATATTTGAAAAAGATATTACGTCATCAATTTTACTTGTGAAGTGCCTGAAATTGACACATATACTCGTATGCTTTTATTTTCAGTGGAACAGGTCATATATCTGGTTTACACAATTGAATTGGTCAAAGATTGCTTTTTGCTGCCAGGTGACTCTGGCCTCTATATCAAGTCATATTTTGTGACCAATTACTTTTGGATATTTGATTATATACCATTCAATTACTTTACTGCATTTATTGTAAAGGTAAGACATACAACAATATTCAAAGTACTTTATTATAAACTATATAGTTTTTATTATTCTTACTTTTGAATTCTTTTAATCTAATAGAAACAGTTCGCCATTTGAAATGTAATAAATATTAAATAAATAACATTCGTTGTATGACTCGTGGGTTAACTATCTGTATATCACTTCTGTGAAAAAATTTTTTTTTTAACCGACTGCAAAAAATAACGAGGTTCTCAATTCGACGGGTATGTGTTTTATTTTGTTTGTTTTTTAAACTTTTGACTGGGTGAACCGATTTGGATAAATCTTTTTTATTTGAAAGGTGGTGCTTCTGTGTGGTCCCATTTCAATTTGGTCCAGTTCTGACACTGGCATCCGTGAGAAAACGATATAAATCTTAAATTTGCCTTAATAAACGTAGACTTTCAGGGCAATTGAAGACGGTTTCCACTTCGAACGCATTTACTTGTGTAAAATTCTTTCCATTTAGGCTTCAAAATCTATAACAGTTAAGATTAAAAGTCTTCAAGATCTGTAACATTTTAACCTTTCTTCCACTTATTTGGATAAAACCGGTAGGGTAGGGTCAAGATGACCAGTATGTATAAAAGTCATCACAATGTCATTGAACTATTTCCATCAACTACCTTCTTCAACAAAAGACCGGCAGAGTTTGATGATCTTCTACCGTTTAGATTTTTAACTATTCTTTCATTGCATCTCTAAACACTTGTAATAATTTTTTAAACTATATTAAACTTATAATGTCACTGTTTTTATCTTATTTCAGTTTTCAAGAACACAAGTCATATTCTTGTTGCATTTTATCGACACATTAATCGCTATCGTGAGTCTGTACCTCTGTCATCGTTTCAATGTATTTAATCGTAATCTTAACGGAAGAATAAGGAGAGTGAGTATTATATTGTTTTGTTAAAAAGATTACATTCCACCCTGTTCCCACTCGAGGCCTAGTATGCTCCAAGCGATTTTCAGTCCTTTGGAAAATATAACCTCTGCTACTTCAGGTTGATAATCCTATGCAGTATTTCGACTACTTTATTTTCTACGGAGATCACTTCGAATGTGATCTTGCGATCGTTCCACTGCTATCAGCATCGGCTGCATATACTCGTAAGTCCACTGTTGGACTTGAGCCCTAGTAGTTTCCAAAGACTTTTCATGTGAAGACTTGGCGTAATCACCTGTTTCATCAAGCAGATTCGTGTTTGATAATATACTGTAATTGTTGACAGCCATCTCTTAAAAATTCCCTTACTTGATGACGGGGATGAATCTTCATCCACTGTTTAATGTAATAAATAGCTTTTGTCCGCGACTTCATTCATGTGGACCTCATAAATTATCTAAAGGAAAAAATTCCTCAGTATAAAAACTTGGCGGTATAAAAAAACAGTTGTTCTGACTCTACATTACGGCGAAACAAAATTCTTTCTTTCTTTCTTCTTCAACCATTTGTATACTTGTGGTTTTAATTCTCAACTGATACTGATTTAAAAAGCACTTAGTCTATCTTTATCATCAGGAAAATACATAACTGACTATTAGCTTCATAAATCAACGAGCTTTCCTTTTGGTGATTTGTCATGAACACTTGCTTGAGTTGGTGATCGTATTAAAATTTTATTGTTGGACACAGATGACGGTCGCCTACAAATTCACCTCACACGAATTAACACCGACAGGTCGATATGGATCCTAATCCCTTGACCTCACAACACCTCATTTGCGCTAATAAGAGACCTATATTCAAACACAAAGTTTTTTTTACAATGTCAGGTGCATTTTACGACTTTTTTACACAGACATGACGTTCATAAAGACTTACTTTGTAGTTTTATAGTTTAGTCTCATCCAATATACTGGAATAAACTAGTTTGTTTTATCGTTTCACAACAACTTTAAAGGCTAATTTTGTCCGACTACGGTGAAACCAAAAGGAGGATATGATTTTGGCAACTTTTGTATGTATGTTCACAAAAGAGTTCCAAGCGTCGTGTAAATGTCCGCGGGTTAAAGACTACATGAAGAAACATGAAATCCAAAATGGCGGCTTTTAGAGGCTTTCGTATGTATTGCCAGTTTACGGTTTATCACGATGATACATCATGAATCGATATATCGATGGTGTGCAGTTACTACCAATAAAACAGTCAAAACTGATTCCTTCAGAGGTTCAATATATAACTACACATAATCTAAGTATGAATGCATGAAGTCGGTTTAAAAGCCCGATCCGTTTCTAGGAATGTTATCTAACGAAGGAATTTAAGAAAGAACAAATGAGGGCGCTACTGGCGTTCTAATGGAATGGTAGTCTGAAGTCCATGCAGATCAAGTCACGGGCAAAAGAACGAGTTTTAAATAAAACTGGGTGAATTAATGGGGAAACTGACCGAAAATACTTGCTTCACTAGTAACATGGACTGACGTTTTAAACTATGTATTTCTAAAGATTACGTATGTTTTGGTAACAGCTGACCAAATCACAAGGGAGACACATATCCTGGCCGGACCTGCAGCACACCTACACGCATCTGGTTCGTCTGGTCACCGCCATAGACCGGGTCGTCAGCCCTCTAGTGTTCGTCTCATACACCAACAACCTGCTCGTGGTTGGACAGCAGACTTTCATGATGTTGAAGTAAGCATATTAAAACAAAACGGCTTCATATAAGCTTTATCTTACTATAATCTTTTAAAATGTAGCTCAAGTCACGAGCACTAGTGCGAAATATATCCGTTACTTATATTTTCAAAGCGGGTCTGTGAAATGAAATGAAAATATTCATTTGTTTATATACGATTTTTGTCTTATATATCGATGAACGCCGGCTGCACGCACGAAATAGTGACACGTTCCGTCTGAGCCGAGCGTGCAAGCGAGAGCGCGGGATAAGTGATAGAGAGGCACGATCGTGCTAAACGTTCGGCTTGTGACACGTCTTTTCTTATGACGTAAAATTATCATCCGTAAACTGACTTTATAGTCAATCAATTTTTTTAAATCAACAACTTTTAACAGGACAGGCTTTTATGCACATGTTACATCGAGTTATTTTAAACTAACATAATCAATAAAATTAATGTTGTCATTGTTTTAAATATTCCTGATATTTAAATGTGACTAGTTCAAACATCGTAAATATCAGATATTTGTAACCAAAATTATTCATTTTGCTACCAATATACGAGTACATTTTAGTAATATAAAAACAGCGCCAAGATATATCGCCTACGCCTTATTTCAACCTTATTTTCATTACGTACACAGGCTCAGGCTGGTACAATGAAATTTTACTGAACGAAATCAGTTTAAAAATCGAATTTCGGATTCATAGAAATTGCACCAAATTCGAAAGCAATCCGAAACAAAAACGAAACGAAACAACATTCGTGGTAGCGCCCCCAGTTCACACCGTGTCGCGAAGCAACGCTGCGTACTTCGACATGCAACTCGTCATTTGCACTTCTACTGAAGTGTCTACCTTATTGTCTAATAAACATGTTTTAATATTGCACGTCAAAGTGTTGCTGCGTCGCGTCACGTCTCTGTTTAAACTGACTATAACTGCCCTCTTCTATTCATAAATTCCCGCTTGACCCAGGATTGCTGTCAAAAATAAGTTGTTAGAAATAAGTTGTTCATCTTGTATACATGTTTTGACAAATATTAAATATGTTTCAGCAAATTCTACACCAATCACGCAGCATACAATCATCACTACTTGTGTATGGTGGATCACAGGTATTGGGAATTAGGGTCAAAACAGCGCCCTCGCCTTAAAAATATCATTTTCCTCCCTTGTTGCAATGTCATATTATGTCACTTTCCGCTCGGTGCAACAATATATTAATTGTATTTTCTTTCCCCTCAGATCGGATTGGGAGACAACGTTATACCTGTCATTCTCGCTGATATTTATCTCACTCAGAATGATGACAGTGTCGTTCTTGGCAGCTCATATTCACACATTGAGCCGAAAACCTTTGGAACTATTGCACACTATCCCAGTGTCAGCGTATAATTATGAGGTCAGATTATTAGTATTGAAACATACATGATTTATTCAAACAGATATTTAATAAGCACAGAATGATAAAAGCTATTGCTTACCACCTTATGGTACTGCCGTGAGATAATATCTAAAATCCACGCAGTTATTTCTTTATTACTGTTTTCTTTGCCAGACAAAAAACGGTATTTTTATAATATTTTGAAGTATAACCACCTCTTCCACCCTTGAACTCTCAACCTGGAGGTCTCAGGTTAGATTTTTCGTATGGGTATCTATCTGTACTAGGTTTGGTTGGCGGCAAGGCATTTTATATGTCCGTCTGTCTATCTGCCACCGTGTTACTTAAGTCTACCGCCAACCCAATGAAAGTAAGAAGAGCCAACGTCTTGATAGGTTGAGGTTTCTGAGTAAACACGCTTTCCATCCAACGGCCTTATCGTCACTTACTATCAGGTGAGATAGAAGATAATAATAATTAAAATATAGTTTAAAAAACTAAAAAACACGCTTTTAAAGAATATCGAACTAAAAAGTTTAAAATAATTTTTAAAATACAATAAGCTTAAAACAATAATGAACGAACAATAAATACTAGTATTATTGTGAAAAAAGCGTTGGGCGCTTGATATACGAAAAATGTGGCACAAAGCGCCCACGCTTTTTTCACAATAATACTAGTATTTATTGTTCGTTCATTATTGTTTTAAGCTTATTGTATTTTAAAAATTATTTTAAACTTTTTAGTTCGATATTCTTTAAAAGCGTGTTTTTTAGTTTTTTTAAACTATATTTATTTTTCACTTTTTAGTTTAATATGCTATCAAAGCGTGTTCTTTAGTTTTGTTTCCAATTTTTTATTTACTATGGATTATCAACTATTTGATGGACAAACGAAGACACTCGATATAATTTCTATGGACGGTGACGGGTCTTGTTCGTTGGCCGGCTATCGACGATCGTGAGCAATTTCGCTTTCCGTCCAGATAACGAGGATCTCCCTCCAGTCGAACACTCAGAACTATGTCTGTCCTATTTGCACCAATTATTAATTATGGGTGGTTGACAAGGAAGGCAGCAGGCGCGCGAAGGAGAATTACAAACTCACAAACCCACAAACTCACAAGCCCACAAACATACAGGTGAAGCTAATAAAAGCGTGTTAAAAACACAAATTTATACATAAAAGTTTCATATTAAAATTAGATATTTTCTGTATTAAGTAATGTACGCATAAGAGTTACATGTAAAGTTACTAAAATATCCGTGCGTGTATGTAAAAGGTTAAAAAATATTTAATGAAAATAACATTTGAATTTGTGTTATAAATTTTTATTCACACTTGTCAAATCACGAATTTAGAGATTTTGCTAAACATGTTTCTAAACTGACAATTTTCAACCAACTTAAAAAAAGGATAAGATTCTCAATTCGACGTTTTTTTGGAAACCTCAGAACTTTTGACTGTGTGAACCGATGTTATTGATTTTTTTTTAAAATCTGGTGTTTTTCTATTTGGTCCAGTTCTGACAATGAAAACCATAAACGACTTAGTTTTAGACTTTTGGACAATTGAATTCGGTTTCTAGCTATTTTTGAACGCGTTAAATTATAGTGTCTCATTTTGCTCGACATAATGTGACGACGATTCTTTCAACAACGGTATTGCCTACCTATCCGCCAACTTTCAACACATACACATTTAGTTTTAATTTAAAACATATTCATCAATTTTCAGTTTCAACGCTTCATGGACCAAGTGCATAACAGTAAAGTTGCGTTGAGCGGCTTCAATCTCTTTCAAATAACCCGAGCTATGATACTCAAAGTACGTCTACAATATTATATTAAAAAAAGTACAACTGCTGGGAATTTACTCTGCTATCTGTCCGATAAAAATACGAATCCCAATTTAGGATACAGTCTCGAACCATATCAGAAATCCGAAATGCAACCTGAAAACAAAATGTAACTCAGAGTAAGGCCCTGGCATCAGTATTGTAAATTTTAGCATGTTTTACTTAGCAAGGTTCTCTAATGAATTGTATTTTTGCAGATGCTCGCAACATTGATAACCTATGAGCTGGTACTGTTTCAAAACAAGAAATGAAGCAAATATTTTACCTATATGTATTTACGATAGAACATAGTACGTAACTGTAATTTAAAGTTAAAATTTCTGTCTGTAATAAACAACTCTTCCCCTATATAAAGATTTACTTTTGTATTCAATTTTGCAAACAAAATTTATTTAATCGAAACTTGAGAAGCACCATTGAACTTGACTTTATAACTTAACTTTAAAATAATATTGAACTGAAGTCTCCGCACCTCAAAATACTCAACTTTAACATTTATAGCCATCGGCTTGTCTATATTAATAATGTTTTTTCCTCGCGTTCATTAAATTCATATTGAAATTAGCGGGGAATTAAAAAAGTAATTCGCTTGATAAATAGCTGACTGTGTTTGACCTAAAAATATTATCTCTGACTGCTGAGGGCAGGAAATTGCAAGAATTATGATTTTTTTATAATAATCTTACACGGACCTCCGTAAATAAATTACTTTGGATTCTTGCCGCGATTCTGTAAGCTTTGATATCATGTCGATGAAATACATACATATCAATGAAATATATACTGGTTTAATCAGAAATATCTTCTAGATAGCAGATATCTCACACTTGGTATTAGAAAATAAAAAGATTTTGACATAATTTAAATATTTATTGATCATAGACATTCATAATGTGCCACTAAACACAAACTTAATTTAACTTATAAGAATCGCACATACATAATGCCAGGCCATAATCAGACCAATCACTAACATATCCTCGATTCCAGGGCCACCAAAATCTATACAAATAAATAGGACCTAGAAGTCACATAGCCACTATGAAAATGTCGCTGCTCTTGTGACAACAAGTGCGCAATACAATTACTGATTGTTGATCGGGAGCTCTATTTTTGAATCGCTCGTGTGACATATCTTCGTCGCATACGACGTAAGTCACGATCGACAAGACGCATGAAAATAAGTTTCACCGTATTATTGAATCATTTGCCTCAGGTGTTGCCAATATAGTTAAATTAGATACGTTTAATTTTATCCGTTTCACGCAGAAAAATAAAACCGGTAATTATTGTAACAAAAATGTTACTTCAAATTTTAACAATTTTATTTTTAATTTAGTGGCTATTGTTACAAAATAGTAAAACTATAAATTGCGGAAATAATTCCGCGTGGTCCGAGTAATCGGACTGGGCAGTCGGACCACGCGGTCTCAGAGCTAGGTTATGCGTAGACTTGGTAGACTTGAAGTTTTTTCTTTTACTTGACTGAATCCTCAATACACACTTTAAAAGTTGGAAATGCAACTATACGAATTGTGCTCTTATTTATATTTCTACACCGTTTAATTTGAACCCATTAATTTCTGTTAATCCATTATCGGATTGTTGCATAAACACTATCCTAGTCATATTGTAACTATGCGAGTCCATTATACCAAACTGTAGCAACATAAGTTCGTATGTAATTATTGTGGCGACCACCTGAAAACAGAAACATAATTTTATTGTTCGTATTACTTCATATCCAAGGAGTAGAGAGAGTAAGGAAATGCGGTTTTGTTCTACACAAAACTCTCCGTTTACGGTGGGAGGCGAGGTAAATTGCGACAACACCATAGTAAATATCAGTGTACCAGAAAGGGACAACATAACAGACATCAACGCGTGTGTTTAAAAAATTAATCATTAGCGGGAGACGAGAAGAGTACCAAAAACTGAGGTTTACTCCTTCCTTGGGTGTGATTCTCGTCTTCTCAGCTTTCATACCACACGCCCTCTCACACCACACACGCACATATCTTACAAGTGAAATGTAACAATTTTTGGAAAATAAATACTTTATTAGTATTAGAATATTATGTTTAGTATTTTTACCGCAAATTTATCAGCATTAATTTCAGAAATGATCCCAAGTAACCGCTGCTTTTAAGAGCTTCGGGATTGAAACAATATCTTAGAATCCCCACAGGAGTGAAGTTGCTACATGCATATTTGATAAACCTTAACAGTCTTCAATCCCAAACCAAAAGATATAAAAGTATACTCTAGTCAAATGGTATTTTAGTTATGGGAGCCAAGTGGCAGGAGAGCATTTTTTCCATGCTATCTGCGTTCACAATTGGGTGTCCAATGTCCATTGAAACACCAATTCTTGTATGGGTTTGCATGTGGCCGTTTCAACTTTACAACTTTAAAAGCATGGTTGTTGGATACCTTTAATGATAAACTAATAGATATAAATATATAAATACGTTGTAAAAGTAGTTAGTATAAGAATATACATATATGTAGATATAATATGTAGTATACAGAGCACCTACCGCCAACAAACTGTTCCACAGTTTAGCGATTAATATGTTAAACAAAATATGTGTTTTTATAATTTATATTTTTATATTTATTTTATATATTTATAAATAAATAATTTAAAAATGATGGGAAGTGACTATAACGATTGAAAAACGTGCGCACGCAGAAACCTCGTGCTAATGAGGTGCAGGCTTTGCTACCGGAACACAAAGCAGTTGTTTGGCGGAAGACTTAAGTAGTAAGTAGCATAGTAGTAGCTAGTTAGACTAAAAAGGCCCTATCACCAACAAAATCGAGTACTGATAAGTACCCCGCAAAAAAAGTAAATAGGAATCGAACCGAGGACCTCTGAATGTACCCCAAGTGTATTAGCTACAAGCCACTGCGAATGACAGTGTTAAAAAACTAATCGGTCTAATTATTATTATTTATTTGAATCAGACATACATCCATAGTGTTAGTAAACTCAGTGCTATGTTAGTAATTAAATATATCGTCAGACATGATACTGTGACACTGGTCCATATAATGACAGCCAGTGTCGCAGCATCGGTCCGTCGGTGCGTGCGCGACGACAGCGAGCAGACTGCTGCCCCGCCCCGCACCCCGCGCCCTGCACCCCGCGCCCTGCACGCGCTGGAGGCTCCACTCTTGCGCATCGTGCTGTAGAAGCAGTAATGTGTAGCTGCGATGGTGTTTAACTTGACCCTCATGTCACTCGATGAATAAAAGCGTGCTTGTCCACGAGCCTCAATTCAATAAAATAATGGGATATATCATCTATGCTTTCCGGAACAACGGTGCTATTAACACTAACGTTTGGTAGCAGATTTAGATAACACTGTGGTAACTATCAAACAGCAAGCCACAACCAAATTTAAATAAAAAATGACATCAACAACAGCTTCATTTCCCCGGGACAACAATGGCGGACCACGTATGATTATATTTACTTAAAAATGTGTAAATTTTCACAAATATGAACTCCAGCGAACCGTATTAACGAAGTAGACTCTCAGAGATCTCAATAATACACAAATTAGCTCAGCAGACTGTGAGGAGCGACGACCTCATCACCTTATTCCTTTGTCTCCCTCACTCCAATAAACTTACGGCGATTGAGCTAATAAGAATATCCTTCTACCTTGTACTCTACTGATCCGTACTGACTACTTATGGCTCTCAAAGTTTTATAAAGCTGCAGCAACAAAATTTCATAATTATTCCCGATGTCTGTTTCAAATAATCAGACTTATATTTTGTCATAAAATTTAATAATAATACAATAATTTCGAAAGTCGATTTGTTTATTACCACGATGGCCTCAACACCACAAGCAATTGTGATGAAATTCATGGCATACGAGTAGAAAGGGAAAGTCCAGCGCGTTTAATCGCCTAGGATTCACAATCCGAAGGTCCCGGGTTCAATTCCCAGTGGGAGTATCTATCGGTACTCGATTTGGTTTGTGATAGGGCAGTTTCGTTGTCTGCCTGGCTAGCTACCACCATAGTACCTAAGTCTGCCGCCAAACAGCAGTATTAATAGAACTGTTGTGTTCCGGTATACTAGCTTGAGGCATCTGGGTGCGCACGCTCAACATCCATCGCCCTTATCGTCACTTACCATCAGGTGAGATGAATGCCAAGTGCAAACCCTTCATACATTTTATAAAATACGAGTAGACTTAAAGAATAAAAGAAGACAGACTTGTGTTTGCGTCTCTTAAATATGCAGTCCATCGTGATCGATCCAGTTTGGAAAGCAGTGGCTTATCAACTTATCAGCCAATATGAAAATACGAGTCTAAAATCGCAATTTCCTCTAATTATCCCGTTCATTGACTATTAGTCCTGAACCTTTTAATAATGATTAAATACCGATGGTACTCTCTGTACGAGGGTAGGCCTGAGCCCCTGCAATGGGGACGTATATTGGCTGTTGATGATGTTGATGACCGATGGTCCAATAACGTCTTTATTGCCACAAAAAATACATGGGAATAAGGCTTTGTTAATAATTGAATTTTTAATACAAGATTTTGTTATTGCATTGTCATTGAATTCCCATCAAAACACGAGACGAGATGAAACACGCTGGGTTTACTATGTGTAGTTTTAGTCACCTTCCGACTTTCAAATTATTATTATTTCACTTTTTTTGTGCATCCACGTGCATAAAGCATTATTTTAAGCATCATGGATTTTACGCACTCAAGTCATACATAAATTATTACAAGAAGTATATATATATATATTCACAATACATATGCCAGTAGTTTCATAGTGGCTTATTCCCTCTCTAGTATTACAGGATTGCCCATTCAGTGAGTGTTTTCAGCGTTTTGGACATCATATTTGAATAATATACCTATATTCTTTAATGAATAAGTCAGATTTTTAGGGTTAAAGTTAAAAATTCACACTGTTGATTTTATTATTACGCCCACAGCTAAAACATGACCGCATTGTTCTCTCAACCATACAAGTAAATTCCTTTTCAAGATAAAAGAAACCCAGGCGTTAAATTAATGTATTTTCATAGCGTTGTATTGACATTCCTAATGCCTCAAAGCGCTTCAGCGTTTCAAATTATAAATTCAAATGCTAGGTTAATAAATTCGCGTTAATTGAAGCAAGATTACAGCCAGTGAACCTTTTGATGAATAAAGACATGGATCCTTTGACTTTGATCGTCGGGGAGGCGTAACAAGTATCAACATGTTGGAAAATTGTTCGTTGGGTTGGTACTCATGGTTTGGGGTTTTTATTACACTTGTGTTATCGTGTGGAGCTTATGTTGCATCCCTTTTTAGGGTTCCGAACGACATATGTAAAACGGAACACTCTGCCTCTGGTATCTATGTCTCCTACTACTAAAATTCATACGATTTGTAATTTTGTACAGTGTGAATATTTGTGTGATGTGTGTGAACTATCTCTTTTGAAAAACTCTCGTGGCGTACAATCAAATTACCGATGTAATATTCTAAAATGTGCAACTAACTGTTTTTATCTACACTCATGTCTTAAAAAAACTAATTAAGAACTAAACATAGGGATAACGATCTTCTAATACATTTATTTCCTTGTTAATTCGTGTTTATCAGGGGGCAAGGTAGTGCCCCCGCCAAGACGAGCCAAGCGAAACGCAAGGGCACTACCTACCTTTTCTGTCGATACTAGTTTGGGACAGTGCAATGGGACTAGAGGGATAGACGGGTTTCATGTAGCATTCTTGTGTTCTTATAGGTAAAGCCAGCATATTATCATAGCACAAAGTCAAAGCGTACATACACAACGTACAAAATTAAAATATGTTTACTCCGGTACATTCTTTGATTTCTTGAGGTGAAAGTGACATGGTACAAAATTGGATACATATCCTTGTACCCGCGTCTACGTAGAACACAATTGAGTTGCAACTTACGGTCAGGATGGTTGGTCTAGTTACATGAAACAGTATCCCACTCAGTCCAACCGCAGTATATTTTATTTGTCGAGTGAATCGTTGAATCTGAAAAATATGTTATCATTATTAACCACTAAACTCTTTGGTTGATGAAATTATCGTTCGTAAAGCTTAGAGCTTAGGGTCTCATTTTTTTTGTCAACCATTTCTCGTGTGATGAAATGAAAAATTGTTTTGGGGTACTCCTTTTAAGCTAAAGATAGCTTGTATTGACTTTTTAAAACTCAAAATAACTGACGAATTACGAGTCCTAATCAAATTCAAATTTCAAATTCAAATTCAAAAAACTTTATTCGGCACAGAATATAAGTATACATAAACAGGAAAGGAATACAAATCACATATTCGGAATTAGGATTAGCAGCACAGCAGAAGAATAACAACACGTAAGTTATCGCAGTGACTCCATTGTTACCCTAAAATGAATTTCTGTTCTTTTTAACGTACAATGTGTACACTTGGCCTTCATCCCACCTAAAAATAAGTTATTTTAAGGACGTAGGATGGTTGTAACTCCCCCAGCCTCAAGTTTTTTAGTTGTTAATACTAATGTTTGGCGGTAGACCAAATCACATGGTCGTAGTCAGACAGGCGTGTATAGAAAAAAGTTCAAATGGAAGTACCAGATAGACCCCTCTTGGAATCAAACCCGCAACTTCCGGACTGTATAAACTAAGCTACTAAAGTGCTCGTTTTTGTGCACCAAACTGTTAAAATATCGTTATACTCAATATTATATCCCGTAAATATTTAACATTGCCAAGGCCTATGATTTAGTTTTTTAAACTGTTTGTCTATATCAATATGAAGCTGTTTTCCACTCACTTCGATCGTATAGTCTGCCGCTGATACTTCAGCCAAAGCAAACAGAGGTTCCTGGGCGGCTGTGTGGACCTCTGCAACAAACAGTGACAGCGCCAAGGTCCTCCCGATGAGATACATGAACGAGTAGAAGAAATAGAAGTAGTGCTCCTTAGTTTCGAATATTCTGGAAAACATTTACGTATCATATATACTTCTCATCAGTAAAATCGAAACACCTTGCAAGTTTATGTTTTGTAAGGATTATCAGAAAAATGTGTATATTTAGTGTGTACATTTCAAATGTCGTTTAATAGTGAATAATATGAGGTTTTCAAATACTAATGTTAATGTTCTAGATTCAAATTAAATTTTTATAGGTTTTTCTGATAATCCTTACAAAACATAAACATGCAAAGGTGTCTAGATTTTTCTGATGAGAAGTATATTTATACGTTCATCGGGGTCGTATGGAGCTGATGGTGATGTTTGCCAAATTATGAGGTGTTATCCTATTTTGCATTGCGAAATGCGAACAATGCGTTCTCATTTTGAAAATTCGCTACAGAAATCCCTGCCACGGGACCGCGGCGGCGGCACCGTGATATTTTATTTCATCATCATTATCAACAGCCTATATAATTATATATATGTATATGTTCCCAGTGCATGGGCTCAGGCCTACTCTCATATAGAGAGTGTATGGTCTATAGTTCACCACGCTTGCCCAGTGCCGATTGGTTGATTCACACACACACACCTTTGAATTTCTTCTCAGGAGGGTGCAGGTTTTGTATTTAATGTAAGATAAAAGAATGGTTCGGTTTCCTATTTTTTTAGTTGCCGCTATTTATTTAAAGTGAATTTGATAATTGCTATCAAAATACATTTAATACTCACTCGAGAACACGCTCCTCGGAACAGTATGTAAACACAATTTCTCCTGAGCTGAAAAAAGAAATTATCGTGGTAAATTACAGTATATTTTTTGTTAATGCTTGTACGAGTAAATAATATAACAGTAAAACTTCGTGGGCAAATGAAGTCCGATGCGATGCCTCGATATTATACGCCAAATTGCTGTAAAAAGTGTCTGTACTTTTAGGCTTGCTTTGAGCTCCTATAGGCATTGTTTGATAAAGCGGCGTGTGCCGAGGGCGGCATATAACAAAGGCGCTTTCTAAATGAAGGACTTGAGCAGACTAGTCCTCAGTTCCAGATACTATGACAATAAATATACTCATTTATAGGCAAATGTTTACTATGTTCAGAACACAGAATTCTGGACTAATGAGAAGAAGCTAAGAATAATGGACTGTAATGAAAATGAAATAACGATGACACGTGAGAGCATACTATAGTTCAATACTTACTATCTAAAAGCATTGTACAACTGCAGGCAAATATAGAATAAGTTGCAAGAGAACGAAAGCAGCAAACCGAAATCTAGATGAGTGTCAACCTCTTTCACAAGTAGTACGATCTGGGAATAGTAGTTACGGATAACACTCCATTGATGCTTCTGAAATAAGAAAATATGACTGAAAAGAATTGCCTTCATCGCCATCGTCATCATCATCAGCCGGAAAACGTCCACTGACGGACTTAAGCCTCTTCCATGGTTACCTATATAGTTACATTAAAAGGTGAATTTATATAGATTTTGTAGAATCCTTCATTATTCATCATTATTCAATTCTGTAAGAGAGTAGGCCTGAGCCCCTGCAGTGGGGAGATATATAAGCTGTTGATGATGTTGATGATTCTATTTTAAATGTTAATTTCAATAAAATATTTTCTAAAATCCACGCAGCTGAAGTCACAAGCAAAAGCTTGGATAATTACCTTTTTAAAACAATGTCTGAACGGAGTGTTAAGGTAGGTTCTAGGTAGAAAAAAAGAATCAAATATGCTCAAATTTAACAGCAAACATGTCATCAAAATAGCAATGATCTAGTCTTATAATATTCAAATAATATATATCAACACTAAACTACTATTACACGCTTGACGATGGACAACAATAACTCAAATATTCCTGATCACCCTCAATGTAAACTACAATTGAAGTATTGAATAAAATAAGTGAAAACTGCGATAAACCTCTCACCGATTGCTTCTGTGATTTTATGAATTTGTTCAAGTCACGGTAATATGATGACAGATATACACTGATGCACATTATTAGAAGATCCATGTAGTTCCATATAAACGTAGATTGGATCGTGAATACCTAGAAAATACACGATAGTCTATGATGTCGTAACAGTTGAGCAGGGAATATGTTAGTCAGTTTACTTTGTGCCTTAGCCACGCCTGCGACACGCTGAAATAGACCTACTCCATGGTCCACTTCGTCGTCTATCTCGTCATCTAGTAGGCAGACGGCCTGGTATAAGTTTCCCGTTATATGGTCGTCACTCGAGAACTCATCATCGATTATCGGTTTTTTGAGCGATGTGGCCTGCACATTACCACTTCAGCCCACTGACTCGTCAAGTGTCGGTGACCTTATATCTACGGACTTCTCCATTCCGGGTTATATAACATAGAGAAATTCCGAGCATAGCTCGTTACATAGCTCGCTGAGTTCCTTTGAATTTGTTTACTCGCTAATAATATCGGCTCGGTTTCGATTCCGTATACTGGCAACACGCACAGATTAAAGACTTTTGTCCTTTGACCTTCTTTGACCTCTTTGATGAAGTTTGAGCAGACCTGACAAACATTGTAATATGTGTCTCAGGTATACATATTCGTCTACAACTTCGATCGTACAAATAATAGATAGATAACTAAAACTACTTTAAAATGCTATAAAAGAAATTTTTCACTTACCTGTAAGACAATTCCGATTACGAAATTGAATTCAACTCGGGCGTGTTGGAATATGTATGGATATAAAAACCTGAAGTATGTTTCAAACATGCTCACTTGCTCCGAACCTTCAGAGCAAATGCTGGCGACTCTCAATACGAACAGCACAAAAACAAAATGCTCAACTGAAAATATAAGCAAATGATCAATTTAGATACTATTAATTATAAGATAATTAAGTTCTGTGATACAATTTGTCGAATTCATGTTTATAGGGACCTCCGATTTTGTGAACATATGTTGATCGTAATTTTATAATCATAATCCAAAAGCCACTGTTGAGACATGGGCCTCTACCACATTTGGCAGATTGGCGGATTGGTGATCGCAGTAATATCTTGTTGCTAATAAGGTGCTCCTGTCCATTTACGTCGTCGCCATTTACGAGTTGTCCTATTCTAAAGCTAAAACCACACGGCGAACTTTGACCTTTTCAGCTCAGAAAATTCAGCTCCATATCGTCCTAGGTAAATAATCTTAATTCAATTTAACACAAATTTGATTCAAAGGTTTGATTTGTACTGAATTTGAAAACGAATATTATTGATATACAGCTTCAGGTTGACCCACAACTCAACTTCTCTGCACATTTTTTGAATTGTTCATAACAACATACACACACATGCAACTGGTTGCGTAGGGATAGCTTACCTTGACATTGTATATCAGTGAAATTAAATTACAATTTTTTTTGGTACTCACAAAAACCACAAATCAGAACAGCACCGCCGATTATGGCACATTTCATAGCAACGCGTTTGTCAGTTCGTATTGGAGTGAGGCGTTGCTCTAAAGCAGCAGTTCTTTTGATCATCAGCGGCCATTGCCGGCTCAGTCTAAAAATCACGACGGTACTGCACATCACCATAAACAGGAATATGAATTGATCTGAAAAATCGTACATAATCTGTTAGATATTACATTAAAAGCCTCTTAATATTTTAATATTACAAAAAATTTAGTTATTTTGTTCCATCAGGTATTCATGTTGATCTCACACGTAGCTTATGGTTTGATACTACATTTCTGTTGCCATAATCTTTTTAAACATAATAGCTAATTTTGTGTAGTAACTATGTAATAATAGGACATCAGATTGCTATGTCGCGAAATGAGTATCATTAACACAGTTTCCCATTCACAGTGAATCACAATTTTCATTGTAAACACTTTTTAATTTTATCGTTCAAAGCGACATCTATGAACCATTAGCTGCGTGACTGTTATTGTGGCTAACTATAAAGTTGGAAATTAATGATATTTATTTCGCGACACTATAATTTCATATCCTATTTTTCTAGCCAGCTATTCTGCCAACAGAAATTTAGTATTGTTTTAGTTTTTATAAACTGTTAAACAGGAAGTATTACCACCAAAATAAACTTACTGAAATAGCTGATTACACCGGATGTCAGAAATGCATAAGCCTGAACAGCAGTGAGGAAAGCCATCATTGTTACCGTTGATAAGTAATAGATACTGTACAAAGACTTCATGTTGAATCTGAAATCCGAAAATTGGCTCCGTAACTACAACAACGTCGAATAAAATTGTGGAAGCAAATTTTGTAAATAGTAACAAGAAATTGTTCTCAGGTAACCACCAAATGAGAATAATTTAGAAATAACACACAAAAATAACAGTAGAAAAACAAGACTAAAATTACATAGTAATTAAATAATCGGTTTGTTACATAGCTAACAGTGACAAATACTAGCAAATCTAAAAGCTTTATTACTATAATTGTATGCCTCAAGTAAATTTGGAATTGGTATTTCTGTTGCAAATGATATCGTTGTGGTAGCCAGCCAGGCGGACGTAAAAAAAGTGCCTTATCGCCAGACAATGACGTTAAGATTTTTGGATGTGAGGCAGAAGGCCAGAAGAGTTGTTTTAGCTAAAGGTAAAATTGACTTACCTCAGTTTCTCAGGAGTTGGGTGCCTCAACCCTTCTACTAGAAAGAAGCCAAACCACCGACACACCAACAGTATCTTTCGAAGGCTGGAATGCATTTCGCTGCTTTTGCTTTGGTTTAATTGGAGATTGGAGACTCTCATTTCTGAAAAAATATATATGAGAATATACTATTGTCACGGAGCTTCTCGAACAGTCTAGAGATAGTGAAAGAGAGAGGCGGATCCATCTTTCCCCTTCGTGTAGGATAGCAAACAAAAGAAAATGTGAAGGATCTAGAAACAATACCGGGTATATATAGGCGCGAGCTGAGCTTCGAAGACAGTTGAATTCAGTTCTAAGTAAAAAAAAAAATTAAAGTGAAGAAACGGAAACCGGAAGAAATTTTATAGCGAAAGTACAGTCAAGGTGGAAAAGTGTTAGTGTACTAGTGTGTCACGTGGTGTCAGTAGCGACGATCTTTACTAGGTCGTCAGTTCATTGGTTCTTGGCTATCTTACATTACCGTGGACAAAACCCTCAATGCAAAATAATGCATTGTTCGGTTTAGGACCCTGCCCATGTACATATAACTATCAATTTATGTCTGACACATATTTTAACGATCAATAGTACTAATACGCGAGTGGATTCGAAAACGAGGAAAACTCTGCGCTCCTCTTCTTAAATAAGCCATTTTGAAATCGCGCATTATTATCTGAAGTACGAGTAGGCACGTCACAAAAAGCTTTCGTTCGAAAAGAGGCCCCATTGAGCCTGATTGATCGAGTGTTTAATCAACTGTTAACCCTTTCATACGACATGGTGCTGTTGTCTCTTCAATTTGAACGAGTGTTCCAATAAGGTTTTATAATTTCTCTGTGGTACTAGAGATCCGGTGAACATTAGTCATGAAACGTTCACTCCTGGACATAGGTCTCCTCCATGGTACGCCACATTGATCGATCCCGGGCCACTTTCACTGAGCGACTCCCCGACACCATCTAGTGGGGGACGGTCCGCTAAACGTTACCCGGTACGTGATCGCCACTCATATGGCGAAATTTTATTCGGTTGTAAGTGGTTGTAAGCTATGGAAAGACATACTTGCGAGGTCGACAGCTTGCAAAGACACTAGTTATTGTTATCTGAGATGGATAGATGACATAGAATCTGATACAGGATACTTTTTGGGCTTTGAAATCTTGATAAGAAAAGTATTTTAATATGTTGTTATTACTTTTGTTTATCCAATGAGCTTCTATCGTGGATCGTCACCTCGGAGGACTGATTGATAATCGCGGTAAGGTTTTATGTCTGTAATAAATTTACTATTGGCCTTTCTTCATTCTACCGATGCTGCTCACCGCCTCCTGAACATTTTTTCCTTAGTCGCGGATTGACGTAAAGTGGTCTGTTCTTAAGCTGCGGCCACGCGGCATTTTTTTTTCTTACTCATTTATAAGCGGTCCTAGATAATGTTCATAAAATTATTATCCTTTATAACATAATTAACGAAGGTTTCAAACAAAATTTATTCAAATATTCCTTTGAAATATATAATTATGGGCGTTTACAATTATTATCTAACAAGCTTTTGCCCGCGAATTCGTTTTCGTCGAATTCATAAATTATCCATTTGTTAGATCTAGATCCTCGCTGTTTTAGTTTATAGTTTGGTTTGTTAGTCGATGCTTTTTTGTTACTCTGTGATATTCAACTCACTCACAACTCACTCACAACTCATTGTAAGAACGGTACCTTGACTTGTAATTAATTTTATGTTCAGTAAACTCAAACTCAAAAGCCGTTTTAATCGCTCGATGAAACTCCGCACACTCGCCTATATACTCGTATCCTTTTCGCAACCTATGCAATCATTCTGACACTCCGTTGTGACGAAAAGAAGGGACAAACCATCATATTCACGTTGAAATATTAGTATTTATCCAATACATCATATTCATCCTATTCGGTGAAAGAAAATATCGTGAGAAAACCTGTACACCGTGTGTGTGAAGTCTACCAATCCGCACTGGGCCCGCGTGGTAAACTGACTCATACGCTATCTGCAGGAGAGTGGCCCTGAGCCCCTGCAGTGGGGACATAGGCTGTTGATGATGATGATGGTGGCCGAGTTCAACTCTGATTTCGCTGCTTTTTGTTTGTTTGTGTTTCGTTTACGTTGCAAAAGAGAGCCAAAATGACTTCATTTTTTATGGTTAAAGGGTCTAAAAGACCTAAGCTACTTTTTATCCCGATTTATCAAGTAGCGCATGAAGTATTATAGTATATTTATTAGTATGGATTTGAAGAATATAATTACTACACTCACTCTGAAATACAGCGTTTTTTTTTATAAATCTGGAACCTCAAAAATGAAAACAACACTTGTAGGAGAAAGGGCCCTCGTTAGGGAACACAGCGGTATCGAGTGTCGTTGACTCAAACTCCGTATGAAATAACAATGTGAGTCGACGAAAAAACAATATTTCATTTACACAACACCCTTTGCTACAACAGTCCAAACATACATAACCTACGTAGATATACAACACACATAGAGTACCTATACATTGTTGTTGAAAATTGTGAGAATGTTCGTTTGTAACAATTTAGAAGTAAGTAATTGGTTGAGGTATCCAGATTTGCTTATTGCTAGCGTTAAACCAGTTGCCTACGATTAATGTAATAACGGGTAATGAAATGATAGTATTTTGTAAGTTTACAGTAAATCCAATAAACAAAAACTTCTTCAAATATAAATTTTCAACTTGCAACTTGGATTTAGAATTTTGTGAATTGCGAATTTTGAGATAAAGTCTTGCTTGAGATGTTTTAAAGCCGTAAGAACTACATTGAAAATGATTTTTCCATTATTGTGGTGTCAAGCGTAGGTAGGCAAGTATGTAAGAGTTAAATGGCAGGTATCAAGAAATGAAACTAATTTATTCCAGGCAGCTAGGGATACAGAGGAGAGGAGGCGCCGATATTATCTACCAACCTTTACTTGATAGCCTTTAATATTAGTATTTATGTCATAAATGCAAGTTTTAGATAACTAAATTTAAAAGAAATGATAATTTCCTAGACATAACTAAACAAAAAATCAACAATTCATTGCAGGGTATAACTACATACGATTTCACCCAAGGTATGGAACCATCGATATGAGAGCCTAACTCGCTACTGACCGATTTTTAATCACCATCATTTTTACGGAAGTCGGTAAAAAATACTGCCCGCAAACTAAATCTATACTTCAACTGAATTATCCGCCAATACGAAGGTGGGAGTTAAAGCTAGTTCAGTTCACAAGAAAGGCTCGCGTCAGTTCGTAATAAAATTGATGAGTTTATTGTATCCAGCTCGTACTTATTTTCATTGCCACGTGAAAATGTTTCCCCATTTGTCATTATGTTTGTGTTATTTTATTGGATGAAAATGTTTTGATTTGTTGACAATTCGTGTCCTGTCGCTTTATCAAACATTGATGATTGTCTGGATTGTTATTGTTTTGTTTAGGTATTACCACTAGTCAATATTAATATATAAAACATGTTTTTTACCTGTTTCCTGTTCAGCGTGAAGGTAAAAAGGTTATCTCCGGGGGCGGGCGGCACAGTAACATCTTTTTAGCTTCATGAAGTTTAGTGAAAAAAAAATTTTATACCACTCCCCCTCTAAAAACTTATTTATATAAACACAAATAAAGTGTTAACAAAGAAATCTCAAAAGTAGACATTACTTTCAATGTTCATGTTTTTCCGTGTCACCTGCATTTTGTAAAAATAAAAGAGTTAAAAATATATAAAATCTGAACAACGAGCGCACCTAAGTTTCATTTAAACTGACGTTTTCCTGCGATAAATGGCTCCACGCTTCCTGACTAACCGTTTGGCGTTCTGCCCGCATTTTAAAATACCAAGGCTGGGTACTTACATTACAAGTTTCTAAAGGAACATTTTGTATCAATGCTACCTTCAATAGTAGAGTATGAAATCAGAAAAATATACTGAAAAGTTTGCGGGATACTGTATTCATTTGTCAAAATTAGAATAATTTATTCTTGTTTTAGCCATAATTTTGAGAAAGCAACATTACCAATATTTAATATGGACAGAGCGACCATAATTTCTTTTTTTCAGGGACATTAACTTCGTTAACCTTTTTGAAGAGAATTATGTAAAAAATAAAAAGGAAGCAAAATATTCTTCCCTTTTTAGGGTTCCGTAGTCAAACAAGAAACCCTTATAATTTCGGTCTGTCTGTCTAACCACCACCATGGGAACCACCATAAAAATATATTTTTCAAACTTTTATTCGATCACTTTGTCGATGTGATTAAGATGTATACCCGTATCAAATTACAGCTTTCTAGTAGTAAGAGTATCAGAGCTAAGCCGCAGACGGACAGATGGACCGAGTGTAACTATAAGGTTTCCTTGTTTGACTACGGAGCCCTGAAAATGAGATTTCCCAATCGTAAGGATAACATTTCGTCGGAGGCATGATAAAGATACTCAAAAATTTTCACGAAATTCCGATTTCCCAAAGTCAAGTACTAGTACAATTTGCTCTCCTCGAATCTAGACCCGCTACAGACTGTTGGGCAACTTAATTAAAAGTTGCCCACTTGCGCCAATAATTGTGGATTAGGCCAGTATTACCTCCAATAATTTGGTCGCGCTGTTTTGTAAACATACGAGTTGGGGCCGCCAGTACTGAGAGGTACAAATACTCGGGGCGTTTCTGCTACTATACATTTTGACATAAAATATAGTCAAGTTGATATGTCAGGGGATGGTCAGCCAGTCAATGACGTCGTGCAGTGATCAATCAGAGGCTAGGAAAAACAAAAGGGATTTAAAAAAATTGCATTACGATAAAAATAAAATCCAATCCTAGTCATGACTTAATTCCGACTCAATAGGAAACACTGATTTGAGAGGTCGTGAAAATCAATTTTTCTCACTAACAGTGGCAGATAGAGACTTGATATTAAATCAATGATATCTCGAGGACATCTGCAAGGAATAGCACAACCAGAAACACGATATGTGCAAAATTTTCTAGATAGATTTTTTTTAAAGCACCTAAATTGTTTGGTTTAGGAATCTACTGAAGATTATCAGCTTATTTTTATACAATCATGAAGGAAATTATGGTTCCTAAGTTTAGCACAAATGATTTTTTAATTGATCTTCTAGTTTTCAAGCAATGAATGAGTTGTCGCTTACGTTGTTTTTCTTGAGACAATGTGATGCTATGCATCTCTTTCTGCCGCCAAGGAAGTAAGTATCACTATTGCTCTCTCGCGAGCCAACGAGAAAATAATCAGTGAGTCGTCTTGAAAACGAGTTGACTATTAGATAGCTCGGAAATGTTTTGCGCGTTGTGAAAGGGGGCTAGACGGAAAAAATTCTTACGAAAAGTTGTCACGACACTTTTTGCTATAGTAAGTTAGCGTCATCTGTTAGTACGACGTACGTAGTAGTAAGACGATACCAACAGTACAGCTATGTGACGACAGATGGCTCTGATTAGTTGCCGCTACTCAATGACAGATGTCGCTAAAAACAAAACGTATCACGTACATAAAAAACCTAATGAAAAAACCTACAAAACCATATTTAAAATATAATGATAAAAATCCGTTCAAACCTTATTGAAAATTTGTAAAATTTTATTACAATTCCTTCACTAATTAATCGAAAGGAACTTCGTTCCATCCGGGTGTCCCTTGACACCTCTCAAGTTTTTTTTATCAGTCTCTAGATATTATTTTACTTGTGATGCATCTCAACCGATGGTAATTAATATTAGGGCCATTATTATACAAAAGCGTAGACTTCATTTTACTCTAGTGCGATCCACTGAATCCTCTATCATATCAGTCACCAATAGTTTCTAAGTTGTTAACAACGATCTAAGGTACAAAGGTGACGATGTTATTTTTGGCCCCCCGAGAACCGTTAGCAATATTGACCTGTATGTTTTTGCTAGCGCTTATCCTAATCCCAAGATTGGTAACATTAATGTACACCACTCAGACACTAACGGCCAGAATTGCCATCTGCGACTTACCCGAGCAAAAATATTTGTGTAATTCTAAGGTTTAAGCAATTAACCCACTTTCAAAAAAATAATTTGTTGGACCTATTTATAATTCAGAAAATTTATGAAGTTCACAAATTACAATTCGTTGTCTCAGACTAATACAAAAAGGTGACAGCTCTGATGTCTCATTGATACAGTCTTGCATGTGTGATATAGTATCGCATCTTGAATTAGCAAGTTAAAATCTTGCCAAAAACTATTTACCTAGATAGTACAAGTGTCAAAGATATATTAGGGTAATAACACAAAATTTCTTCTTTCTAGTTCAAAAAGAAACCGCATAAAGACACTGCAATAAGTTGTTAGTTTCTTTAAAAAGTCACATAAGTTTATGCCGTAATATGTTTGGTGTCTATCGACGAATCCTTAAAAAAAACGTAAATTCGATACACAAACTAATGATGTAAATATATAGTATAAGTTAGAGATAAATATTTTTCATGCTGTAGGTTGTGGCTAAATAGGACTGAAACAACTAAATATTTTGTTAACACCTTTGTACAAAAACCACATTTTTTGCAATAAAAAATATTTTGATTTTGTGAGCCGAACGAATTGAGACGAGTTTCTCAATCCCAAATTTCAAATATGTTTCCTGAATGTCATTTGCTAGTCATCGTGGCCTCAATGCGGAAAAGGGAGGCTTCCCTCTATAAAACGGGTCGGTCAAGAGTGACCTTGCAGCAATGAGTTGATAATGACCATCCGACGACATCAATCAAGTGAGAAAGACAGATTTCCTAGATCCGGGTTTGAAAAATGCAACTATGTTTTGTTATGAATTTGTAATAAATCGCCGAATATATAATCGGTTTTCTTGTAAGTTTTATTTACTTCTTGGCTCCAACCAAAATGTTTAAAATCTTTCGTGTTCTTCTGCAATAGCTTTGTATGTTAATAACTTAAAATTTGGGACATTTGTAAATGATACTGTGTCATCTTTTTAATAAATATTATAATATATTTTGGTTAAAGTTGTAAAAATTGCATAAAAAGATCAAACGGCTTCATTTGGTTTCCCTCCCTTATCTCTAGTAATAAATTTCTAAAATTAAATGTTATTAGAGTCGGTAGTAAAGGTAAATTAGTATAACAAAATTCACATGGGTAACAGATAGTGGTATCTACCTGGGCGGGCATAGAAATTGCCCTACCACCAACCAAACGGAGTTCTTTTAGGTACTGGGAATCAAACCCGGGACCTCCGAGTTGTTAGTATTGTACAAACGTGAAGTCTTTCTATCAAGGAGGTGGCACGTTCTGGGAAGGATTAAGCTATTTTTATCCAATTACGAAAAATGATGGGAACACAACAGGGCTATTAACACTACTTTCTGGCAGCAGACTTAGAATAGAAGTGACTAACCAGGCGTACCTGCAAAAATATATCCCTGGGGTGGTCAAATCCGTTGTGTGGTACCAATCACACGAATACTACAAAAAGTAAGTATGTTTCTGTTTTTTATTTATTTGGCAAACACGTAGCCCGTAGAATGGAAATCTTCTCCATTGTATAAAAACACGTGTCATGATTTTTCAAGTCAACGCAGAAAAAGTCGCGGTCAGACATCGTGGAATATCTATTTCCTTCTAGATACTTAACATTCTAATAATTATCGTTTCAATAAACCTGACGAATAAGAGACTTTCGGCAAGGTTATCGTGACTCAAATGGTTCCACAACCTAGTTTTAAATGTCAATAGGACTCGTCTTCGTGTATTGACTTCTGGAATTACAGCTAAGATTTCAAAGACCTATTGTTTCTTCGCTACAGAGTTGGCTTTAGTATACATGTAGACAGTTGACCCAGTAGCGTAATACTGGGTCGAGTCCCAAAAAATCTGATAAGAGGTTTTTACTTCTTCTAAGAGTTCATAAAAGTCACCATAAGACAGCACTCTGTCTCGCTTTGTGTCAGTTTTTATGAACACTCTAGCTTTAAATTATGCTAGTCTATAATTTATCATTTAAAGCAATAGTTTTTAAAGCAAAGTTTTCTTTCAGCTTCTAGTCATATTTTGGATAAACTAGGATACAATTGTTTTTAATTATAACAAGTTTCTGACATCAGTTATAAGTTTACCCTGTATAAATTCAAATAACAGATTCTGAGAGGAGACGGGAACCGCGAGTGCCGCTAAACTTTTTCGCTTCGCGACAGACAAGGAAAAGTACAGCGACTTGACTTGGCTAGTTGGAGAGAGACCATAAGAATAAGTTTTAAAAACAAAGTATGTGATTTTCTTTGTTTAAACAAAGTTATGTTCGCATCTAATTTTCTCTGTTCTGCTCCAACATTTAGAAAAGGTCTCCACAAAACTTAACAGTTACAAAAATTCGTTTCAAGTGGGACTTAACAATAAACATATTAAAAATGACCCCTAGACGTTAGACCCTCACGAACCTCGACCCCCATTTCTAAAGCCGACCCTTTTCTAATCAAAATGAAGTACCTAAATCAATAAAAGGCAGGTACAATATCGAGTTGCAATATCAACACCTACAATAATTCTAGTCACAAATCAAACAGACAGGTCAGTTTGCCTAGCTTAAACAAACTTCATCGACGGTGCTTCCAGACTGGTCAAACCGTACTAAAATCAGATCGTCATAAGAATGAATACAAAAATCGTTTCGTTTTATTAATATTCTACCTATAGTACCTGTTTTTCTTCTCTATATTTATTTCCCTTATATTAAATTGTTTCCTTATCTTACCTAACACGTCATCTTCTTGTCAGTATAGTCAGCATCATATCAACAAAGATAGCCATCAACATATTTAAAATTAAAAATATTTTTTCAGTACAGTACAAAAACACACACACTAAATATAATATGCAAAGTAAATGCAAATTTTAGTAATGAAAAGGTGACCATCTCAGAACGTGCTGCAGCTAGAACCACAACGCTGGTTTTCAGATGAAACTATATTTGTTCTAAAATCAATAGTCTTCCATGGCTGATTCAGTGACTTATTAAAGATACCACACCACAAATTGCTTAAGCTGAAATCTTGGAATTCGGGAAATTAGCCCCTTTGATTATACATATAGATAACCGAGAAATTTCTATACCACACGGACAAAGACGGTCAACCAACTAACATAACAAAAATTCATCAGTTCAAATATCAAGTCACATCCTATACTACTAAAATGTAAACTATAATAGTAACAGACATAGCTAGCTTATCTGTCCCCATTACAACAGACGTTATTTTCGGAAATCTAAACATAGTATTTTAAATTAATTCTAAATTTAAATAATGAAATTATCGACAGCTAAATTTAGTAATAATTCAATCATGAGAGACGATTGTAAAAAAATATACTGTGACATCTATTCTACCATGTGTTCAAGCAGATAAATAAATAAATTATTTAACTCTATTTCGTTGAGTTTGTTCTAGAGATAGAATGTCACACATTCATTCAGCTAACTCTGCTAAACCGTTAAGATTACATTAGTAATTTAGATAGCCACAGTGTGGCAGCAGCTTAGAGCCCTGTGAACCAGAATCAGGTTTACCTTTAGAATATTAAATGCAGTAGAGCTTGAGTCGAACTCGGTGTACGATCGGAGATAACACGATATTGTCACAAAAGCAAAGGTTTCTAGTTTATTATTTCTGTTATAACTAAACCTGAGGTATCGCTGGATCAAACTCTGATATTCTGTAAGTTCTCATGATTAATAAGGTTTCTGCAAACCTCAAACTTGACCAACAAATACTACAACAATTTCACAACTCGCAAGTACTGCTTAGTTTACGCAGCGCAAAAACGAATCTGTCTTTTACACACATTTTCAATGTGCCATTTCCAGCTGAAGAATTAGTCCATGTGAATTCGAAGTAACCCAATAGTTTCTTAATTTACAATTTTGAACACTGCAACTATACAAGGATAGAAATCAGACAAAAATAGCCTTTGTGTACATTACCTTTGAAAAAAAAAGCTTAGATCCGTCCCTCGTTAAAGAAGCAGCAATTACGGAAATATTAATAATGAATTAAGAATATTTTTTGGTGATTGTCTAAAGCCCTTGATGATACATGCAATCCTAGTACTACGCATAGACCAACTAGACAAACACTGTTGTCTGGCACAGTTCACATATCATATTGCTTATTCTCATGCGTATAACCAAATTATAGCAATGTCAACTTGTTTGTCACTTAATTGTGACAGTGATCAGAATAGGTAAATACAGCTATATTATGTGAAAGCTTGATTAATGTTCATGTGGTTACGTGTTTTGATTAGCTAATTACCATAGTCCACCACGCGGGCCCAGTGAGAATTGGTTAGACTTCACATGCCTGTTCAAGACATGCAGGTTTCCTCATAATATTTTCCTTCAACGTTAAACAATCTGATAATGTACTTGAATCGAAAAACAACTATTAGGTACACGGCTGGATTCGAACCCGGAACCTTCAGATTGAGAGTCCTCACTTTATCCACTACGCCACCGACGCTTATCGTTATACGTTAATCATTACCATCAGCCAGGAAACGTCCACTGCTGGACATATGCCTCCTTCATGGTACGCCACATCGACCGTCCCCGAGCCACCTGCATCCAGCGACTCCCCGCGACCCTAACCAGGTCGTAGCCTACATAGTACAAAATAACTCAAGATGAACATAATGTTATAATAACAAGTTGTTCAGTGAGTATTGAATCAAAACACTGACATCTCAGCTGGAAATAAAACTTTGTTTGAATTACCAACATTAGACAGTCCCTTTTATTCTAATTACTCTTATAATAACAGTCCCAAAAACATACCATCACGGTTGGACGTCTATCAAAATAGTGAAATTATACCTTTCCCTCAAAACTACTCGTATTCTAGTAAAATAAACTAATTAATAGGAACAGTGAAAAAAGAATAAAAGCCAAATATAATTTCCTTTGCATTAAAATCTTATAGGTTCTATTATTTATAATAAAAAAATTCTTCTTGTTGTTGCCGTGCCCTTGCCATGCTATTGGTGTGCCGTTGCCATGCCAAATCGTTGCCGTTCCATTATTGTGGGGATGCCGTGCCGTGAATACCGTTTCCGTGCCGTTGCTGTGCTGTGACTACTGTTTCCGTGCCGTTGCTGTGCTGTGACTACTGTTTCCGTGCCATTGCTGTGCCGTGGCTCGTAATAACCACTAGAAAAACGGCACGCTTCGTCAATATATGAGTAATTTACAACTCGTTCAAAGTAAAAAGTTTGGGGTCACTATACTGCTTGAATTTTAAAATGGGGAACGGTAATATACATTATGCTAAATTCAAGTGCTTTAAGGTACTTTGTTTTTAGTAAAAACCCTTGAAACTATGGAATTCAAAAAACAACAATGTTTAGAATTTTAAACTTACTGATTTTAACTTTTAGCTTTAGTTAGCTTTTGACTACTTTTTGAAGGGAACATTATAATAAAATCTGACGAAGGTACTAGATGTTTCCCTTGCCGGAACTGCTCGAAAAACCCTATCTAAAATTACTGGTAAATAATTATAAACCCCGACAAAACCCCAAGTGCTTAAAGATACTGAATAAATTCCCGTTTTTACAACGAGCTTTAGCACGAGCAGAATTTTTAATAAACCGTTATTTATTACTGAATCATGCTATCACGTCTTCTTTTAATTAAATTTTAATGAGTGCTTAAGTATTTTCATGAGGTATGAACCCTTAATAGGATGAAAATGGCAATGAATTCCAACGTTTTAAAATTCAGTTTCCAGTTTGAATATTCAGTAGTTTGAATTCAAGTACTATTATTAAAACTAATGACCGTTGTATTTGTACAAGAAGCAACAATTTATTTAACAAATTCTATCCAATCTTCACCAACATTTGAAGCACCTACCTGCTCACGTTGCTCTGGTTCTACTTCATACTTCGCAGTTCCTAAATTCACATATTATCTCATTCGAACTTCTGCTTCCTGGCTTTCAGTGATTTAGTGAAATTTAAAGACTTTACAAGTGTCGGTCACTCAACTTCAGATGTTTGTAAGAGTCTGCGATCAGGGGTATTGTGATTTAGTCAACGTGAGATATTTTAGATTGCTTTCCAGAGAGGGAACGCCTGTTTTCTAAGAACTCTGACAATAAAATAAATAATAAAGGACGATAGTACCACAAGATTGTCTGATGTGTCCGAAACTAAGTCTGCAGATATAACAAAGTGATTGTTTTTTCAACTGACTTCAAAAAAGGAGGAGGTTCTCAATTCGACGCGTATGTTTTTTTTGTATGTGTGTTACGCGATAACTTCACCAACAGTGATCCTTGCTAGGTGGCAGCGCTTGTATCGTCCGACACCTGATCATTTTCTGTCTAGATCATCTGTTAAAATATTTTTTGATAGTAAGAATTTTCTCAAAACATTTATTACTTTTTTATGTATGGTTTAAACAAAGACATCAATTCCTTTTACACCTTTCAAAATCATTCCTTTTCATTCCCAGGTTGTGATTGCTTTACCGCATTTCACTACGTTTTTCTTCAGGACCCATCAATTAAAAGCTTCGATAATATTCCAATTTTGATTTCATTTTGCAACAGTATTGTAAATACAAAGATATCTAAAAGCTATACGCGTATTGAAAAAATATACGTATACCTTCACATGCTACAACTTGTTTGAAACGTTTTACCTGATTCTGATTGATGCCGGTAATGGCTTTTTAATGGACGATAATTTAAAATGCTATCTTTGCTCGCCGTTTTAAATGGCTTGTTAATTGTTTTCTGTATCACAAGTACCTTTTATTTAGTTTTCTGTAACATTTTATAGATGAGTTCATTGGGACTTTAAAATAGTATATTTTATTACATTAATGAAATGTTTCATAACACTATCCATGGAAACATCCGAAACGAAATGTTGTTGATTTGAGTTTGATATTGATGAAAGAAGTTTTTTTTTACATAAATACAGCGTGTATATTTTATAAGGGCGTATATTTTTATGGCAATTAGTGTTGGCCCTAAACAACACTTTTACATAAATTTCGTTGGTTAATTGTGTTTTTGTTTTCATACAAAATAATTGAGCACGCAATGTATTAATTACATCTAAAATTATCGACTGATTGACGTCTCTTTTTACACGTCACATCATGACAGTTCAGTATACCGTTTATTCTTTGTCAAGTAAATTTGGACGCAATACATTGCTGCAAATACCTTACGAAAATTTGTATATAATTATTATTTGCTAGCCGGTACCGGAAAAATAAGAAAGTTTTAAAATTAAATTTAATAAACATAAGCTATCATTCATCAAAGTCATTAGATGGAGTATAAACCTTTGTCTATGGTAATTCCATATTCAGACAGTTTTAAGATATTTGTGAGTGGATACGCAAAAAGGAACCTGAAGGTATTGGAAAGGGTTCTTTTTATTTCATGAATTTTAATTCTGTAGTCTTTCAGCTTTTAGGTGCCAAAGTTTTTTAAATCTGTGCGTTGATGCAGTTTTGGAAAAATTTCCCGCGCTCGAGGCTAAACTCATTTCGACTCAAAACTTCAAACGTGATTTATTATTTACCCTTGAGTTCCCATTTAGAAACATAAAAAATATTTTTTTTAATCAAACGACATCTACATTAATAAGTAATAAGTAACACTAACAGCAGTCAATCATGTTAATAGTAATCATTTTATGATAATATCTCACATGACGAAGTGAAAATTGCTCTTTATGTCCGTTTCTACGGAACCCGTTTACACGTACGTCAATCCATCGGTAAACACCTGTTCTCGACAACATTTTTTGACTAGACTTGTAATACACACATATCAACTAATTTGTAAAATTAAAGACATTTTCTATAACGTTATTAGTAACGTATTTATTTTACTTTCAGACTGAATTCAGAAACCAAGACAAGATTATGTGTTTAGTATCCAGTAAAACGAAGGGTAGGGCTTGAAAGGTAGCGGCTGCCTTTCTACGGAGGATAGCAGGTGTAGAGGAAGTGGTGCCAGATTCAATGCGGAAAGTTTTAAAGTGTCTTAATTACACCAGCATAGTCACTTAAACACGAAAATCATAAAATAATAAATAGGTAAAGTGATCAAACATTGCTTTAACGAAAATGCAAGTCCAATTGAATAATAAATAAAGCAATTTTTAGTTTGTATATTTTTATAAATTCTGGTTTTCAGATTTTTCTATAATTGCGCTTTAATACCTTGCTTTTTGTCAAATTTCAGGATTCTAGGTCAATGGGAAGTAGCCTACATTTTGTGATCCCTAGCGCTCGCAGGAGAAATATGCGGCATAAACGGTCTTATCAAAACGTATTGTCTAATTATCTAATAGAAAACATTTTAATCACAGAGTATTGATATTAACGTGTATATCTCTATTAAAATTGAAATGTTTAAGAGGCTATTATCACCTCAAAAACTTTCGCATATAACTCGAAAGTGACATATAAGCTCCGCTAATAGCTGCCTTCCGGAACACGACAAAACGCTTTTTTTGCTTCCCCGTGCTTTAATCGATCAGTTTAGAGTAAACAAGGTTAATAACTGGAGTGCTGACGTGCGGTAAACACGATGACAGTGACCTACGGCGACAATATGAGTTCTTTTGCCGTCGAGAAATTCAAAAGCGGTAAAAATGAATTCCTTTACAACTGTGAGTACAATTTTGTTTTTTAGAAAAGTAAAAAATGTGTTAATTTTTTCATATTTATGTACGTGTGTTTCTGACACGCAAGTGCGCCTGTATTGCGTAAGAGGGCTATGTGTCGGTGTTTATACCACTCCAGCTCCAGTAGAAAGTCCCACCAGCTTTCTGACCACCATTGAAGCTTCTGGGAGTGACCTCAGTATCCTTAGGTATTTTGCACGTAGTGTTGTCATTTAATAGCACTCCAGCAAAACGTAAGCAGCCGTCCCCTTGGCCTACATACCTGTTATGCATGAAGAGCTGTCTGTGATATCTAGAGTAAACAAGTGTTTGTTGTCCATGACCATATCCTAGTATGTATCTTTTAAGAAATCTTAGCGGTACCATCTGTTATCAGCCGCTATATAGCGTCGATTGACGTCACAAAAACGTTATGTGCGGAAGCAAAATGGCGTGGTTTACTAGAACTAAAATGTTCTAGGAAATAGGTTCTAGGAAGGAAACTAGACGCTGGAAAGGAGACTGATGACATGACTTTGAAGTAAGTAAGTAAGTGAGCGTATTGTGAGTGTACCCAAAAATAATGCAACTAGATCCTCAGCAATAACTCTATTCCTTTGATGAGGTGTCAATTTAAGTTTTTGATCCACTCAGTGGAGTGGCACAGAAAATAGTTATCTTTTGTACACCCGTGATGCCTAGAGACTGTTTTTATCATCATTCTTTAAGAAACGATGCTTTCTTGTTCCCATCCACTACGTTATAGTGACGTTATTTGACGCTATATAGCGGGCCGCTAAATGACGGCAACTACGCTATCCAATTTATTGATAAGAATAGCAGATAGACATAATTTTACATTATTATCTCTTTATCTACCTGAAAGATAAAAACACTGCATCAAATATTTACAATCCAGAATTAAAAATGCAATTTCAAAACACAAGTACAAGTTTATACCAGGTAGGGAAGAAATTTTAAATTTAAGATTGGATTCTTATCGTTTGTATGGAAAGCTAGTATCTACTTGCAAAAAGGTTCTCCTTACTCTCCAAACTGCGTGTCTTGAGTTTATGAAAGAAACACAACAAAGAAGCAAGCTTTCTTAAGAACGAGGCGACACGAAACGATTTCTTATCAGATTTGCTCACAAAAACTTATTACAAAACATTTCCAAAACTAGACGTGAGTTGGAGACGTCTGTGCGTCCGTTACAAAGTCCGATACTGTCGTAATTTTACTTTTTGTTCTCCTTACATTTGGATAAATCTTTATTCGTGGACATTTTGAGGGATTTTAGACGACGTGTCTCAAAAATCATGCTTCTTGGTAATTTATTTAGTAAAATAAATCATGACGGTGCTTTTTAATTGTTTGATTAGGTTGTGTTGATTCATATATTTTTTTTTATAAAACGGTTAACGCTCATTATCTACCTTACTAACAACGATACCTGTTAGTATTCTAGACCTATACAGTCTTCTTATGTCAATGGATTCAAACTTTTGCCAGTAGCTGATAGAGATTTATTTTTTAGACCCAACTAAAATAAAGACAGTGGAATACATTGCTCCTGTCACCACTTATAAAGGAAGACGTGCAACATTCCAAGCAGCAATGAAAGCAACTATTCTGATTGGACAATGCTTTGGGCTAAACCCTGTTTTGGGAGTGTGTGAGATCGATACTTCCAAATTAAGGTATTGATGTATTAGAATTTTTTTCCATGTCTATATTGTCTATATTTATGTAGAATCGGAACACACTAGTATGTGTAAGTTCATTGCAGGACATTAGCCTCCTTCGCACACCATGAAGCTAACAATATTTTCCTGTACCTAATTTTTGTTTACCTTCAAGTCTGTGATAGACATTCCATGAAGGAATTTTGCATAATCATCACGCTCAGATGGATTCGGCAGTAAGATTTTGAATCCAGCCTGCACCTGTACACTATTCAAAAATCTAGGAATAATCTAAAGATTTAAAAAACATATTATAATTATATTTTTGCTTGTATTTTCTTTGTACAAAATTTTTTTTTGGTATTAAGTAAAAACAATGAGTAAAAACGTCAAAATAATATCATTTTATCGACGCCATCTTTGTTTTTAAGTTAAGTATAATCTTGCGCATTGTTTGCATTTTTAATATTTTTGTAGAAATGAACTAGACCAAAATATTCAAAGAGAGAGGTCTTATCTATTATTATACAAATGATTATACAAATACCACTTATTTTTCGTAATGGCCTTTTAAAATGACAAGTGTACAAGACCAGGCCAGGACTCCATACGTGAAACGTTTCATTTAGCATAATATAAAATTGTTCACCTCTTTAAAAGTTAATAGACTAGTGAAAGAATATTTTGCTTCTCTAATCAATTTTGCTTCTCTAATCAATTTTGCTTTTACTGTACCAACAGATTCACCTTTTACTCGGGCAGATGTTTCTACAGCCTGGTGTCGATACTGGGACAGACCGTGGTGGCGATGTTTTGCGTCCTCAAGCTATTCAAAGACACGAACGCCTCGTTATCCTCTAACAGTAAGACATTTATCTTTAAAAATATTCATGGAACATCGACGCCTTTGACGAGGCCTATAATAAATTATTATTTTGGGAAATGTCAAGGCCGTCTTTCTGTAACATGAATGATATATTATAAATCTTGTAATGCTAAGATACATATCTTTACGCAGCATTGTACAGTGTGTGATGATAATATATTGGCAACAATTCCTGTACGTCTAGTACAAGTTTACGCAAACGATACCCGTTAAGAGGCTATGTTGGTTAGACCACGTGGCCGCGTTCAAATTTGGATTGTTTTGTAGCTGTCCCTATCCGAGCCCTATCCTACCCGAGCGCGTACGGTGAGACAGCATACACTACGCGAAGTTATCCACCCGTTATTTGGATGTTTCGTAGTCCAGGGATCATTTGAAGGATACAGTATATTATGTAACCATTTTTTAATACAGTATACTAATGAAATTTCAGATGTCGGTGATTTTTCTTAATTGTTCTAAATTGATTCATACTCTTGTAAATCAGGTTCAAAGTTGGGGTTTTTTATTACCGTAAAATACAATTCTTTGACGCCCTGTAACTCTGGAAGTATATATTTAAACGAAAATCTGACTCACCACCGACACAGATATTTGTTTCTAGATTGTGTCTTGAAAATTTCATAGATTTTCACAGCTTAATACTCAAAATATGACTGGACTACGTTTGTATGGGCACTTTGACACCAGCATACCCTCTTAACAGGAATTCGCTCCGGTTGTTTCCATACATTTCTTTACCATAAATTTTAAAAATAGAATAGCTGGTATTGATAATTAATTAAAAGTAGGAGATAGGATTATAGGGTTAGGAAATGAATATCATTAGTTGACAGTCACTACGCAGCTAATGGTCCCCAGAAGGCGTTTTGAACAATAATAATAAAAAAGTGTATAAAAAGGTTTGTGATTCACAATGAAGTAATGATGTTCATTTCCCGACGTTATAATATTTTGTCCTATTTCTAACTACATCACACAGCTAATCATCCTATTGTAAAAGATTATGGTAAAAGTAGTAATGTATGAACATGTTGTAAGCGAAATCTCTCTAACGTAGTCCATCGCTCTGTCCTTGTCATTTGCATCTCCACCGAGCAGCATTTCCGATGGTACATCGACATTTCCTTCAACACTCAACATAGAAACAAGCAAGGGTGAATGTGAAATGGTACAAAAGTGGATACATATTTTTGTAGTCGAGTATCTATGTATCTATTTTTGTAGTAGTAAATGTATCCACTTTTTAACCATGTCACATTTACCTTTAATTGACATTTCCCTCTGCACACTGCATTTAGGAACAACTAAGGGTGAATGTAATAGATTACAAAAATGTATACAACTTTTAGTACTCGAGTGTACCTATTTGATAACGAGTAATTCTTTTCGTATACTCATGGTAGACACACTGTTTCATCGTCTTTTGTTGAAATAACTAATTTAATTAATTGCTATACGTCATCTAAAATGTAGCCATTGTGTAAATACAAGTTTAATTATTATTATTATTTTCAGTATCGATAGTTTTTTTCGGAACTAACACCCTAACAACGGTATTGTTCGTAAGGATAGCAAAGAAGTGGCCCAAGGTCTGTCAAAAGATATCGGTGGCTGAAGCTGCAGATCCCAGCGAAGACACAAAATTGATCAGAAGATGTAATATATCCTGTATCCTGATTCTTTCTCTGGCCGCTTGTAAGTTCATCAGAATACTGTAAAGATAGGACATAGCCGTAGCACTAAGATCGATCTGAAGAAGAGAAACTCAGGTGGAAGGTTAGATATTATCACAAAACTGACAATACAAGATTACCAACAAACATGTAAACACGTGAATTGGCTGAGTGACTAACTTTTCTCTTATTACATTAAGAATTAGATACGCTCTTTGCGGCTCTGACAAACTGATCTGCTATTGATAGTTTTGACCAGATTTCACCCCAACGTGTTCTAAATTTAAGCAGAACGCACCAGCCAGTATATTAATCCAAGGACAACGCAACTCTTTAGAGCGAACTATATAATACTGATTCATCATCATTAACAGCATAAGCATAAGTTTTCTGCTATCAATATACTTTACAAATGGGGTTGGATGTCACAGTAAGATTTCGTTGAGTCGTGGGAACATGCTCCTGAAATTCTTTATTGGTCACCTTTTAAGACGACCAAGAGTTGATACAGAGTGATCGTTCTTTAAAGCCTAACATGAGTAGATTAATACTCAATGTGATTTACGGAGCCAAAGATATTCAACTGCTTTGAAAATGGGATAGATTGAGTTAAGTGGTATCATCAATCCATCTTAAAATTGCATCAATTCAACATGAAGACACACGCTTCCGCGCTAGTGCAAATAAATGAAATTGATTCCTCTAATCAGTTAAGTAGTCATATTAATTTCTAATCATGTTATAATGTTGGATATTTTCGTTACTGTCTATTTATAAATAATTATAATTAATGAATAGTAACATTTATTTTGTACCATTCAATTAAATTTGATTCATTAAAATACAATAGGTCGTCTACCGGGCCGTCCCTCTACTAGATGGATCGACGACGGTTAAGGTCGCAGGTAGTTAGCTGGATGCAAGTGACTCGGGACCGGTTGATGTGGCATACCATGAAGGAGCTTTGTCCAGCAGTGGACGTCTCCTGGCTAAATGATGAATACAATTGGAAAATATACAAAACAATGTTACCTACTAGTGTCATCCTAAGTAAACTTTTGTATATTTCCAATCAAAATGGCTTACTTGATGAAAGGAATTCAATACACCCGCTTTCGTTATTGTCTCTCAATCAATATTCTTCTTTTTGTTACAGTGGAACATATGCTATCGGATCTGTCAGGAATGGCTCTAGCTATCGACTGTCAGCCAGATAAAACTCTTGTCGACGCATTTTTTCTGCAAGGGTTTCCGTTCATATGGATGTTTGTGCCTTTCAATATCCTGGTAGGAGTTTTTGCAAAAGTTAGTACTTATTAAAATTGTTAACTTTTTAGTTGTATTATTTAAACGAGGCATACAAAAATACGCAGCATCACAAAAGCAACAGATGGTTTAGCACAAGCTCTTGGATTAAAATGGAAGTGGTCAGGTCACACAGCACGCCTGCAAAATCAAAGGTGGACTAAAATAGTGATAGAATGGAGGGGCCAGTAGGCAAAAGAAAGAAAGGGAGACCTTGCAACAGGTGGGAGAATGAAGTCAAACACACAGCGGGTCCAAACTGGATACAAATAGCGCAATCCAGAGAACTGGCTCAATTTGGAGAAGGCCTTTACCTGCAGAGGGGTTCTTGCAGTATAATTACAATATAAAATTATCAACGTACCATAAATTAATTATTTTCTACCTATAAAGATATTATAACAATTACATTAACTACTCAATCTTTTTTATTGATACTAGCAAAACAAATTCAACTTTGTAAATAGCATTTTTGTAAGAAATAAAAGGCTTTTTTATTTTATTATTTAAACGAGATCTATTTTTGGTCATAATAACTGATAAGTCTCACGTAAATGCGTTCAAAAAGAACTAGAAACTGACTTTAATTGCCCTAAAAGGCAACTTTTTTTGAAGTCATCAGTTAATAAATAAAAACACACCACCTGATATCCATATGATTTTATATTTATAATATTATACGTATGACACTCATAGAAATCACTTGATAGCGCCTTTCATCTGACTGGTAATGCCATCTGTCGGCACACGAGGAAGTCACATTCTACAATAACTATGTGCAGCTTTTTTTACTTTACGAGAAATAGCTTTCTTTTATTCCTTGGGAAATGGTAAAGGTGGTTCATTCAGGTTGCGTATCTGATTATCACTTAATGAGCATATTTCACCAAACAACAGTGTTCATGAAACTATTCTCAAAAAACTGTAACAAAGCTGGTGTTTCGTCGAGATAAATTTTTAAATGGTCACGTAAGATCAGATAAGTGACATCAGATAACAGATCCAGTACACTGTTTACAAACTTTGAACAATGTAAAATGCGTAAGATAATATTAATAATGTGCTGGTTGAGACCTGGTTCCTGTAGCACAGGGGATCTTAGTTCAGGAGCCAGTCTTCAAAAAGTTACGAGACCATAGAATTAAGTGATTTATCATTAATATGTACAAACTTTGTGGAGAAAAATAAATATGCTTTATTATTAATAATAATATTGTTGAAATTGACACTCACTGTAATGTAACTAAAGATCAATTAGAAACCAAAAATGTGTAAGTAAAGTGTCTGTTCGTCAAACTGGCTCAGAATTCCCTTTGGATGAGCGTTTTATTGAATTAATTTATACAAGTTTTGTCAACCAGTGCAATAGGCAAAGGTCGCACGGAGTATTATAACTTTTTCTATTTTTTAGATAATCAATATCCAATGCGCCTTCAACTGGAATTTCGCAGATGTCTTTGTCATCTGCATCAGCTGGTACTTAATATCGAGGCTTGAACAAGTCAATAATAGGATCAACGCGGTTCGAGGAAAGGTACGTAACGAACTATAAGGTAGGATATTCGTTTTTATTTAATTTAAAATTATGTGGAGGCACTAAAGCACAAACTTCAAGGAATATGTATGGCTATATATGGAAACTAACAATCACTTACTTTTTTGTGTAGAACTTAAATACCAGTACCTCTAGTGTGAGTTTTTAACCGATACTATATCGTTTACTCTCTCGTTACTATGAAGAATTGTGCAGCGCCTCTAGCGGCACGTTTACGCACTAATAAACTGAATATTAAACAGTGACAATATCAGTTAAAACCAAAGAAACTGAGATTTGGCACGAAATACTGTTGAAAGAGCTTAGTCAACCCTAGAGGTATAGATACGAAGTTCGCACAAAAAAGTTTACTGAAAATAGAATATCACAAGAAAACAGCATCTGTAATACCATCAAGACTCATAATATCACGACAAATGTAGTTTGCCATGCATACGACCGAATAAACGCTTTTAATTCTACCTTCCAGTCCGTTTCGTCATCGTTTTGGCGCACCATGCGTGAAGACTACAGTCGAGCAACGAGTCTAGTCAGGAAGTTAGATGACGTCATTAGCGGGATTATCTTCATCTCCTTCGCTAACAATCTTTTCTTCATATGTCTGCAACTGCTGAACACTCTTGAGTATAAGAAATAATACATTATTTTATTATTGTTAGGTAGTTCATCTGTCCCTCCAAGCGCATGTATTCTTCATGCAAATGCTTTAGATAGAAGATGGGCAAGCGTCATCATTTCTCAGATGGACATGAGCAAATATAATATATCACCTTATGAACAGGTTTAACATTAAGAGTCTAGGAGTAGTCATCCAACTTGGGCTTACTTTTAGTAGTCAATAGGAAGATTGATGACTGCAGAAAGATGTTCATGCATATATAAATTTCGCATCAAACTTTGTATGGCCAAAAAATCTTATCTCGAAAGTAAATATAATTGCTCACAAAAACTAGCGATTTAATAAACGCTGTTCGTCCAATAATTTCTATTTTAAAAAACGTCCATGTGAGACTGCTTGAGATAAAAATGTAAAAATAATAATATTGATTCTTGTGATGCATATTAATTCATCGAAGTTCTACTTCTAACTGAATGAAAATGGTTATAAAGTTTTTATGGGAATTGTAAATTTAAATATTGAGAATCATTATGGAAGGAAGAGAAAGACCTGAATTGAATAGCGCACTCAGCGAGAGGCCTGTGTCCAGCAGTGAACTGCAACAGTCTGTACATTATCATTATGATGGAAGCAATGGCTACATACAATACAGGTTGGTTGACGGAAATCAACGATTAAAGCAATTTAAACCGAAAAGAATTTTTCAGGGAAGGAATCAAAGCAACACCCGCTTGTCACAGCAATTTAGATGCCCGGTAAGCATTGAAATCCTTTTAAATCTGGTATTTAACTGCGCAAATCATCCACTACATGGTTTGTTTACTCCTCCACAGGCCATTCCATGGCTACGAGCAAGCAGTGTACTTCGTGTATTCGTTCATTTTCCTTCTTGGAAGATCGCTGTCGGTTTCTCTGATAGCTGCCAGAGTTCACACTGCAAGTATTGAGCCTGCTCAAGTATTGTACGATGTTCCTTCAACTGCTTACTGTCAAGAGGTACATATCAGCTTCATTAACTACCTTAGCTGACACCCTCATAGATCGACACTTCAGACTTCCAAGAGATGATCTGTCATAACCCTTAGTACGAGTACACACTTGTCAGGTACATACATTGTTGCAGTAAGGGTGTGACTAAAATCAAACCGAGTACCTATAGGTGCCCCGACTGGAAATCGAACCCGGGACGTCCAGATTGTTTATCCAAGCGACTAGTCATTCAGAATTTTACGAAAAATATGAATGTCAGACAAGGGTTAAGAAGCAATAACCAAGAAGAAATATCAGTTTTAAACCAACAGCAACTGTGAAGATGAAATCTAAGTAACCATTTCAAATGAGATTTTGTAACATCTGAGTTATACTATTCCTCAGGACATGTATCTGTAAAGTTCTCTCATTACTTATTCCAGGTTCAAAGGTTTCTAGATCAAGTCCACAGTGACACTGTCGCACTGAGTGGACTACAATTTTTTAATGTGAAACGTGGACTTGTCTTAACTGTAAGTTTGTATATTATTATTGTTTATATTGAAAATACTAACTGTTACATATGCATATATATGCCCATATTACTTTACTTGTTGCTACCACTGACGTACATACTGAACGTCGGAAATTGTTATCAACACACGCAATAAACTCTCTCCGCATCACTGTAAGGTATATATTTGGCCCAATCTTTTTTCCAGAGTGAATGTTCTTAATACCATGCCAGACAGTTGCCAGAATTACGTTTCTTTTAGAATTATCATATTCATAGCTAATTTCCGAAAAGGGTCTCAAAATATTTGAATGTTAAATCAGCGCAGAGACAATTAAGAGTCCGAAAATTCTATAAAAGATTACCATGTCATCTTTCATAATTTGATGAGTGTTTATAAAAAGTTACATATCTTATTACTGGAATATAATACCTACTGTAATAATTATTATCTTCTCTCAGTAAACAATTCTTTATTTTAATTACAGATAGCGGGGACTATAGTAACATACGAATTGGTTTTAATGCAATTCGCTGGAGTAACACCAACTGCATCACCACCACTTATATCGTCGTTGTCAATACCTACACCACCACCTTCTTAAGCTTTTCATGTATTACCGTCGTCATTTTTGCTGGAAAATTCATCAACTAAACATAGGCCTCAGTTAGGGTATGTCATACTGACCGGCCCGGAGCTTGCTCTGTGCTGAGTTGTCCACTATATTGTTCATTTCAATATAATATTAATAACCGTGTAAGGGCTGATGAGTGCGCGCGTGTCCTTACATATTCTGGAGCGATGTCTGTGCGTTCATTAGTGGAATTTGGGAATGGAAAAACTCTAGTCTCGTACTGGTTTCTTTATTACATTCTTGAGTAAAATTACGCCTAATAATAACCGCGTGCTATACGTGTGAGAGGTGGGCGAGGGACTGGCGCGACACGCGGTTGCTGTGCCCCGCTTTGTACCGAGCGGGCTGACACAGCAAAACGTGATCGCGCAGCCCCGCACAGTACTCCCCTCCTTTTTTCAAAATTTTTTACATACATTACATACACCTCACATACAGTGTGCAATTCACTTTAAAAGTGTTACATCGCTAAAAGTGCGCCAGAGTACACAATGTGCACTACCTGAGGTGCTGACGCGGTACATTCCGCCGCGTCGCCGAGTTACTGCTGACGCTACGCTCTACGGCGACCGTTGGCCGGACACATGATACACAACGAAACGCGGAGCATTATTTGGACTTGACACTGTATGCGGGCATGTTATACATATCATGTATGTTAAAATGATCTAAACTATACATAACGTTACTTTGCTGTCAGACGATTACAGGTTAACAAATACAAATTACATTATTCCAGACCGTTATAACTTAAGGTTATGACCGAATACTTGTGATCACTTTCTCACTTAGCTCTTGACACATATTACGCGACCAAAAACTGCACTTCACTAAACTATCTCGCTTGCATGTAGCTCGTTGCGACGCAAAACGTGCAATGAGATGAACACGTGCTTCATTCTACTGCGGTGGACTCTCCATGCGGTCTGATCTTCCTCGTGAGGACGCCTGTAGACCTCCCAGGGCTGATGAGTGGACGTTTCCATGCTCCGCCTGGTGCTGAGAGGTTATGCCGTCCAAGACTCCTGAAGGGGCTGCCGAGTGGATAGCTGCATCACTCCGCCCAGCGTTGAGGGTCTGACGTCGTAATACCGCGGCTGGTCCGTTGCTGCTGTAACTGTTAAGGTCTCCTTTGTGTCCATAAGTGCTTGCTGATCTTGTTATTGTGGAGGTGGCGCGCTGAACCGGGGAGCCCTCGCCGACTCACCAAATTTCTGCTGGTTGTGTCACCACAGTAGATTGCTGGTGACATGTTGAAGTAGGTGCACTGTAGAGATTGTGACATGGATACGTGTCTAAACTAGAGCGGTGGTTGAGGGACTGTACATCACGGCTGATCCGTGGAGTCCTCGTCGACCACGAGCTTCCACGTCAACAAATTCCATCACGTCGGGTGGTCACCACTGTAAGGGCTGATGAGTGCGCGCGTGTCCTTACATATTCTGGAGCGATGTCTGTGCGTTCATTAGTGGAATTTGGGAATGGAAAAACTCTAGTCTCGTACTGGTTTCTTTATTACATTCTTGAGTAAAATTACGCCTAATAATAACCGCGTGCTATACGTGTGAGAGGTGGGCGAGGGACTGGCGCGACACGCGGTTGCTGTGCCCCGCTTTGTACCGAGCGGGCTGACACAGCAAAACGTGATCGCGCAGCCCCGCACAACCGTAAACAGAAATACCATTTACCATTATTACCAATTATAGCTCATTAAGAGAAACAAGCATGGTCTCACAATAATTATTTACTTAGCCTTGACCTTACAAATACGAACTCTTACTTAAATAAAGTTCATAATATGAGTATGAACAATATTATTGAAATGGAATATAATTAGAATTTTTATAATTTTTGGGTGATGACGTTATTTGATGTCCTTTCTTGTAGTGATCCACACAATATTTGTATTGAGGCACATTTTGAAAAAAGAGTGGGATACTTGTATCTATATTTATTACATGTATTTAATAGCTGTGAAATTAATGACACAATTTTATTTGTTGTTAGAAGCTGCGTACGGTTACTTCTGTTTCTGTTAAAAGTTGGTGCGCATGGATTTATTCCTTACTGCAAATGAATGAAATCCATAATTAATTAAATAATTACACAGCAAACCAAATTTAATGGTTATAGATACTATTTAGATAAAAATAACTAGTAATGTTATTAAATTTCCGTAAGCAATAAATCTGGCAATGTGCACGCAACAAATTGTTGGGTAGATAAAACACATTTAGGTGTGATGCACGTTTATTAATAAGATTTAAGTGATAAATAAAGTATTAAAAAGATCATTTGTCGTATTGTATTAATACTAACTCATACTTAAGAATAGCTGCAGCTACCTGAAAAAGCAATACATTTTTCATTTAGAGATCAAACAAATGAAATTTGTAAATGGAATGCAATTAAGTATGTTACGAACTTCCAGTAAAAGTTGACGATCCAAACAAAACAGTCCCATTCCACTCAGGTAGACCGAATCATTTGACAGTTGATGCTTCAGTCTTTTGATCTGCAAAAAGTTGTGCTTTTATTCATTTGAAACAGTATTGAAGAATTCAATAAATATCAACAAACGTAAAACGATAAATGTACAATTTGCTTGCTCAAGATTTAGTCTGCATTTAGACTTCAAAATCTTACTGCAAGAAGCCGTTTAACGATGTAAAAAGAATTCTAGACTATGCTAAATTTTAGCAAAATCGGTTCATTTGTTTAGTCATGAAAAGGCAACAAGCAGACAAAGTAAGATATACATATTACAATTTAGTGTGATTAATAATTACTTTAGGGTACATGTTAAAATTTTACTTTTTTTAAATAATTAACAAACACAGTATTTGTAAATTATAATTGAAAAGTTAATATCAACTCAACAAGCACAACACCAACAATCTTGAAAAGTAAAAAAACTGCAAATGATAAACACAATTCAGTAACAGTTAATGGTAAGATACCTCGATGTTGTAAGCAGTACCAGGACATTCATAGAGAAAAGACAGAGCTCGTCGAGAATGTACGTGGACATCAGCAGCGGCCAGCACGACGCTGCAAGCTCTGAACAGCAGCCAACTCAGGGAGAAAAAGTAGTACACACGGTTGATGGTACTGCCTTGATTTTTGCTGAAAAACGAACTCTTATGAAGAATACACTTGTGCGAGAGGGTGTACAGTAAATCTATGCCTGTAAGGGAGATTTTGTAAAACGTGAAATCCTTTTGCTAATGAAAATTATGTATTTAAGACTTATTATATTATTGTCTATGGGAGTACCTACTGGCACTTGTTTTGGTTGGTTGTAGTGGTATTTTCTTGAGCACAGTAGTGACACATTACTTTATGATATTAACAGCCTTATCGTCACTTATCATTAGGTGAGATGACAAGACAAGGTTACCACAAGGTCCCTTCGATTTTTATAAAATTTGAAATTGTTTATATAATAAAATATAGACAGTAATTAGGACTAGTAGACAGTAGTAGTAGAAAGTTTGACTTTGCTACAAAGCTATATATATATATATATATATATACTTATAGCATGTTTTCGTATAGAAATCCCGCTTTGAAAATCCCAAAAATAGAAATGTTTGCATCTTCAAAGCACCGTTTTTGAAGTTTAGTTACTGAATTCACATTATTTTGATCTGATTCAAAAAGCCAAACTAAATACGTTACAATCTTTTCCAAACAAGAGTACAAACCAACGGGTGTATTTATAAAAAGAAACTTCATTACTTTTCATTAATATAAAATACCCATTTCGAGGCGTCGAAGGTTTTATCCTGTTTTGAAAGGTTCATTAAGTTGTTTTTGTTTTTATGTCGTCCAGTCCTCGAAATGAAATTGTTGCTTCTCCCTATCCTACTTTCCTCGAGGCTGAGTATTTACTGTAATTGTACTAATAAGGCAATGAAAGCAAGTAAGAAGTCGACATTGAAGAAAATTAAGACCGCCTCATTAATTTTGCATTTGTAAACTCACTTAATTTTAACGAGGTAGGTAAAGTAGGTAAAGCCATGGTAGCTCAGTCGGGTAGAGCGTCAGTCCTTGAACAATCGAGGTCTGGGTTTGATCCTGGATCGTACCAATGAGTTCCAATTTGAAATTTACGTAAGAATTCCAAATTGTATCCATACCGATAACAAACCGTCTCGAGCTCCTGGGATTGGAAATCTCGTCTGATCTCAATTTCGGGAGCTACATCAAGTCCATAGCAAAAACTGCGGCCAAAAAACTAGGCATCCTATCGAAGGTCAGACGGTACTTCCAGCCATCACAGCTCTTGAGTCTATATTGCGCTCCACTAAGATCATGCATGGAGTACCTCTGCCATCTTTGGGATGGTTCAGCTCGCTATCAACTAGCTGCTTTGGACTAGGCGGAGCGTCGAGCTATGAGACTGATAGGCAACGATACGCTACTTAAGGCAAAGTACCAAAGCCTCGAACATAGGCGTCAGGTTGCCTGCCTTTCGGTATTTTATAGGATACATTTTGGAGAGTGTGCGCAGGAGCTATTTTCGTTGATTCCACCTTCGCCGTTCAAGTACCGGTCAAACAGAAGAACGGCAGACCTTCATCCGTACACTGTAGATATTCCCACAGCTCGCACCAAGCGTTTCGCTTCCACATTTATCGTGCGTACAGCAAAAATATGGAATGCACTACCGGTTTCCGTGTTCCCCGAAAATTACAACTTGGGAATCTTCAAAAGAAGAGTAAATAGGCACCTTCTAGACCAACACGTAACATCGTCGACCTCATCGTCACTTACCATCAGGTGAGATTGTGGTCAAGTGTTGGTCTATCCTCAATAAAAAAAAAGAATGATAAAAATCATTACCATTGACCTTTCGGTGTAGGAAAACATTGATAGGAAACCTGCACTCTCTGTAGTAGAGAAGGTCTGAGCCCCTGCAGTGGGGACATATATAGGCTGATGATGTTGATGATGAGATAAAGTACGAAATATCAAACTGTTACTTTCACTATATTTGTTTTGTCCTTTATGGTCAGGTTTCAGTTATGTTCTGTTCAGTTATGTAACTTACTTGATACCAAGGTACAGTTGTAGACAGATGAAATAGAAGTTATTCATGTTTGACAGAAGGATTAGACTTCCCAGCTTTTTGTCTACCTTCCGGACCAATGCCGCTTGCCGGACATACGCTTCTCTAAGCTTCCGCCAAACTTGGACGTGGGCATACATTTCTGTACCGAACTGTAATCAAAATAACGACTTAAAATCTTTTACTCGGCAATCTTGTAAGATTTTGTCTTTTATTTTGTACTTTGTACTTGACTTTTGTCGGAACTCCTCTGCAGGTCTTATTTTACAACCGATATTGACGAACTTAATATACAGGCTATAAGACTTTATAGAATTTTTTATCATAGGGGATTTTTTATTGTAGAGGTACGTAGTAGGTATTTCCTCCAAAACGGGGAAAAATTGGGCTACTGAAATTTGATTTCGATGTTATTTTAAGGGCTTTGTATCTAAAAATGAAACAATGAAACCTTATAGGATTACTTTGTTGTCCTTACGTACGTACGTCCAAATGTCAGTCTATCTATGCCTTTTTTATCAGGAACGCTTGGAGATAACAAGATGAAATTAATGTCAAATACTGAATTATACATTCTTTTGGAGGTGAGAAATAATCAGACAGACAAAGTCGCAAGGAATCAAGCAGCTCGGGGCCTGTTTGTTTATGTACCGTACCATGAAGGATGCCTATGTTTAGCAGTGGATATTTCCTGACTGACAGTGATCATAAGTCAGACGATTAATCCATATCATAAGGCATAACGTGCATCACAATAAAATACTCACCCTTTTAACATCCTTCTCACGCCTTGCGCCCTTTATGATATAACTAGCGTACAGATTCAACCTATGGTATCTCGATGTTAGTCCCATACTGATGATAATGATGATCAGATCTTGGAAGTTCCACAGGATAGTAGCTGTCTTACTGAGGATGAATATCGGTATGGCAAGCCAAACTCTGTATTCATCTATGGGAAAAACAAAGTACATTGTTTCTCGATTCGACTTCCTCTTTAAAACTGTACTCGTATACTCCAAAGGAGATCAACAAAATCAACGTGAACAAGTTAAAATTTATAATACTAGTGAAATAAGTTGTGTTAAACGGCTGATCTCTAAGCCAATTAGAAATAACAGACATCAAACCAGCTGATGATCACATATAGCTGAAAACCATCATGACTGGTGTACCAGTCTTCTAAAAAACAGGTCAAGTGCGTGTCGGGCTACGCACAGTGTAGGGTTCTATAGTTGAACTGGTTTTATAAAAAAAAGAGTTTAATTTGTACGTAATTTTCATTTTGACCACTACAAGAAACATATGTAATTTGGTCACCTATTACTCGTTAATCTGTGAAATTACCTTGGTCTTGATAGTTACAACGATGGTTTGGACGCGAAAAAATATTTCGTCCCCAAGTTACCATTACCACTCTGTCGACGTGATAAATATGTATAGCCGTACCAAATTACAGCTTTCTAGTAGTAAGGGTCTCTGAGCTAAGCCACGGACAGACAGACGAACAAACGGACAGAGCGAAACTATATCGGTTCCTTGTTTGACTACGGAACCCTGAAAAGGTGCGATAGAGTCGGCCCATTTGAGATCAAAGATGCCACAGACCTTCAGGCTAATAGACAAAGACTTCGAACTTATCACCACACATAAAACTGACTTTGCGAAAGGATAAAAAATAAATAACAATAAATATTGTAGATGTATTAATTTTGAGACATCGTAAAATTTAATGTTCAATACTAAAGGCAATACAACTGTTTAAATCTCGTTTTGTGATCCTTAATCTACACTAATATTATAAAGAGGAAAGTTTTGATTGTTTGTTTGTTTGTTTGTTTGTTTGTTTGTATTGAATAGGCTCCGAAACTACTGGACCGATTGGAAAAATTCATTTACCATTAGAAGCCGACATTATCCCTGATGGACATAGGCTATATTTATTTTTAGAAAAAATTAGAGATCATTACTAAAACTTCAGTAATGTAAACCAAGGTGTAATATTTTTTGCCGTTATGGCGGGTTTGCGCCACGCCACGCACGCGCGCCGAGCGCTGTCAGTCGATCTGTAACTATGACTACGAAAAACAACGGCTGCTATTGTAAAATGTTTTATTACGAGTCTTAAATATATTATTGTTGAACCATAGCCTTTAGTCCGTTCTTTTCAATATCCCCGGAAAGAAGAGTAGACAGTGGATACGCCCGCTGCGCGACAGCCTGCAGCGGTCGTCCTCCACGTGCACCTGACGTGCGTCCGACGTGCATCCGAGTAGAAACGTGCGTGTTTCGGGGCCTGCCGTGGAGCGAACATGACCGAACGAACATTGTATGCGAGCGCAGAATATTCTTCAGCAAGCACGGTTAGCAGGATTGTTTTAAACTTCAAAATGACGGAGGGGAACATGGAAATTAAACCTACAACGACGGTGGAAGCCGTGTGTGTGAAAGTGCCACCATTTTGGCCCGAAGAGCCAGCGCTTTGGTTCGCGCAGCTGGAAGGACAGTTCGTGCTTGCCAGCATCACCGCAGACAGCAAATACAATTATGTCATATCGAATCTTGAGTTCAAATACGTGTCAGAAAACAAAGATATAGTTAAAAACCCTCCCGGTGCGAACAACTATGACAAAGTTAAAACGGAACTGATTCCGCGGCTGTCTTCATCGCAAGAGCAGCGAGTGCGCCAGCTACTCACGCACGAAGACATCGGGGACCACAAGCCAGCACAAATTCTTACGGCACCTACAAAGTTTGGCCGGTCCGAGCGTACCCGACGATTTTGTACGTTCTATTTGGTCGAGGCGCCTGCCAACGAATGTACAGGTGATTATTGCGTCGCAGCCTAAGAAAGCCTTTAGTCGGTTCTTTTAAATCTCCTGGGAAAGAAGAGTAGACAGTGGATACAGCCTGCAGCGGTCGTCCACCACGTGCTACGCCGTAAAATGTCTTTCATCGCATGTGCTGCGGAAACTATGAATAATCAACAGAACAAGAACATCAAAAAGCTATTTTCACTGTGTTATATAAATAAATAAAAGTATGGTTTTAGATTAATTTCTATGGTTGTGCTGAGACCTTGCTTTTTCCACATTTCAGGATTCTAGGTCAAACGGGAAATACCTTATAGGTTTTGATTCTCTTGCATTCTCTAAGGAAATTGTCTAAAAGTGCGGCTTAAACAGACATATCTTTTTATTGTGTTGACGTAGAAGTTTGATTTTTTCACAAATCTAAGAGACTGCAGACTTGAGTACTTAATATTAATTTCAACTTGATACCTTTACGCATACATTTACGTATACACTGAGAAAAAGGGTATTGACTGACAGACAGACGGACAACAAAGTGATCCTTTAAGGGTACCTTTTTAGGGTTCCTTAGTCCAATAAAGAACCCTTATAGCTTCACTCTATCCCTCTGTTCGTCTGGCTGTCCGCGGCTTAGCTCAGAGACCCTGACTACTAAATAGCTGTAATTTGGTATGGGTATACATGGTATCACGATAGCAAAGTGGTGGTAGAATAAAAAAACTTGGGGATGAAATATTTTTTCACGTCACGTCATTGTGTGGGGTATCGTTGAAATATTACGCTTGAAAGTGAGAATTTTTGTCCGAGTTGAGCGTCCCCCTCCCCTCTATCTGCTAAACTGGTGCTTTTAAAAATCTGAAAAATTCATTAACATTAAATCCAAACCGGCACTTATTGTTCCGAGCAACTACGGAGCCCTGCACTGCGCGTGGACTGACGCGCACTCGGCTGCTTTTTAGGGTTCCGTACCTCAAAAGGAAAAAAGGAACCCTTATAGGATCACTATGTTGTCCGTCTGTCTGTCAAGGTCCTTTTTCTCTGGAACGCGTGAAGGTATCAAGTTGAAATTAATATCGAATTAATGCGAATCTGCGGTCCTTTGGACCCGTGAAAAAATGAAGTTTCTAGGCCAACGCAATAAAAAGATATAGCTGTATTTCAGACCATTTCCATACAAAATGCAAGAAGAAAGAAACCAAAACCTATAGGGTACGTCCCGTTGAGCTAGAACTTGAAATTTGACAAGAAGCAAGGTCTTACAGCGCAACCATAGGAATAAATCGGAAAACCAGGATTTCCTAAAATTAAAATTTTTTTCTTTGGATTTGGCAATAATTTAAAGTCTCAAAAATAGCGTTTATGCTAATTTGTGCGGTATATAATAAGAAGTTAAGGCGCGGACTCTCTATCTGAAGGTTCCGGGTTCGAATCCAGCCGTGTACCTATGAGCGTTTTTCAATTCAAGTACATTATTCGAATGCTTGACGGTGAAGGAAAACATCGTGAGGAAACCTGCATGTCTTGAACAGGCATGTGAAATCCGCCAATCAGCACTGGGCCCGCGTGGTGGACTATGCCCCATACACTATCTGTAGGAGAGTAGGCCTGAGCTCATACAGTGGGGACGTATATAGGTAGATGATGATGATGAAATAAATATATGTCTATGTAATTCATCTTAAATAAAGCGTGGTTTAAAGAAAAAGCAGCTACCGCGTTTTAGCTACAATGCCAAACCTTACCAATCAAAAATCTCACCTGAATGGATATCTTTTTTTCTCTAGCAAGTAGTTTCGCCAACAACAAACAACCTGTGTGGGGTTTCAGACCAACTCCCTTAACACCAAAAATTCATAGAAACGTCAAAATTAGTTGACCATTTTAAACACCAACTCAACCCCTCGCGGTCGGTTGTCTGTAAGCCACAAAATACCGCGTGAATTAATTTACGAAATTTTTCATAAAACTAACAACTGAATCACTTTTTTGTCCTTCTGGTGTTATGTCTGTCAAGACCATTTTTCTCAGGGACGTTGGTCGCGTAGGGATATGAAGCTGAAAATACATTTACGCTTATCCAAAAATGTTTAAAAATAAATGTCTACCCGTGCGAAGCCGGGGCGGGCCGCTAGTAATTTATAATTTTATCTTCAAATGGAGCAACGCTTGGCTACGATTCAGCTATTGTATATTGGCGACTGTTTTATCTTTTAATTTAAAAAATACTGTATATACTATATTCATAATCTAGATCCACAAGAAAACTCTTGTGTTAAATTCTTATGATTTTGCTTCACGTAAAAATAGAACTGTAAAAAGGATACTGAAGAGCCCTGTATTGTCGTTTTATATTAGCAACAGAATTTACATCTAGTCTTCTTTTATACCCTACAAGTACTTATTACTATTATATATTATATTACTATATTATTATTACTATAAACTTACTCGGGCGGAGTAGAAACCCATGGGAGCTTAGAATATAGCGCTCAAAATATTCGTCTGGTGGGATATCGAAGCCAGTGGCAGACATCATGCTCATCATGTGCTCCACTGAAAACATTAGGAAAGCTAATGAAATGACGAATAATTCTAGAATAGTATTAAATAAAATGAAAAATAAAAATAGTTTTTATTTTAGTCAAAATCAAATAGTATTGGAGGCCGAAAATCTATTTTAAGCTTTGAAGCTTGTAGTAGAGGTTTCCGCTCTTCCGTTAGCATAAAGGGGTTAATTATAATAGGACGGCTTCTTATAATATTGTCTGTGTGTGTGTGTGTGTGTGTGTGAGGGTGAGTGATTGTGGGGTAAAATTATGTGATAAAATGTAAAAACGATTCAGTCTCATCATAAGTTAGGGTTTTTAGCCATGTTAGAATACAACTTATTTATTTATTAAGAAGCAAGCCTATTAACGTGAGGTCTATGGAGTTACTTAAAAAAACCTAAAATACTTGTAGATGCCACTTAGATTTACTATCTAATTAATTTAGCTTACGAGAAGGCTCCATGGCCACACACTTGGGACAACAATCTGGAGCTCCCGGCTTCGATTACCAGTGGTCAGTACTTGGTTTTGTACCTTGGTTTGGTACGTGGTTTTGTTTGTGGTAGGGCAATTTTTTATGTCCATCTGGCTACATACCAACTGTCCAAGTCTGCCGCCAAACAGCACGGTTAATAGCACCGTTGTGTTCCGGTATGAAAACTAGCAGAGTTATCGCCTAATTATGTTGAGGCTTCTGTATGATCAATTGAGCATGCTTTCTGTCCAATGGCATTATCGTCATTCAGGTAAAATGAAGTCCAAGTTCCGACACATTTTACATATTTTCGAAAAACTACACTAAAACTTCAAAATTTGAAAAATTTTCTAATTGATAATCAGAACACAAAACTGGTGTTAGCGATGTTGTTATGCGGCTAATTCAGATAGAATGGTGTAGTGATAGACTATAATAATAAAATAAAAAATAAATCGAAGTACCTACCAACGAATTTTTGATTCGAAATGAAATAATTAAAAATGCAGCGGTTAGGCTTGCAAACTGAAAATCAGCGCTTGTTCCCCCGGGGGCAAGCACAAGCTGAGTTTGCGGCCTGTTTTTGCAGCTGCAACATATGTTTATATATAGAATCATAGAATCGGAGAAAAAAAAGAATAAATAAAATAACACAAATATATTCTTACAAACAGCGCAAGAGGCTACAAAAATAGTGACGAAGATCAACCGTCTCCTGATGTGAGGGTCAGGTAGGAAGTACAGCCCTTCGGTAGACTCCACCTTGCCCCAATGCGCTGACAGGACCTTCCACGAAGATACAAGTCTCCACGAGAGGATGTGCGAGAGGACCGCATTCCCGTAGAATATGGAACCAGATAGACGGCCGATTATACCTCCTGGAACAAACTGTCATGCTTAATGTATATTTCACAGTTTGATTGCTTAATAAGATGTTTTACAGAATAGCTAGATGTTTTATATAACAGCTGGACGGTTTATTAAACAGGTCCGTTATATAAAACAAATCAACGACGTCAAGATATTTTTCATAATAGTTGAACTTTAACACGCGGAATTGAATGAACGTTTTGTATTCATCAATGTAGCGGGTCAATGAGTAACGGTTTTGTGTGTAATGTCAGATTGTAAAATTTTTGTTCTAAATTTTGTATGGCGTTCGTCAAAATTAAATCACGGTTTCCTTATAGAAACGCTTCTTGTGACTGCAGACAATCCATTATGCAAAACGTCTAAATATGGGTAGCTATTTTATTAAACTCAACGAAATGAAAATCCAGCTAGACACTGTACATACAGTTTTACATACCGGAGCTGTTTAGTATCAGCTAATGGTTATGTAAACTGGCTTATTAAGCAATACAACAGCGACGACGAGATCAAGATGAGACAAGTGACGCTACCAATTCTTCTATCATGTGAATCCTGTCTGGGTGACTGTGAAAATCGTTAAATAATAGATCAATGCTTCTAATACTAGTTTGCCTCAAATTCACCCCTTAACATCATTTTAGTCATTATCAAAGGTACTCCAATGGTTGAACGTTGATATAACAAGGATCAAAAACATACGTATTTACTTACTCCCATCAGCAGTGTTCGTTGCCATCCCACACAAAAGTCTAATAAGTTTCCATATGGCTCCAAACTCCAAGGTAGCCAACATGATAAACATAATAACTGCACCATAAAAGGCAATAGTGCCACCATAGCAGGGAATTCCGAACCATCTAGCCATGGTGAAGATGTAAACTGAAGTAGGTAAGAACTCCTGGAAAAACAGGTTCAGGTAAAAAATACATCGTTGACCAAAACGAAAGGTACAAAAATCAAATATGTGCTTATTACATTTCACTGTGCATATTGGAGTTCTTATTTATATGTTTAACGTCAAAAGAACAGAAGAAGTAAAGCTGTTGGGAACAAAGCTGAAGTTAAAACATATTAAATTACATATTGTTATTACTAATTTACATATTTATTTGTTATTTACTTACAAACAAAACGTTCCCGCACAAGCATTCTGACGTGGTAACCTATATGAATGTTCCCTAAATACTTACTTTGAGTGATATTTCTCTACATACTGAGAAGAAATATACACAATGTTCAATAGCAAGAGAGCACAATGAAATAACAATAATAAACTGGCACCTTACTTACGTCTATTTTTCGTATATTTCCAAAATTATTTGTCAATTTCATACTACACTCATAAACACAAAGTCAGGTCTAATTACCAATTTACTATGTCAAGAAACTTCGGTAGGAACTGAATTTGTAAGAACGTGCTGTCTGTTAATAAAACAAAAACACACTTTGTTTTTAATGAAATTGTAGACATCAAACTTCATATAGCTATGTATAATCAAAACGTATATAATACTGAAAGCGCATTAAGTAGTGTTCGGTTTTATTATAGAAATTATAGCTTCGGCAGATTGCTAGTTATCAACGTAAGTTCTAAAAGGTCACTTTGGAAAACATTTCGTGCCAGTGATTGTTTATTGTCTAGCTAATGATGTCACGAAGCCACTTTACTACTCGTATGTTTGCATGTCCCAGTAAGTGACAGCTTATTATTTCAAATTGGTGAAATTCAGACGGCGGGGCGATCAGGGTTTTCTTCATCAACGGTAACATCATAAAACTGGACCAGCATCAGTTCATATGTCACTATTGCTCCAATCATCTGAAATAATTCACTGTAACGTTATCCCTCTCCTAATGCTTCCATACTAAACTTTTGTTGCCATAACCTTTTGAAATAGAATAGCTGGCTTTGATAAGTAATTACCTAAAAATAGGAGATAAAATTATGGTGCTACAAAATAAATATCATTAATTTACAACTTTATAGTTCGCTACAATAGCTGTTACGCAGCTAATGGTTCATAGATGGCGCTTTGAACAATAATCGATAAAAAGTGTATAAAATGAAAATTGTATGTTGATGATACTCATTTCGCGACACAAATTCAGCTATTTTATTTTAAAATATTATGGCAACTTTAGTATGAACTTTTGATGGAAGTAGATGGTCTTAATTAATAAAAGTAACCAAGTTAGAACCTAAACATTAAAAATTCTCGCGTTGACAGAATGATGTAACAGAACCTCTAAGAATCCTTTAGTGTCTCAAAAAACAAACCCCGATGCACTAGAGTTTGATACGGCAATCCAAAAACATCAGAAAACCGCCTTTGTAATGAATTAGTAGGGCTTAGGGTTGTGTAGGACTTCTTTATATCATAGACTTTAAGAATATAACGACCAAAAGTATGCTTTACCTCATTTTGACTTGATTCAAGTAGAAAATGTATTAAAACCCAACATGAATGTGCGAGCCATATTCAAACATACAAATTCCTAACAGTCTAAAATAAAGTAGGTCAAAAAATTGATTAATTTTACAACTGCTAAGCTTTTGTGTGGGAAACACTTTAAAAATATTCTCACTTGCAATAGCAGTTCTCTGTTGAGGTAGAATAATCCCAGTCCACTGAGAGCGACGTAGTCCTTAGAAAGTTGAACTTGAAGTCTTTCTATCTGTATAAATAAATAATAGCTAAAGATACTTAAAATCTCACATATTCTTCTCTGAAGATGTTCCATATTTTATTCAAGATTCTGCTGTATTATTCTAATTTTGCCTTCGCCATTGAAGTACCGATCTAACAGGCAAACATCAGGGCTTCAACAGTATATTTAACTAGCATGCATACAACCAGAGATTGGCACGCACTTCCGTCGCAAGATTTCCCTTCTTCTTTAACCCATGAGTATGAGTACTATTTTGTCAATCCCACCGGCAGCCGGGAAACGTCCACTGCTGGTCATAGGCCTCCTTCATGGTATGCCACATTGACCGGTCTCGAGTCACTTGCATCCAGCCATAGATTCGATATTATTAATACATCCAGGGTCTCCCCGCGACATTAACTGGGTCGTCGGTCCATCTAGTAGGGGATCGGCTCGGTGCACACTTCCCGGTACGTGGTCGCCACTCGAAATTTTGAGTTTAGGTTGAAATATGTTTGGCAGAAATATACCTCAACATTATAACGTCCTCCGCTGCATGAGTTGAGGTATGGAAGTGCTTGGTTCGAATGAACGCATACATCCGCTGCAGCCATAACCACGCAGATGAATCTTAGACACAGCCAACCGAATGACACTAGATAGTAAACGAACTTCAGATATCCACCGGACGGACCCCGTCTACAATATACAAATCAAATAATATACTTCATTGCTCATATAGTGTACAAAAGAAGAATAAGAATCAATGGATATAAACCAATTGACACCTCTGCGGAATGGAATTACAGCTAATTTTTGCAATAAAATTGTACATAACATGATGATCTTTGTATCAGCTGTATAACATTCAAACTTAAGAGGGTATGCTAGTGTCAAAGCGCCCATACAAACGTAGTCCAGTCATATTTTGAGTATTAAGCTATGAAAATCTATGGAATTTTCAAGACACAATCTAGAAACAAATATCTGTGTTGGTGGTGAGTCAGATTTTCGTTTAAATATATACTTCCAGAGTTACAGGGCGTCAAAGTATTGTATTTTACGGTAGTAAAAAGCCCCAACTTTGAACCTGATTTACAAGAGTATGAATCAATTTAGAACAATTTGGAAAAACCACCGACATCTGAAATTTCATTAGTATACTGTATTAAAAAAATGGTTACATAATATACTGTATCCTTCAAATTATCCCTGGACTACGAAACATACAAATAGCGGGTGGATAACTTCGCGTAGTGTATGCTGTCTCACCGTACGCGCTCGGGTAGGATAGGGCTCGGATAGAGACAACAACAAAACAATCCAAATTTGAACGCGGCCACGTGGTCTAACCAACATACTCTCTTAAATACGAGCCAAAAAAGGTCACGCGTCTTCTGGAGAATTCTCGCGCATTCTGGAGAATTCCCTTAGCTACTGTCGATGCCGTCTGTGTAATCCACGGGAAGTGCCGTGAACAGGGAGTCGTGAACCTCACTCAAGCCACAGTCACGGATTCACTTGAATGTGCGAGAATTCACGCGCCTTATCGCGTCATGAGGCGAAATTGACGCTTCCTTGCTTCCATTCCATTCCGTGGCGGTGTAAATTGAGCCTAATGGATGATAAGCTTGAGATGAGCTGTTACTGTTGTATATTATATTTTTATCTGTGTTTTGTATTTTGTTAATATTTTAAATAATAAAATTATCACGACCGTCACACAATTTGCATTCTTCTATCACACACACATATATTTTCATGTACCTAATACCTAATATTGTTGCACGTATTTATTATCCATTGCCAGTATTACATATGCAGTGTAGTATACTCGTATATCAAAATTTTAAATGATTGCCCGACACAGAACAATTGATAATCAAATATTTATGCGTCACTAAGACTAAAAAGGTACCTTCTAGAGCAACGCGTAATATTTCCGCCACAATAGTGACGATTTCAGATCAATAAACTCAAAATTTGTGTTCACTAATTTTTTAAAATTAATAGTAAATGAACGCAATAAAAGGACTAAGTAAGTACTCGTACATAGATGAGACAAGTTTGTTCAACTTACGTGATCCCCAAGAATACGTGAAGGCAGATAAAGTACAAGTTGCCGATACTTGAGAAGATGATTAAACCTCCAATTGCTTTATCCAGTTTCCGTACGAGCATCGCTTGTTTTACATAAGCTTCCCTTAGCTTCCTCCAAGTATAAACTTTTGTTATTTCCGTACTCTGAAACCAACAATAATGGCGAGGGAAACACGAATTTCTCGAGATACTAGAGTACATCATTAAATTTTAACCCGTCAAGGATATAGATAACATAAATCAGTTTCATTCAGTTAATGACAATAGCTATGTATTTATACCGATGTGTAGTGTATGCGGTATAGTATACACACACTGTCTCGTGTGTCTATGGGTTGGTTTGCTAAACGTCAGTGTCTGAGTGTCAATGACTGATAATTCACGAGACCCGTAGGTGATATAACTAAAAACGTACATATGCTTTATCCTAAACCTAATTTTTCGTTGATTTCAGTAACAATTCTTAGACCTTTCATTTGACTTATCATTAATCGTGCTTCACTATTGTGTCTACTCTCATAGGTGTATATTTACTTTAATCCATTTGTTCCCAATTTTATTACGGCTGCATAGGTTCGATACACACAAGTTTAGCCTGTAGTAGCGTGATGCAAGTCCCATGCTTATCAAAATAATGAGCAAGTCTTGAAAGCTCCAGAGGATCGTAGCAATAACGCTCATTATTGATACAGATAGACCCAACCAGACTGAGTAGTATGCTGAAAATATGGATATATTTAAAATACTATCAAGAATTTTGAATTTCATAAATGCTATAATTTAAAATACTTACAAGGTGACACTAAAAATGCGTGAGAACTTAAAACGTATTGCTGAAGTAATAATGATGGTGAAGATTCTGAGCCTACCGAACTAACAATACTTGTGCAGTGCTCCACTGAAATTATAAAAACATCAGTTAATAATGAGATATAGTCTGAATTCATTAATAGATAGATATATAGATAATCATTTTATTTGCCCGCATAATACAAAGGAAAACAAAATACACACACACAAGAAGAAGAACACACAATACAAGTCAGACAGAAATAACAGCATCGTTTACTGCAATGTATCATGCCAGCAAAAAGGCCCTAATTCAGCATTATGTTGTGGACTATGAGCCCACAACGCTGGCAATTCTGCTAGAGCCTAGAAGATGTGAAAGGAAAAATATAGAAATGGAATAAGATAGCGAAGTAAGGAACCAAAAGATACTAGGATTAATAGATGATAAAGGAGATGAATGAGTAACTAATAAGCCTCTTAAGAAAAATGCTTTTGGATTGTAAGTGACTTTTATAGCTTTTTTTTAAAATTAACTTATTTTTGGTCATAGGTTTAAATTCTCAAAATAGTTCTACGCTACGCTAGCTACAAAACTCTTTTCTTTACCTTTAATCATACTTGTGCCTGTATTACCTGATAGCTACAACTTAGGACTCTTCAAATGGAGACTACATAAGCACCTTCTAGAATATAGTCAAACGTGTAGAATGGTTGACTACATCATCACTTACCATCAGGTGAGATTATAGACAAACGATCAATCTTTTACTTAAAAAAATGATTATGTTCCAAATTTAAACTTAAACATGATTGAATACAAAAATTACCAAAAGCACCAACTGCCGCAGTAACCATAACAATAATCATTCTCTTTTTAAGAGTTACATCTATTGGTATCATTTCGATCACATTCTTTTCAAGACACGTCCAAAGTTCTGACAATTCATTCCAATGCAATGAAAGTCTCGAAGAAAGAATGAGACAGACAAACGAGGATGTATAAAATGTCGTCCCAGCGATGAAGTGAGATACATCTGAAACACACAAGAATATGAATCGTTTTGGGAACCCTGTGACTATTTAGCTAAAAGCTTGTTTAAATCTTAAAGCCATTGAAATAGAACAACTTACTGTCTTCTGAAGAACCAATGTTGATGCCAGCCAGCAATGCAACAAGCCTGTATATTGCGACACATTCTGTTACAAATAATGTAGTTAATACAATGGTGAACCAAGCGTTCCAGTAACAATTGTTGTTCAATCCAATGACACCAAAGGTCCGAGACCAGATAAAAACTTTCTGCATGACTTCCAAGAAATCCTGAAAGTTAACAAATAGAACTGAAAATAGTAACAATTGCTAGTGTTTTTTCGCCATGCGAAGCTTATTCTTTTACAAGTAAATGCGTTCAAAAAGAACTGGAAACCGACTTCAATTGACCTAAAAGTCTACTTTTCATCAACAGTCTATAACTGTCCCCACTGGCTCAGACCTACTCTGCTACAGAGTGTATGGGACATATAGTCCACCACGCGTGTTTTCCTTCACGGTTAAGCAATCGGATAATGTACTTGAATTGAAAAACAACTCATACTCGTAGGTACACGGCTGGATTCGAACCCCGAACTTTGGAACCGAAATTCGGTATTTTGTGTTTGTATTTATAGCGGTCGTAGTAATGTGTAAATTTCAAATGTCTATCTGTTTTGGTTCAACGGAGGGGCGGACAGCAGAACCATATTAGGCTCTTTATGGATACTTAAAACATGTTAATGTTACTTACATCCTGAAACTGCTGATGTGGAAATGACACTTGCTTTTTAGCACTCTCTTTCGGTAAATCAATACAATAAGACATTGTGTTTAAAAAATCCAACCCGTCGCAAAATTGAAAACACAATACGGTATTTATTTGCTTCCATACGAGCAGTAAATGAAGTGCATGCCTCGAGGTCATTTATTGCATGATATACTGATAAATCAACTCCGGCTTTTTCTTCTGACTATTTGTTTTACATGAACATAATTACACTCTGGAAATGAGTATCACTTAGAGCAAAATATTGGAAGTCATCAGTTATAATTGCCTCAGCTTTTTCAGCTTCATTGGTTTAGAACATTATTTTGATATATTTTTTTGTATGAAGAAGAATCATAACATAACTATCATGTCCTAGTGGATTACAACCCATATGTCCAAGGATCGAGTCCCAGCGACGCGGTGATACCTGTCGGTACTCGATTTGGTTAGTGGTTACTATTATTTGGGACATGAGGTGTGGTTCACAGTACCCGACCACTCACAGCGACCTTGAAGGATATTTTATAAGTAGCTAGCTACCACCATGCTAGGTCGGCCGCTATTCAGCCGCTAATAGCACGGTTGTGTTCCGCTATGAAAGGTATCATAATCAGAGACTCATTAGCTTATTATTTAATCTTACATTGTTGTTGTTGTTGTTTTTTTATTGAAGATAGACCAACACTTGACCTCAATCTCACCTGATGGTAAGTGACGATGAGGTCGACGATGTTACGTGTTGGTCTAGAAGGTGTCTATTTACTCTTCTTTTGAAGATTGTGGTTTCTCTCTGTCATTTCCTGCCAACTCCATCACACACCAGTGAGGAAAAGTACTCCTTCATCCTGGCAAACAGTCCAATCTTAAACTGAGCATCCCTGAGTCAAACGGATCCTCACACTATGGCCAATATCTTCAGCCTAAAACAGTTACGTGAGTCCGCTCTACTGGGATAGAAAAAATCACAACAACTTATCTTCTTCCTTCCAACCAACCAGATTTTGAATAAGATATAGTAGAAGGTATCTTGAATCTACAAATAACTAAAATACTTAGGGGGTACCACTGGGTATAGACACGTCCAGGTAGAGCGTTAGGGGACGTATTATCTCTTCTCTACAATGCTGTCAGGGTGTACCGGGTCAGATTGTATGAATCTCGTCTAGAGAATAACATAAATTTTTAAAAATTACTTTGTGAAGTGGAATGAACCAACCTGCTCCATCCCTTCGTGTGTGTTTTCTTCTTCTTTTATCTTTATTCATATTTTGGGGGTTGATGTATATCAATATTTTAAGCCTGAAAATTCTTTGTGCATCGTTGATTCTGCATCATCGTCATGATCAGCTGGGAAACCTCCACTGCTGGACATAGTCCTCCTTCATGGTATGCCACATTGTCTAGTCACAAGAATGATTTGGCATAAGTCAGTGT